>OX419343.1:25678377-26023377 GCA_948470475.1 Galaxea fascicularis | reverse complement strand
GTAGGATGTGGAGTCCAGGAATCAGACCTGCACCACATTGATGAAAAGCGAGCGCTTTCACCAGTGCTCCACCTCCGCTCTCCTCAAATAGCAATTCCATGATTTGTTCTCAATAAGGATTTATTAACAACAGCCCAAATATACAAAATTGTACTTCAGCTCTGCCCTCAAATAGCAAGAGCTAATTGCGCTGGGGGGAGCTTCAATACTGGTGTAGCAGTCCATAAATTTATCGTCTAATTTTGTTACAGGAATATTAATAGCTATAACAATATGGGAGTGCATCTCTGACTAGTTACAATGATACAGAACTGCAAAACAATAGATAACAAAATACTTCAATATTGAAAGGTTTAGGAATTGCAGGCCAGTTATCTCAGTTACCTCAGTTGGTAGAGTTCCGGACTTACGTGCAGGAGGTCGTGGGTTCAAACCCCGGCCGGACCAACACTCAGGGTCTTTAAATAACTGAGGAGAAAGTGCTTCCTTTGCAATGGCATCTGTAAATTGTTAGACTTTCTAGTCTTCTTGGATAAGGGCGATAAACCAGAGGTCCCATCTCACAACTCTCCACAATTAATTCTGTGGAACGTTAAAGAACCACTAGGGACGTAACGAACCCTGGCTGTGACCACCCCTGGTGCTGACCTGTGTCTCAGGCCTGCAGTAATTGGCGCTCGCTGTTGCGGTGTCCCTGCCACCTTGGCGAAGTTAAATAAAAACAAATAAATAAATAAAGTAAAGGAGAAAAGGAAGAATACAAGGATGAAGAAAGTCAAAACAATCATGGCACATATAACTATGTTAAATCTGCAATTTTATACAGGAAAATAGGTGCTTCATAATCATCTTCCTTAGCCTCCACAATTGAAAGTAACATATTCGTTAAGCATAAGGCACCAGTGCGGGAAGCTCTCCTCAGTCTACCAAAAAATGGGCATTTTTTTTATTTTTACTAACTGCAGCTTTGTTGTTGTTGTCCTTGTTGTTGCAGGTCCCAAACGTTTTTCCATGTTGTCACCGTGCAACAAAGACCCCACTTCCACTGCGGTACAAGTATCGTGACCAGCTGAAATATGGCATCTATGCTGCACAACCTGCACTTGTGAAGGACTGTGCTCTTGAATCTGCTCGCCTCTGCATCATGAGAGCCACGAAAACAAGACAGCTGTACATGATCAAAGCCCTTATCCCCAAAACAAAGAAACCCTTAGGGAGTCGTATGGGGAAGGGGCAAGGGAAAATTGATCATTATGTGGCTAATGTGAAAGCTGGGAAAATTATATTTGAATTTGAATGTGACAGCGAGCCTAATGCTCTTGAAGCATTCAAGCAGGTTACGTACAGACTTCCAATACGAACACATCTGAGGATTAAACCGCCAGAGAAGAAGGAGATATGGACAGATTTCTGAAATGATGTATAATTATAAAGTTAGGCTGGCATAAAGATGGCGTTAAAAACCTATGAACTTGTTGGTAGTTAAGTGTCTACAGGAAAATTCTTGAACAACAGCATTTGTGGGTTGTCAGACCTCTTAGATGTGTTGTAAACTATGAACTCAACTTACCAAAAGACCAAATGGAATCAAATAAAGTGATGCCTAGCAAAATCATTCAAGACCATCCGTCTGTCATGTAAACTGAGCGCTTGCTGTTCACTATGACATAAGCACAACCCACGCAAATGATATAATGCGATCCATTCAGTGCTGTCTTATTTAATATATAAAATATTTTAAAAACCTATGATTTTGCGTTCTTCTTTGAGACAGGATTATTTTTGTTTTTTATTTTGTAACCGGTACAAGTGTAACAACAACTTCAACCATGGCCTTTCTAGAAGGTTTTACAAGCCCACTTACATTTCCGAGGGTGCTTTGTTACGGGATCATTCCGGAATAGGAATACCCGGAAAAGACCAATCGTGTTCTTTACGGACCTTATCTGTTCTACGGAAATAAACGAACTGATTTTGCCCCGATAACAGAATAAACAGGCTACTGTTTGCTCAAAAAGCGCAGAACATGTGTTCCCTTGAGATCGTTATGACGGTGGAATTTTGTGAAGCCCTGTAATGTAGCATCGGGACTCGGGTTCAATTGCACGATTCAGACTATTCTGGAGATCTCTTTCGCTAAGAGTATTCCGTTTTAGAGTAGTGTACGTATAGTGTGTTCAAATGAAGACTGATCCTCGCAGTTGTGAACGCAATTGTATACAGTGGCGTGAAGAAGCCAGAAAAGAATTCAAGACTTGAACGGGCCTTGAACCCGTGATCTCGCGATACCGGTGCGACGCTCTAACCAACTGAGCTGTGAAGCCACTGACGCTGAGAGCAGGTCAGGTGGGTTCATATGTTCCAGTGAAAGTGAAGAATGTGAGTGATGTGTATGAAATGAATCATGAACTGCGGAAATGGGAACATATGAACCTTCCGTTAGAGCCGACACTTGCCTACATCACTGCATCTAATTCAGATTATTGGGGCAGGGCAGAGTGTCAAAAAAGGGAAATGCCCTTGCTGAATGCCTACACTTCACAAGCATGTTCTCTCAAAATAGGACAGACATCTCAGCTGATGCAATGGATTTCTGTCCTCGTGCAATCTAAAGAAGCCGTAATCATCTCGCCGAGCTTGAGGTTGAATAACAGTTTGACTTTGTTGGACTCGACCCAAGATAGTATCTAGGGTCGAGTTAAAAAATCGAAGACCCAAGATAGTCATATAAATAGAATTAAACATCTTTTAGATAGACCAACACTTTTATTACTCAGCAAAAGCGTTGTGTTCACTTCATTTAGTGCAGAATTTTGCCGCGAGAATAATATTCTGGGACTTCGATCACATCAGTAAGGGTCTTAAGTCGCTGGGAATGCTCAAGGTAAAAGACAGACTAGAGATCAATGATGCAGTGATGGTATTTAAATGCCTGAACAATCTCACGCCTAAATATTTAAGTGGCCAACTGTAAATGTAAGTAAGTAAGTAAGTAATAACTTTATTTATACACGGTGTATTCATCAGGCATAATAATACTACAAACTAATTAAATATATCTAAATGTATCAAATTCCTTGTAATAAAAAGCTAAGATATTAAAATATGTATAGATTAACCCCACCCACAAGAAATTAAACCTGCTTTACAAGAATGCCGTGTATAGATGGTCGAGTAAAATAATTGTAACAGCCCCTTCGAAAGCTATTGACAGTTTCCGCCTGCCGCAATTCCTGGGGAAGGCTATTCCAGACAACCGCACCTTTCTACCTAAAACTGTTTTCAAGGTAGTTAGTGCGGGGCAGTGGAACAACCAGTTTGTTCTCATTGTCCCTCCAACTGTAAGAGATATTTCTTTGAGAGAAAAGAGAGCTAAGATAATTAGGAGCAAGACCATGTAGCGACTTATAGACCATAACGGCCTCCTGAATTTGACGTTGCGTGTCTAAATGAAACTAAATGAGATCCTCTGTATGCACTAGGCCGGGTAACGCGATCCGCAAACAATCTTAATCTTCCTCGTTGCCGCCTGGTGACTGGACAGCGACGCTTTGCCTTTATAGAGCCGTAAAAACCTGGAATGGATTAATATTTAGAGAATATTTAAGTAAAGTATGTTAATATATTCGTTCTTAATTATATTTAACTTTGCTAAAGATTACTTTTTCTTTTTTAATTTGTAACATTGGTGCTGAAAAGCCCTTTTAGGGAGCAACAATAAATGTATGTATGTATGTATGTGAACAAAATATTAAATTTAGAAAAATACATTCCCAAAACTGAAAAGTACTTTCACGGGATAATAGTGGACTGCTATAGCTGACGGCCTTCGCTGGAAAAGATCCAAATTTAAGACTGTTCCTTTAACCATTTTTAGAGTCAGGCCCCTCTTCTCAATTAAAGAGCCTGGAACAGCCCCTACACTTTGAAAAGTGTTCCGTAGGCCCTGCTGTATAGACTGTGCTAAGCAACTTTATGGTAACTTTTAAGGTCTTGGCAAACAAATTGTTGCCGACACAAATGTTCAAGTCCCCGTTTGCCCGCGCGCGCAACATTTGTTGCGCACACAAATCAGTTGTGTCCGTAACAAATGTTTCCCAGTTTGCGCGCCCAAGAAACATCACTGAGCAACAATTAATGTGTCCTCAACAATGTGTCCTCGTTTGCAACGGCCTTTAGAGTTTTGAGCAACTTTTTGTGCTGTAACCAACTTATAGCAACTTTTGCCTCCCATAGCAACTTCTAGGCAACAATTGAACCACCTAATGTATAAACACGAACTATAATTCAACTAAAATTTTGCAGTTGTTTTGGTTAATAGACGTGTAAACTACACCTGAACCCCTATTAAGCCGCCACCTAGTAAACGGCCACCCCCTGTCAGGTGGCCAGTAAACAAAGTTCCGATGAGGATCGTTCTATTGCATTTCACCTCTATTGAGCCCCCCCCTCCCCCCAACCCCCCCTGACTTCACTGAGCGGCCACTATCCATCTACTCAAAGGTGCCGGGTGGCCGCTTAAAAGGGGTTGAACTGTAGTTGTGTTATTCCAATATTTTGGTTTGCCCGAATAAGTAGAGGATTTTTGTTCGGGCTCCAGCTTCGGGCTTCGGGCTTCGGGCTGTGGGTCCCGGGAAACTTTGAGACTGGAGGAAGTGAAAGACCGCTTTTAGGAAAATGACAACTGACCTTCAATTCGAAAATTGTAAGTAACATGTGGCGTACAGCAGTCTTAAGGGGTTGAGCCAGCGTTCAATCTCCGGAAACGGGATTGGCCAGCGTTATGGGATGATTTGCGCATGACGATTTCATCGGAGACCATGGAATTTGTTCAACCTCGTGCCACGTCAATCTTTGAATTTTGTTTTCTGTTAATTTCTGTCTTGGGAGGGACTGTTCGACTATTATAGCGTTATTTATCATGGCAGAATGCTCTTGCGAAGGATCTAGATCTGTTTAATGTTGAAATCAGATTACAATGAGGCTTTCAGGAGCATGAGTTGGTTGTACCTAGTTTGTTCCTTCCATTGACGGGCAAACAAAGAACACTTTCGCGAGCAGCATTGGTGACCGATATTTACCCCCAGGGCTTGGTGTTCCGTTCTTAATCAATCTGTTTAAATTTTCTCATTGAAACAGGGTATTGGTTAAGATGACTGAGATGTTTTCAACCACTAATCCGCCAAAGCCCTTTCATTGTACACAAGAAATGTTTGTAATACCTTTATTATCATACAAAACAGGTCGCAACTTTTGGAGTGAATATAACTAGCAGTCAATAATAGAATGTAAATTCAAAAGAGAAAGATATTTACTCAGGAAACGAAAGGTCGGTTGATTAAGAAAAGACAAAAAGGCTTCTTTCATGACGGTTTAATTTTTTTTAATGAAATATAGCTCATTTAGATTTTTTAAAGGATGTAATCCTCTTTAATTTAATTGATTGCTGAGTTTGGAAGCATGCGTCAAGATTAAGATGTTTCTAGCTTCTGCAAGGCTGACGGTACAGTTACTTGTTGTATTCAAGTCAGTATGACGGACTTGCTGGTTTCATGACTCACATGTCATGAATATTTCAACTCATTTTCTGAACGCAAACTTTAGTTTGCGCCAGTGAGGGCCCTCAGGGAGCCCAACGTGTAGGGAAAGGTGTAGTAAAGTTAGTTTTAGCTATCAAAGCCATGGACCAGTCAATTCTTGGACTTCCTTGATTAAAAGGGGCTTGCAACACATTTGCAAAGCCTGGTGTTTGTGCTGGAAGCATCAAAGGGTAGTTTACAGCCACAGAGAGGCCCCAGTCTTGTATTGTATGTGACCGAGTCGCCTCGATTCCTTTGCTTAAATCTCTAGCGTTTGATGAAAGCGGAGCAAAAATGTGGCCGGATGATAGTAATTCTTGATCAGTGTTCTTTTTTGAAGGTACCAGTGTCGTCGTGGGCGGATTAATTGCATTGTGACCGCTGAGTGAGGCGGCACTGCAGTTGAGATGATTTACGATTTGCTGCCTTGCAGGGGACAACTGACAGCCATGCGCGGTATCCCTGCTGACCATCGCCGCCAAGCATTCCTGGTGTGCTGTTATGCATTCATTCAACGCGCGCTTCGTGGAGTGAAGACCTGAGATCAACATAACACATGAATAAACATCATCAAACAACTTGCTACCCTCATTTCTAAATGACGGGCTAGTTTTTCTTTAAGATCTGACAAACGGCTCTTTAGATCTGTATCGTTTGAGTCTCTCCTCTTATCTGCGTACTAACGTAAAATTATGTCTTCTCGATTTACTAGCACTTAAGAAATAATTACGATGCACACGTTTAAAGCACTTTGAACTAATTCCAGTTGTTTCGACTATATTGGTTAAGTCTCTCAAACAGTTTTAACGAGAATTTGCTCTCGTGTAGTGTGATATTGTGGCATTTGAGTCCGTAGATGAAACCCTTCGGATGAAACCTACTGAGTAGTACTTTCATGTGGCGCTGTTCATTTTTCTGTAAAAGATGGCTTTGAGTTTTGTATCTGTGAAACAACTCTTCAGCTTGACTATTTTGGTCAATGATACTGGGAAGTATTTTCTTATGGTGCTGAATATTTCTAGATTTCTTCCCGTATGAAATTCTCTTTATATTGAGCCTCACTGTATGGTTAATATTCTCTCTGTGTCATCTATGGATGCCTCACCTGTGACACTCTCTCCTCCGTACTTTAAACTTCTCAGGTGTTCTACAGTCAACTGCAGAATCTCCGCTTTTTCTAATTTAGCTGATCCCTTCGAGATAACACGTTATAAAAATTGGTTAAAAGGGAAAGATATTGTACTCTCACTATAAAATTCCTACCGTGTGTAGTAATTAGAATCAATTTTTGTTCTCTAACCGCTGATGTGAATTAATATAATTGCGGTAAGGACCCATAATTAATATGTCGGTTCATCTTTTAAACGTCTTCTTTCCCTCGAGGTGTTAAGTGCCCAGTTGGCATGAGATTGGTTTTAGACGTATTTTGCATGTGTTAGAGAATAAGTCAACAATTCAACTGATCAGCTGAATGACTGATCTTAGCTCGTGAACGCACCTGCTTTTTCAGCGCCGCCGGAACCAACTGTCGCAACTCGGCGAGAGAGTTATTTATTCGATCTCGTCTTTTCTTTTCAATTTGCTGTCGATCAAGCAAAAAGAGAGTGTATTTTCATACCTTAAAAGTGTGCGTTTTGAGTCTCGGGAAGAAATGTTTTGGTCCTTACCCCTCGTCTTCTCTTTCTCGCACTTGCATCTGGACTTTCGTTTTCAACACCACGGGAACTGACATGAGAAACCATAGGGAGCTCATTAGTCAACTTTTAACGAGCACAAACAAATTGAAGACTTCTAGGTAACCATTTACTTACTCTTTCTCATCTCTCTCGAAAAAGTCCCCTTCATCGGAATCACTGTCGCTAAAAGAGCGTTTCATCTTTTTTTAACTAAAAAAACAGCAACTTGGTGTCTCAAGGAATCCTTCTAGGGTCTTCTTGTTTCAAGAGTGCTGATATATAAATAGGTAAATTAAATGATATTTTGTTAAGTAATTTCTAGGCTTCTGATTGGGTGTTGTGCAGGGGACATCATCCTTACCTATGTTATGCACGTGTCGTGAAAAGCGAGACCGACGTCTTTTGTTTGAGGAGCCAATCAGGTGGAAGTAAACACTGTTGTGAAACGATTGCTTTGAGATGGACAGACGAGCAAAGCGTGCAAGAATCTTTGAAAAGTAAATACGCACTGGGTAGCTATGGACAACAGAATTTATCGAGACAAAGAGGGCCGAGTCTCTTTTATAACATCCTTGACTTAATTTCTAAAAACATTAAGTCTGGGGAACAAAAAACTAACGCAATTGCAATTTACTCGTCTCGTTTGATTTGATCCGGTTTCTAAGATTCAAGATTTGTCGATTTCACCAAGCTATGCAGGCAGTGCGCGGAATACCGATACACAAGCATCCTGGTAATAATGTACATATTTTAAACAAACGCAAACTTTCCCACGGTTAGGTGTTAGGGTGTTTATTTAAAGCTTTTGTTTCTGCTCCCGACGACGGAACAGGAGTTAATTGCGGTCGCTCGACCAAGAAGAAATGCTTTATTTTCCGGCGCATTTGTCAGTTCACAGAACAATGCGCAAGAGATTCTTAAGATTGAAGCTTGTTCGTGTAATTGTGATCCGTGAAAAGAAACAGCAGGAATAGGAATAAACAAAAAACAAAGAGTACAGAGAAGCTAATAACAACGCTTGATTTTGTTCTGCATCAAAGACACTTGTTCGCTGACTTTCCGGCATACGATGAAGAAACCACTGCCATACTCTAAAGGCCTGACTGGACTCCATTTTAAGTCTAAATGTTTCAAAAGTTGCCCTTTTTAATTGATTTCCTCCTGGAGGTAAACAATATTGCATTTCTCGCAGAAAAAAGGCTAACAGAAGATCTAACCGCTCTGATTAAGTTTTAGACAAACAGAAAACAGTTGCATATTAATTAAGCAAGTATTATAACAAGAGTGGACATTTGATTCATGTTGACGCGTTTTTAGCTTTTCTTCCATGACCACGCCGAGGCATCAGCGCATATTGGCTAGAATTAAATCATTGTCTATAAAATAAATGAAACTATGATAAATTGCGACAAATGAAACCTGCTGTTTTTCATGCTGTTTGGCCTCTCAGTTTGCTCCAAATTGACGTTTTATAGCGACGTATTCACTCGCTGTTATCAACTCTTTGGCTTGCTGAGACTGACTTTGTCTGTTTCAGTGGCGCAGATGTTTTCGACTATTATTAATTCATCCTCATGCTTTCCGCACATGAGAGCATCTAGTTAGTAAAAGGTGACAGCCTCATGTCAAGCTCTGAGAATATGTAATAACAAAATGAGTAAGTAAAAAATGCCAAAATTGATAGGATATTCACTGAAGCCGTCTGTAACTATTAGTTACTAAGTAAAAGAGAGGTCAGAAATAAGATATACAGGGATTTTACTTTTATTGCTATACGGTACAACACTCAGAAATTCTTGTTGCCAGTTAGAAAATCGAGACTGAACACACTCCCGTTCTATCCTGTCGCAGAGTTCCTTTATTGGAGCATCATGACACTTTGCTTTCAGTTTACGAGGGGTAATTTTAGAAAAATCCCTAAAAATCAAGCGTTTTTTTGGCTGTAGAGGACGGGCGAAAAATTCGTCTAAATGTATCTGTAAATGACATGAAAGACAGTGAATAAATTGTGTTACCTGTGCGTAGTTATCACCGCCTTCATTATTGCGCAGTTTTGCTTTAGATCGTATCACAACACTGAGCTGATCAGTCAAAACTAGCCTGCGTACGTATGCAGTACGTACGCGTACGTATGCAAAGACGTGCATGCTACTGCCAAGTTCTTAGGCCATCTAAAACGCGCTTATACACAAAGCACCAAGTTCTGTACACTTCATTTTGGCCAGAAATGTGTCTCATATGGCGCCATCTCCATCTACAATGCCTGCAAGTCCTGCAGTGGATCATTAGAAAACTCCACATTGTGTCAGAGCTCTGCAGCACCTAACTTAGAGATCAGAAGATCTGTATTTAAGTTTGTTTTCCCCTTGGGAAATTGTGTAAAAATTGGCTCAAGGATTTTAATCTTACAAGTCTTGTCCATCTGGGATTAGTCGCTAAAGACATTTGTTTTAGGGAAACTTGTAAAGTAGTAGGCTTTATTACGAGCGGAAGTAATTCACACTAAACAATTCCAGCAATTACCAGAAACGATCAAGAAACGGAAGGAAAAAACTCCCTTGCTTGATTTGTAGCGGGTCTTAAGAATTTGCATGGAAGAACTAGAAAAAATTTGCGCGCAACTGAACAAGAGAGAATGTTCGATGTACACGGGCTAGTTTTTGTGTATTTCAGTTTTTTTCTAACTGAACTACGATAAAAAACAATCAGCTGCAAATAATTGCCTCTACGCACAACTGAGCGGATCACGTTGTATGTTGGCAGAAATTTCCCTCGGGTATGGTCAGCGAAACTTCTCATAGCAAAGCTTAGCAAAGAAACCACGCAACAAAAATAGTGCGGGAAAACAAATTGAAACTATTCTGTGTGCTCTCCGACCCAAAGAAAATGTACAATGTTATGAATTCTTGTTTGAAGTAGCTATTCTTTGTAAAATGTGCAGTATTTTGGACATAAATTGATCGGGACACGTGCAAATGGTCCCAGTAGTGTAAAGTAGTTCAATTAATGTTATAAGCGGACAAAGTGACCGTTGTTGTGTCCGCTCGGTTAGAATTCATAGACTGCTGTATCTCTATATCTGTATCTGCCTCAGTTCTAGTTTTCAGCATTTTAGCTCATCTAGAAAAGGACTAAGATGGGCTAAAATGCTGAAACCTAGAAAGCCAGAGCTCAGAGCAGTAAGTTCACGTCATCTTCAATAGAATATACTCCAGGAGACAGTCAGTTTCTTTTTTAGAAACGTTTAACACCTGGCCTTGTTTGATATTTTCTGACAAGGCGACGTTTTGTTGGAGAAGAGGATATTGTCTTACCATTTATTTTTCAAGCGAATGGAAAATCTGACAACATTTCCGCTGTTTTCGGAAATGGTCTTAAAGGAATTGTCAAAAGTCACGAAAAAAACAAAATCAATAAACATGATCTATCATCAGTCTCTTTATCCGTTCATGACCTCTTCACAACTGCGCGTGGTCTAGATCATGTTAAGTTTCGTTTTTCGCTTTTTAAGTCTTGTTAAGTTTGTCTTTATATATTGGACGGGACAGTTTTGGCTGGGCCAATGAATACGTATAGTCCAACTCAGCATAAGAGACAAACATTAGTGCTATATGCGTCAAAAATACTGACGCATATAACGTGACCATTTAGTTACACCTTACACTTATTCTTTATTCAGTTTCCGTCATCAATAACTCTCACTGAAATATGCAGTTTAGGATCATGGCAATTATAGAACATCTTAAAAATGTTCTCAAGCTTTAATTACCAAAGAATGAAGGATATTAGCCGACTTCTTTCCGAAGCTCACCCAAAATAAGATGATCTCAAGGACAATAGAGCTGAGGGCTCGTACTCCATATAACGATAAATTCGTTCTTTTGCTTAAAGTTTAATTTTTCGTAAAAAAACTCATGGTACTCAGTAGTCTCTGCCGGATTCTGTTGATGCGGAAATTCTAGCATGAGACATTCTAAGAAAACACTACTCAGGCTTAGCAGTACTCTCAACTAGTTCTGTTTATCACATCTATCATGTTGTATAACTACGGTGCAGTCACTGTAAGTGAAACTCTTAACTGATTTGATAATTCAAACGAGAGCTACTGAGCAGTACTTTCCGTGGCTCTACTTTTAAAGCTTTATAAGGTGAGTCTGTGGTAGACATCCTGGAAGCTGGCCATTCAAGGTCAGAAAGTGGCAGCTTGAGCCGAACTTTCTGTGAAACTGTTATACAGCACAAGATGGGTGCAACTCATGCTTTGCTCACACTGATATGAAAACTAAACCTTGCTAGAAGTCATTCAACTGTGTCGTTTTCTGATGTTGCTAGTTTTCAATTAACACAGATCAAGAAAACTTGTCTAAATCTTTGCTGCGTTTGAATTAGAAATAATTAACAATAAACCAAACACAAACCCATCTGGGCAACTGCTTTTAGTTCCTATCACAGTAAACAGCTGTTAAGAACGCTTCCGTTCCGTTTCACCCAGCCACATGCACGCGTGAAGTGCTATGATTAATGACAAATAGTTGTGTTTAAAACATAATAACGGTGGACGATTAAGGTGACAGACAGTGCTGATGACAAATGCATGAATTGATCATCCGCTAGCTCTTGGGTATGTAGTACCTGTCACACGTGCCGCCGTTATTATGTTATTACACCTGGCTCAACTAATTGCATGTTTGCAGATAAGATCGCATAATTACAGACGGCAATCGGTTAAGGTAGTTTGCGTAACTTTACCCGTTCATTCTGCTAACAACGTGATCATTCTGCACCTGCGCTACATCTGCTATGTCAAACACAATACTCCTCCATGCCGAGAAAAACTGATGGCTGCGCGCGACTCACTGAACAATGCAATAAACGGCGTAGGTGATAACATCTAAGCTTGAAAGCTCAGAATGGAAAAGCACGTCAACCATTATGCAAGAACCATCCAACCAGGTGTGAATTGTGATCGTTCAATAATCGTTCTTGATTTGCACTTGAGTCCTACGGATGCCATTACAAACACACGTGTCCCCAGACAAAACCACTACAGGTCTATGCATAAACGAGGTTAATCATGTCCGGATTGTTTTCGCGATCGCATCCTTTTAGAGCTATGGGCGAGACTCCTTTATCGAAATAATAAGATTGTTCACCTTACATGACAGCTTATAAGCTGGAGTTACAGTTTATACCGTATGAGATTTACGCTCAAGCCAGGTTTCATGAAAAGCTTTTCGACGGCAGCCTGACAGTTTTCTTTTAAGTGTATTGAGGTGAGCCGAAGTGATCCTAAGTGTGTCAATTAAGAACTAATCTAAGATTTGAGTATTACTTTCCTTTGATTTATCGCGAAACTAAAGTGACTGATCTTTGAGTCTTTTAAGTATGATATAAAAGGTGAACGAGGGATTAAGAAGGAATTTGATTCCTTTAAATTATGCCTTTACAAGGTGGACACTTTAAGGTCTCTCTTGAAAGCCCTAAGTAATGGACACTTAACGAAATAAAAGGTTTTGAATGACATTTTTTGAGCCGGTTCAAATTGAAAAGTGAGCTTCAGGACTAGTATTGGTGGACAGAGGAAAATACAAATCTTGAAAAGTCGAAATAACGTAGGAAGAATTATACTTAGGAATTTGACTGTTTGACTAAGGTTAAGAACATGTTCAAGTGCGGCCTAAAAATTTGTAGTCACCTTACAATTCAAGGTGCATGACTATAGACACGCAGTCATGCATGGATCCTGTTCTAAAAGCCACATGCAAAATCAACAAACTGTGGCCGTTACTGGGCGAAATGACATAAATCAAAATACGATAACAGCTTGGCATGTGCCACGGCGAGGTGTTAATAACTCAACAACTCTCTAATCGGGAACCTCCTTTACGATCAGACAAATATAATTATAAACCTTTTAGCATGTTTAAGAGGCTCGTGGAATGAGAAATGAGAATTAGCAGCTGTAACCGTTGAAAAGCGGGAGATAATTGAAAACTTCCGGAATAAAGATGCGACGAAGTTACTATATATAACGTTCAGGAATATTGCTGAAAATATCTGCCAACTGATTAGCTGATTAGCAGTACTTGCCGCACTCTGTGTAACCTGCTCACACGAAGCACTTCTCCGTCGGCAAAAATGTCGGAATAGAGAGACACTTATAACTTGACTAGTCTTCTGAATTTAGTTATGCAGTCGATACCTGTCAGTGCATATCACTGATGTCCACTGATCGGTATCATCTAATCGATAATCACACACCAGGGAGCCAGTTATCAATTTTATTCGCTGTCCGAAAGATACTTCGCCTTCATTTCTGCGTGTAAGATCTAAGAGCAATCGCTTTGAAGAAAGAGCCGCAAAACAGGCAAGGCACCTGCTTTCGCGTAAAGCTGAATGGCAAAAAGAATATTCAGTTCATTTTGTACCCTATCCCTTTTCGCTATGCCGGACCGCATACTTGGGTAGGATACTTCTTATCATCATGCAAGGCATTGTTGAGCTTCACAAACAAATAGATATTGCTTTTGATATCAGATGTAAGTAAGATTTGCCTAGATTAGTATCATTGTAGAATATTTAGGATTTTCTTGCTTTGTTGTTAACTCACGATCACGACCTCTCTAAAAATCAAGCCATGTGACGACAGTATCCGGACTAAACATTTTTTTGATGGCTAAGTGTCAATGGAAATCTCATATTTTCCAAAATTGTTCCAAATTTTGGAATTGAATGGGGAGCGAAGAAAATTTAAGGTGGCGGTGCTCACAGAGAGTTTCTGTCGTCTCCTCCTTCCGACCGGTGCTCCGGCCATCTCACAAACTGTTCAACGGTAGAACGGTACAACGGTAGATCTAATCCGGAGGTCGTGGGTTCGATTCCCACCGAGGTGATAAGAATTGTTTCTTTGCCTCGTGTGGTTCCCTGATACCCTTTACTAGGGCTAACGCCCAGTGGGTTTTTCATGGGTTTCTACTGGCACTTTAATTTACACTTCAGAGTTAATTCTCTGTTCCACCACTTGTATGTGTTTATAGTGCTACGCGGCACAACATATATATGTTCAGGAATCGTGCATGGTTCATCAGGTCTTTTAATTTTAGTGCCATTTCAGGAACAGATGGAAATATTTTTCAGACATCCTCACATTTTGCAAATAAAAAAACGCCATCCTCGCTTTTCCACTAACTTTAATTTTATAGATTATCACTGTTTATCAGTGCAAACCTTTGTAAAGAGAAAGAGTTGGGATTGAAGGCAGAAAACCCTCGGGATTAACAACGGGTTTACGCGGGAACTCAGAGGAAACCTGGACCCAAACGGACACCCTGTGAAAAATTAAAGATGGCTGCCGGCGAGCCAGTAGAGCTTAGCCAGCTTCCTATTCCTCATTTAGAGAACCTTAGATCCCAGTTGGAAGAGGCAAGTATTGGATTTTTCGAAAGTAATTCTAGTTCTTCACTTGAGTGGGGTTTGAGTTAATTGAGAGCTTTCTCTAGGAAGTAAAGCTGCTTGGGGAATCCATGAGCCAACTGAAAGTTGCTCAGCAAAAGTTTGGAGACTCCAAAGAGAATGTCAAAAAACTGATGAAGAAGGATTCAGGTGGGATGTTTCACATTCTCATGTTCCATAAGGTTTATTTACGTGATTATTTCATTCTCTGTGGTTTATTTTTAACAGGAAAAGATATTCTTGTCCCGCTAACAAGTGCTGTATCCTTTCAATCAAGCCTAAAATAAGTTCTGTGCACGTGTGTATTTTTAAAAAGGCATAATTCAGTCTGTGTTAGATATTTTATGTACAATTAGGTCTAGTTAAGTCTGCCTGTTGACCTTAAGTCTAAACTTAGCCATATTTATTAGCACTGAGCTGGACTGGACGTGAAGAGCAGCTCAGATCAGCTGAATTTATTTGGATCAGCTGATCTGAGGTCCAATGATTAAAGAAAACAGCAGAGGTTTCAACATTTTTCGGAATAGCTGTCTGAGCTAACCAAAGTAGGTGGCAACCTGTTGAACGTGTTTTAATCATTTGAGTGAAAATCTAGACAAAGTAGGCGGCGGTGGTAGGTAAATTATGACAAAGTAAGCGATGGATTTCACCAGTTGCCGGCTTCTAATGAAACCCCTGAAACATGCCCCAGTCAAACTTAATTAGGTCAAATGCCATACATGTATCTCATATGAACTTAATGAAGTACAGCATTTGATGCAGACCTTCATCTTGGGATAAAAATAGTTTTGACAAGTATCATGAATTTGAAAGGGTGAAAGGCACTTGAATTTTGTAAAGAAATTTCATGACTTATTTGAACTCTCCCACCCTTCTTTCTTTAAACATTGTAAATGAGTTTGGGTCATTACAAGGATCTATTGTGTAACCTACAATTTTTCAGGGCAGTGCATCTTCCACCTTTATCAATAAGAGAGGAATTTTCTCACTGAGGAAATCTCAAGAACAAAATAAATACATGTAGAGCTGTGTGTTTTGTCCTTAATCTGTAGCAGATGTATGTCCCTGGAACTCTTCAAAATACGAAAACAGTTTTAGTCAACGTTGGAACTGGTTACTTTGTAGAAAAGGTAAAAATTGTATTTTGAAGCCAAAATCTTTAAATGATAACATACTGCAGGGTTTAAATAATTACATACTGTAGGCAGGAAAGTTACCTGATTTAGTAAGTAACAGTGTCAGCTGGGAAGTAGGGTAAAATGAATGAAAGTATTATTACCTGACTGTACCATCAGTCGAGTCATTACCATGGCTGTGAGAAGAGTTTCAGAACTTGATGGTGTGAGTGTCATCTTATCAGCACATAAAATTAAAGAAGCCGGTAGCCAGAAGTCTGTGTAAGTGGATCTTAGCTTGCTTGTAAAGATTAATACACACAAGGGGTATTTTTATAGAGAACAGTTGCAGGCATGCACCAATTCCCTTCATGGGAAACAGTCAACCAAAAATTTATTTGCAGAGACCAACATTTGTGTCCTGTTAATGGCCCCACAAATTTAATCTTGGGATTATTTGCCTGAAAAATGTTTGTTGTGTAAGCATGAACTGTATGCAGGATTGTCAAAAAGATGTTAAGTAGACTGAGAATCTAGGAAAGTAGACAGCATGGAGGGAGTAACAACACCATTTTCTCCCCTATATTCTCTCTTTTCTACAGGGAAATAATAGCTGGCAAAACCAAGAAAGTAGCCAGCGATATCGCCGGTCACTGGCATTTTTTGACAACCTTATATATGTGGGAATAATCATTTCCTTTCACCATTCCCTGCAAATATTCTCCTTTTATGGGCTAACCTTAAGTGCTCAAGCTTTGAATGAGTCACTTTTTGAGTAAATAAACAAATTCAGTTTTGTTTTATGTATAGGGATTAAAAGAGGCTGATGAATATTTTGGGAGAAAGGTGGACCTGGTGACAAAACAACTGGAGTTACTGCAACCTAAATTAGTTGAAAAACATAAACTAAGACAAGGTTTGTGTAGCGATCATGGTGAAATTTCCACAAAACAGCCATAAGGGATGATAGACTGCTAGCGGTTGTATGTTTTTCCTTGGGTATCCCACTTAGGATGCAAATAAGAAGTTATGCAAATTTAATTAAGTGCATGAAAGCACGCCTGCATTTGTCTTGGCTGGCGGCTACACATTGGACTGCTGGCAGCAAAAATTAGGACAGATTAAGTACCTTCGCTTGTAATTTTAATTTAGTCTAATTTATAGTCTTTTAATATATGTTTAATTTTAATTAATAATTTTTGTTGGAGGGTATGTCTTAGCATGGGAATTTGTTTTCCCCCTACTGCCGTCCTGTTAACCATTTTTGCTCGAGTGTATATGTTAGTACTAGTCCATTTGTATCAGTTATGTATGGTTACAAACTGTGATAATTTAAAGATTAAAGATTAAAGAGACCGCTTGCAGTCTAAAAAGATGATTACAATCAGTTAAATCACAGTCTCATATATATCCAATTTTTGGGTATGTAGGTTTGCATTAGTAGGCAGAACTACCCTTAATTTCTTCGCTTTGCCCTTTTCAATACCTGAATAGTTTCTGAAAATACATGAAGCAGCATTTGAGAAATTCAACAACAAAGTCAACAAACTTACAACACAAACTTGGAAATGAATCCAGGACATTAATGGGAGAAGAATGCTCTTAACACTCTTCAGATCCCGTTTCTGGCTTACAATGATTATCAACAATAATTATACTTCATTTACAAAATGCTCTTGGTATTTCTCATCCTCTAGATCTTGACTTGGTGATTCCTATTCCTTCCCTCATACACATGTGGTAAATTTTCCATGCACAACTGTGGATGTGTTTCTGTTTGTATTTGCAGCTATACAAGACATGCTGAGTGCAAAACTTCAAGCTCAGGTACAATCCCAGTTAGCTGGCATTCCTGCAAAGACATAGAACCTCATTTCATTTCATTTTAGCTGCCGAAACAACGTGTCTACCAAGGTACTGGCCTGACACACTGGCGTACAGCCATTTATTTTCAATAACTAATGAACATTGTTGCACAGTCTGAGACTCCAAAACCATTAGGTTATTTCAAATGACAGAATGACGCAAGTACAATAGATTGTTGGACTTCAGAGACTTGTGCTGTCAGTGGTGAATATCTCAGTGGCATCATGGATGTGTTAATGATATCTGAACTCTTTTTTTTAACCCTTTGGGTTTGTAAAGTTATTGGATGCTGTGCTGTTAAGAAGTGACGGATTCTTTCTATAGTATAATGTAGCCATATAGTGTTATGCTCAATTAGAAAAATACCATAGAGCAAAGAAACAAACACTTAAATAAAAAAAGCATGTAGAAGATTGGACTCCATCTGTACTTTTCTTTTTAATCTTTTTCGTCATTAAAACCATTTCTTTACTGACCATTAGCCTGTATAATAGGCGTTAATTTAACCAAACGAGAAATGCGAGACATCAAGGGCAAAGTGCAAGACAAGCATGGAGCACAAGGTGAAGGGGAGAGTCTCACACTTCACCCTCAATGTCTCGTACTTTGCGCTGGGCTAAATAAATGCCTGTTTTGCAGGCTACTGACCATTCACACTATGTACATGCAAAATTTTGTTTGGATGGGTATCCATTATTTTAAACCTTATTCACCAGCTATGACTGGAAGTCATTCACAACAAACAATAATAAATTATTTCATTGATGGGAAATGAATTGAATAAATTACATTTGCAGTACCATGTGTTGCACAGTCTTAGAGTCAGTGTTTGCAGGGCCCAGTGTACCAATTATAAGCAAAAGAAAAGTTCCACTTTTGTTACATTTGTGATCCCAAATAGCTGTACACCCCCCTGATACTTTTATTATTTTAACTTTAGACTTTTATTAATTCCCACTAAATATCCAGGTTAATCGTATCTACAACAAAATTCTCGCATCTGATTGGCTATCACCAGGTGTTATTTTTGCTCTAGGAGAATGTAATTGGACAGTACACGTCATGCTCAAGTAATTGGACAGTATTGGCCATCACATGCACAACAGTTACACTATAGCAGTTGTTTTCTTTACTATGCATCTCAGGGTGAAAACTATTTTTTTTTCCTGAAGAGTTTTTCTTTTGCTTCTTTCTCGAATTTCGTTATAGATACAATTGCATATCTTAGCTTATAATCTTCTATTACTGATAGAATATATAGGTTATACTAGGGACTGCAATATTATTGCCTTTTAACACTGGCTGTAAATTGAATATTTTTACTCTCCTCGTAGTTTGGTAGAAAGGATGTTTTGAATATTTTTATTTCTTTATTTCTTTTTTTACTTCAAATTCAAGGATTGGTGGGCCATATTGAATTACTTTGTAAAGATAATCTTCAATAATTTACTTCATTTTTTTAAAAAATTTTTCCCGTCTGTGTAAACAAGTAGAAATCGTTCATGTAAAACCCCGGGAAAACCTTGTGCAATTTTAAAACATCTTAAATTACACTGGACGTTCATAGGGTGTTTTGGAGTTGTAAAAATTTTCAGTATGGTTCGATACACTATCAACTGCGATGTCTATTTTTGGTCGGCTGTTCACACGTTAACGAAGGATCAACAGACGACACAACAGACGTAATTTTTCTAATCCTCGACGCCGCAGTAAAACGGTTGCTATTTTGATTTCAATCATAGCAACGTCAGCGGTTTCAATGCCGGACACTAATTTGCATATGTTTGTATGGATTCAGAAAGGGTTAAGTTTACAATTTGCCAGTCATCATGACAACAAGGTCGACAATTATTCATGAAGAAGATTACTGCTGGGGCGATTAACATCCATTTTAGCCTCTGCAAAGACGTAAGATTTTTTCATGTGTTATCTTTACGCGCTGTACGAGGCTTGAAAACTCAGGGACTTCTGTTACGTCCGGGAAAACATCTGGATTGCGCGAAAACTCGAGTTCTCCTGCGACAACTGTATAATTGGGAGCGACGAAAACACATTTTTGTGATTGCTGTATCTGTTTACGGGGGAGAAGATGTCTGACGAAGAATCTGAGAATGTAAAGGTGGCAGTGCGAGTGAGGCCATTTATATCCTTTGAACCAATATTAAATAACATAGTAATTGACGCGACAACAATTTTCTTCTTTAATACGTTTTGTAGTATAAGTTGTCATGTAATATTTTGCGTTTCTGATAGGTTTATCCGCGTTTAAAACTAATTTGCACTTTACGCGATTTGCTTGACACTTTAATTATCCTTTAGAATCCTTCTATCGGAGAAGTCTGGTTTAATATCTCAAATATGTGAGCTCAAATATTCGCTAGAGTAAGACGTAAATATATTCATTTTATTTGAACTTTGTGTTCTGTTAAGATTTTACGGATCGTTTACAGAATAAAGAGCCAGTTTGGTTCAACTCTTCTGCTCCTTCACTCAATCGTTGTTTGCGAAATTAAACTGGATATTAACTTATTATATCAACAACCACCTTAAAAATAGCAGTACTGGTCCCGCAATAATCGATCGTGTTTTATATGGCTTTGGCTCAAAGTTCCATTGATTGTTCAAAATGGTTCCGCAAAGATTTGCTTACGTTCTACGTTTTTGGGAAGCTATTTTTACCGTAAGGGTCAAGCACGAAAGGTCAGACCACAGGGATCTACAGTTTGAGTCAATTAGCATGTGTACAATATTACACCTTACACTCGGTTACGTACATAAATAACTTGACTGAAATCAAAGCTTTTAACAAACTCTCCCGGATTTATCCAAAAGTCTCTTGAATAGAGAGCGAACCTCCCGGATAAAAGTGAATTGGATCAATTCCCCACAAAAAATTAGGTTTGGATATAACACATATATCAGTGGTAGTCTTTACACCAGAGGAAAATTAAACCATGGAACATTTAAAGTCAAGTGAATTTTTGATGCTTCAAGTAAATGTTTCTGACTTGACACTTAACACAAAAGTGATGTTTTTTTTACATTAAAGACAACTTAAGTTTATTTTCCCAGGCAGTTAATTAAGGATGACTGACATGATTCGCCCGCCTCAAAGCTCAAGAAACTGCAAGTTGGCTTAATCGGTTGTAAGGATGGTTTTCAAGTCACTTGAAAACTTCTTGAATTGTTTCAACCTTCCGACTTTAATGAGATGTAAAGTAAAAGGACTTGAGATTTTACTTAGGCCTTCACACATTTTGGTAAAGTAAAACTTAGCAGCTCTTAAGTCTTACTTAACAACCTAGTGTAAAGACTACCACTGTATATGTTGTACATAATCTACATATTTCCAAAAATCCAAATCATCAGGCTTCTTGTGGTTCTAATTGGCTTCATTTTCATGCATCTTGTACATAATTAATTGTTGTAATTGTTTACCTTGCGACACTGACTTTTGACTGTTGATCCTTTTTATAAGTGACAGTCTGATTGGATGAGCATGACAAAGTAACATTTTCCAGAAGGGAAATGTCACATAAGGGGGGGGGGGGGGGAGCAGTGTCATTGAGTGTTGGGGGGGGAGGCATCTGTCAGATTAGGTGGGTTGGGTAGGGGAGTTGGTGTAGAATTAAAAAATCTCCAGAGGTTGGC
This sequence comes from Galaxea fascicularis, assembly GCA_948470475.1. Classification (NCBI taxonomy): domain Eukaryota; kingdom Metazoa; phylum Cnidaria; class Anthozoa; order Scleractinia; family Euphylliidae; genus Galaxea; species Galaxea fascicularis. The sequence continues at coordinate 26,002,038 of OX419343.1, read as the reverse complement.
ATCTCTGCGGATGTGCCTATGGACCAAAAAGAGAATACATTGACAGCTGCTACAAATTAAAACAGATTGAAGCTTTACAGAAAGTTATTCCTTGACAATTCTCACAACAAACGTGAAAAGGCCAGGAATGCAACGTTGATTGTAGCAATGAAAGGAGAATCAACTTATCTGTCAAATCCAGAAGAGCCTGACGAAGAGCCAAAGAAGTTCACGTTTGACTATAGTTATTGGTCGCACGATGGTTTTGAAGCAAAGCCAGATGGTTACTTGGCTCCTGTAGTGTCACATTATGCAGATCAGGTGCAGTTAAGGCGCTGGCAAACGAGGACACATTGTTGCCGACACAAATGTTTCCCCATTTGCCCGTACATGCAACATTTGTTGCAGACACAAAATTTGTGTCTGCAACAAATGTTTCCCAGTTTGCACAGCATGGAAACACAACATTCATTTTGTGTCCTGCGCGTTTGCACACCCAAGAAATATCATGAGCAAGAATGTGTCCGCAACAATGTGTCCTTGTTTGCTAGGGCCTTTAAATATTTTGTGAGCATTATTATTAATTAAAGAACAAAGGACTAACAATACAAACGAAGGTAGACGAATGTTAGTAATAAAGTCAACCAAGGTTGGTGTTTTCATTACTTGGAAATGGTAAAATGTATGGTTTCAGAAAAATCCATACCCTACCACAGAAGGTTTTTTGGTTTGAGGAAGGAAATGGATATTTTCTGAAACTGAACAATACAACAAAAGCAATAATTTAATATATTCTTGGTATGAGATTTAAATAGTCTGTGTGACTTTGAACCTGTTAGAACCACAAAAATAATAGGTCACTGTTCCTCCTATCATACATAGGTAGGCTGAGTGATAAATTCTAGTTCCAGGTACAGGGGGGGACAATAATTATTACAAGAACTCCTGTAAATTTATTCAGCTGGTGGATTAGCTGTACAATCCATAATTCAAAACCACTATAGTTAATTTTATCCTTATTCAGGGCAGTCTGCATTTTTGGAATACCAAACTTTTCTTTAAATCCTGCGTCATGGGGCTAAAAATAAACACCCTTTTTTTTAATACACATAGTATTTTAATTTGTTTTGCAGAGGAAGGTGTATGATGACCTTGGGAAGGGTGTTCTAGCGAATGCCTGGGCTGGATTCAATACATCTCTCTTTGCCTATGGACAGACAGGTTCTGGGAAGTCTTGGTCAATTGTTGGTTATGGTGCAAACAAAGGTAACATTAATGACTTGTACAATGTTAAGTGATTACTTCCAGGGACATTTTGATCATTAATTTATCTGCCAAGCTGTTCATTCTGGGCTAAATTCCAGGATTTATCATTATTTTTAAATCTAATTCAAACTTAAATACAACATATCAAAGATGCAACCATCCAGACCTCCAAAGTGAGTGATTATAAAAATACAACTTGATAGAAATGCATGAAACCCCGAGTTTCCATTTGGGGTTTCATGCATTTCTACCATGTTGTATTTCTATAATCACTCACTTTGCAAACCTAAATAGAGCATGTAATGCTCGTTTTCATCAAACAAATCTGTTGTTGTTTAATAGGTGACCAGTGTGGAGATTTTAATATTTCTCATTTTCCAGGTATTGTGCCAATCTTCTGTGAAGAGATTTTTGTGGGAATAAATGAGAAGAAGGAAGCCGGTGATACTGCCCAGTTTGAGGTTGGTGCACCTATTAAATGTTTCATTTTTAACAGCTGGATCATTGCCATGAAAGCCGATTTGAAGTCTACACTTTATTAGCTTCCCTCTCAACTATGATATTCCTCATGTTTGAAAGGTACATATTTTTGTATGAGCTCACCTCTCTTTTTAGACCTTCATGCTCTGGCCACAGGTGTGAATCAAGATGAATGTTAATGTGGTTTAGAATAACATTTAGAGTGCCTAGTTAAAGAAAAACTTAATATAACATGACTATACTCATGTCAGGGAATCAAATTCAAATTAAGTGGCAAACCGTTAAATGCTAACCAAGGGCTCACTTGTTACAGGTAATGTTCAGCATGCTTGAGATCTACAATGAGAAAGTGCGAGACTTGTTAAACCCCTCAAACAAGAAAGGAGGCCTGAAGGTTCGTCAGCACCCAAAGAAAGGATTTTATGCTGAAGGGCTTAAAACTGTGCCAGTGAGTGCCTACACAGACATCGAACAGCGAATGGAGGAAGGAACAACCAACAGGACGGTGGCAGCAACTAATATGAATGCAACAAGCAGGTATGTTAATCTCTACCACAGAGGATGTCAGGTTTTACTGTTCGTTAGGTGTGAAATACACTAGTCTGTATATTTAGTCAGGAAAAAAAAAACCTTAACTGAGGACAACAAACAGTGGTATGCCTAGAAACCGAATTATGAGTTGTTTTTTCTTCAGACTTGATTTCAGCAAAAGAGACACAACCTTTTATCTGAAAACAATGGAGCATTTGAGAAAATTGCCTATGGAAACTTGTTGGACTCAGGCTAATCAGTTGATTTTCTCAGTATAGTTTTAGCAAGGTGTTGTTATCACACTTTCAGAGCTGTAACTTCAGTGAATATGTATACAGCTAATTATTAAATATGAATGACTATTATGCAACCAGAATTCATGTGAGAGCACTTTCCGGGATTAACACGTCACCTTGACAGACTGAGAAGTTGTTCAGCTCTGTGGCATGTCAATACCTTTTGTTACAATTTTATATCTACGTGTATCTTTCAGTCGTGCACACACAATAGTTGGTGTGACATTCACGCAGAAGAGAAAAAACGATGCAGGTGAAGAAACTGCAAAAACATCTTTAATCAACCTGGTGGACTTGGCTGGCAGGTGGGTGCATGTTTAGGTGATGCCAATTGATCAGTTATTTAGACTGCAAATGTGCCTTTTGAAACACAAAAGCACAGAACTTGCATGAGAGTGAAAAACCCTAAAATGTAGCAAGAAGACAAAACATGAATGCCCCTGCAAATTCCCCCATTTGTGCATGTTGGCCACTGCGAACAGCCACTGAACGCATTGGCTTGAGTTTAACTTAGCCTAAATTACATTCAGCCACATAAAATTGAGTTGATGTTGCAGAAATTAATGTAATTGTCAAATTAATTGTACCTAGTTATCTGTATCCATGGGACTCCTTCTCTTTCTCTTGCTTATGTTATGAATAAGACATTTGGTGCTGGATGTGTTCCTTAACCCTTAACCCCCAACAATGACCAATACCTTATAGTAGCACTGGTCAATCAAACGTAAAGGTTGTAAGAAAAAGGGAAGTCAAATGAAGAATGATCATCGCAGTTGTGAGCGCAATTTTTACAATTGCATAAAGAAGCCTGAAAAAAATTCAGGACTTCAGCGGGGCTTGAACCTGTGACCTCACGATTCTGGTGCGATGCTCTACCAACTGAGCTATGAAGCCACTGACGTTGGAAGCAGGTCAAAAAGGGAAGTGATCAACAAGTAACAAATGTCTTGATTGTTTAGCAACTTCTCTTTGTCATTATCCTAGAAGATATATGGAGAATGTGCATGCTGATATTAAGGTGATATTTTACTGCTTTGATTGTGAACAGTGAGAGAGCAGACTCCACTGGTGCCACTGGAGACAGACTGAAGGAAGGAGCTGCCATAAACCAGTCTCTTTCCAGCTTAGGAAATGTAATTGCAGGTATGAACATTAATTTGTCTGGATATGAATTCCTTAATCCTTTAACCTCTAAGAGTGACCAATGTTTGATTTCTCCATATAATAACGCTGGCCCCGGTTGTTCAAAGGCTGGATAGCGCTATCCACAGGATAAATATCTATCCAGTGGATAGTCCAATTAGCTTTCCCAATTTACTTATCCGCTGGATAGTGACTTATCCGGTGGATAGCGCTATCCAACGTTTGAACAACCGGGCCCTGGTCCATAAATGGTTGTGAGGAAAAAGGAAGTTATCAAGAAGTAGCATTGGAGTCTTGATTGTTTAACAAATTCTCCTCATCATTACCATAGCAGATGTATGTAGAACAGTGTATAGAATATACATGCTGATATCAGGGTTTAAAGAGGTAATTATAGCAGTTTTTTAGGCAATTGACGGCAGCATAAAATTGTGTTTTTTATAATGCTTGTTAAATTTTATGCCATATGTTTATTTGCTATATAGTGTGTTGAACCATTAATTTGCTTATTGATTATTGTAAACTTATTGACTTGTTTATTGAATTTCAGCTCTTGTGGATAAGGCAAATGGAAAGAATGTTAGAGGTATGTGTTAATCATAAAAAAATCAGTTAATTGGTTAATTGTTGAGCTAGTACTTATTGAAATGAATGTAATTTGTTGTATTATTTTTTAACTCTAGTTCCGTTCAGAGACTCCGTTTTGACAAAGCTTCTTAAAAATGCCCTTGGTGGAAACAGCAAAACTATGATGGTAAGAATCAACATATTGGAAGTGAGCTGTTTCAGTCATTTGTAATGTATTATAATGTCTTTCGGACACCACGGTACCACAAAGTCGTGACAAGGCCAGTTACACTGTGAAAAAATAAAACAGGTTACCCCTGCTACGTCAGTACTGCACTGCAAACCCCCCCCCCCCAAAAAAAAAAAAAATTAAACCCCAAACTGCAAGATCGTAGATGCCTCTTCTGTTGTTAGTGAAGCGATACAAGTGTACACTATGGTTAGTATTTGCATTGGAAGTTGGCGTCCAGAGAATTCTACTAACAAAACTGGGTGTTTATATATGTGGGTTTTACCCGTTAGGGCAACATAGTGACTAAGGGTTTGGATCTTTTGTGCTTGGTATTCAAGACTCTACTCTTATTTTATTTTCTGTTCTTGATTTGATGCAGATTGCTGCCATCAGCCCAGCAGATATAAACTACGATGAGACACTATCGACTTTGAGATATGGTAAGTTCCATGAACCACAGCCAGATGTGCACAAACATGCAAGTGTAAGCTTACGTCAGGTGAAACTGATATTTGCGTCTTAATTTCAGCTGACCGTGCAAAACAGATCAAGACATCGGCTAAAGTCAATGAGGATCCAACAGAGAAACTCATCAGGGAGTTAAAAGAAGAAAACGAAAAACTGGTAGAGATGCTGAAGAAAGCACAAGCAGGAGAGTCCGTCAAGATTTCCGAAGATGATGACGATGATGACGACGGGCAGAAGGAAGGAATGTCTGAAGAAGGTGAGGGATGAATTATTATTTTTGTGTTATTTTGGCTTAATTGATTTAATTCATTCTAAGGAGAGCTCAATGGATTGGCATTCAGACTCATTAATTGTCTGTGGATTAACCTTAACGACTACAGAACTTCTTGAATATGGAAAAAGGCTCGAACTCTGGCCATGCAACGGGAATATCAATGCACTTACTTTTTGTAAACATCCTTCAACTGAAGATGGATACCGAGCATCCGAAACATGTCTTGCAAATTTAAACGTTGTGTCGTTTTCTTTAAATGTTTAATTTCTATTTTACTGCTACGGAAATTTGGGAATATCAGTGTGGTGTTAAAGGGTATAAACTGACAATGTATGTTCCCAGTCACATTTCCCCTGTAAAATCGATTGCCAGAATAACAAATCGTTATTCATCGTTTACAGAACTGGCCGAGCTCAGGAAGCAAATAGAAGAAGAAATTAGAGCATCGGTGAGTAGCGTATGATCTTCAGTTTTTATGTAACGTAAACTTATTTATCACTAAATTTGGACTTTCTTTCGAACGTCAGATGGCCGAAACAGAACGTGCAACTGAAGACATGAGTAAGAATTGGGACGATAGAGTGGCGGAGTCTAAAAAGGACGCCAAGGTATTAGAACTGCTGTAGTCTCTGTAAAGACACCAGAAAGCCCTTATGGCTTGCCTCCCTGGCACTTGTGCCAATTGGAGGGATGCGCAGAAGATAAGAAACGCACAAATGGAAGAGGGAATGAATCGAAGAGGGCTTGTCGGACACTATCGGTCGTTGTAATTGGTTTTGCATCTCAGAATCTTTTTTTGTTTGCTGATATTATTTTAAATGAAGAAGGCTGTCATTAAGGGCCGGGGACCGGGGGCCGGGGATTTTCCCTTTCGTACTTTAATATAAAACCAGCATGACTTCACTACAGCAACTCGAATCCCCGGCTATTTTTTATATATCCCTGCCTAATTCAAAAATTACTTATAGCCCTGTTCCCTAGAGCTACCTTTTCCCTTTTCACGGTGGTTAACTAAATTATCTTCGGGTAGTAAATCAGTGCAGCATTCAAAAGAACGCAAACAGAGACGGAAACCCCACGCGCAATAAAAACACATCAATACAAAACATATGCCACAAGCATTGCGGTGAATCTTTCCAGATCTACTGTTAGAATAGAATACGTAATGCTCCGCTTTGTTGTTCTTCTTGTTGATCAGTATGATTTCTCATTTCTAAGGACAAAGATGCAGAAAAGAAAGAGCGTCAAGCAACTCCTCATCTGTGGAATTTGAACCCGGATCCTCAACTGACCGGAATGATTGTGCAAATGATAAAACCCGGTAAGTGTTTCGCTTATCGGTATCAGTCACTAATAATTTTGGAACATATTTTGGTGTTGTTGTTTCGTTATTAACTCAGTGTTTATCTGTTTTGCTGTCACTGTTTCTACCTTTCATTTAGGAGTCGTAAAAGTTGGGAACAGAAAAGCTGATCCGCCAGCGGACATTGCTCTCACTGGGTTAAAGTGAGTGTTCTTTTAAAGTTACGCAACAACTTCGGTCACGGTGTTAGTCAAAAAAGAAACGATACACGTGTACTTTGATAAAGCATGGAGGACGTCAAAACGTGGTAAAAACATCAATCATGCAACTCACCTGCAGCTCGTTAAGCTACTTCAGTCCAATGGATTTGCTCTGACGAAGGCTAACGCTCGAAACGTCAGCTTTTAGAATCCCTGTACGGTGGCCAATTTACATTATCAACCCCGTCGATAAAACCAAATTCTCCCCCACCGACGCAGCACCACAATTTTCTTTACAAACTACCCCCCCCCCCCAATCCCCCCAACACATACTTGAGTGGAACCGCAATTTACGAAGTGCCAAAAGAGTGGGGAAACTGGCTCGTTATATCGAGGTTCTGGTCCTTACATTGTACTTAATGTTTGGCCGGGTTGAAGGAGAAAATCGTTCGTTATACCGAGGACTTCGTCAGTGTAGATGTTCGTTAATTTGAGGTTCCACTGTGCTTTGTTTTACCACGTTTGAACGTCATCCGTGCACTGGCGGAGAACACACGCATTGCCAAATGGAATCTATTCGTGAAATATTGTGGCAAATCGAATCTGTTTTATCTGCTAGTATCCAAAAGGAACACTGTGAAATCAAAAACGAGGATTCTAAAAAGATCACTGTCAAGCCTATCGGTGATGCCAGAGTTCTTGTGAACGGTGAGACAGTTGATGATGGTGAGGAGGAAGAACTTCATCACCTGGACAGGTACATAATCACTCTAGAATATTTACAAGAAAGAAGGTAGTAGATGAGAATCATAGCTTCCGTTTTTTATTAAGACTTCAGACTGAAAGGGGAAAGCACACACTCTCTTCTTTTATATAAGAACCTTTTTTTTATAAAAATGTTGAGGCCGAGATTGAGCCTGGGTATTACGCTGTACAAGTAGCTATGCCATGCTGACAAGGCCTAACAAGGCTGAAACAGCTGTCCATGGTTGCTAATGCTCAGGCTCAATCTTTATTTGGTAGATTTAAGGGCTAATACGCGCTACTATGTGGCCATAGTGCCCAATGAGTGGCTTTCAGCTCACCTAGACACATTAATTTGTGAGGTATTCTTGTCACGGAATAGTTTAGATGAGTTGCATTGTTTTCTCATATTTCCCTACTGTTTCCTTGTCAGGGTTATGTTTGGTACAAGCCATTTGTACGTGTTTCATCACCCGGCCGAAGCAGACTCCTCTTCCTTAAAGCAGGAGGACATCACCTATGAAATGGCTCAGGAAGAAATTGCCAAAAATGCTGGTTTGGATGTAGACGATCAAGCGGAATCCAAAGGTAAGTTGAACAATTTCTTAAAGAGAATGTGGTCCCAAGGAGCCGCGTCAGTGGGGCAGTTTGGTGTTACCAAATGAGCTGACGAGGTAAACTGGCCACCAACAGGTGCTTCGAGAAAGGGATTCTGTCTGACCAGAGTTTGTAGAGGGGACCAAGGGACAGCGCTCAAAAATTCAGTTCTTGAGTCTTTGTACGTTGACCAATTTAGATAGTTTAGATAGAAGTCCAAAGCAGGGAATTGTAGTTTTCGTCTTCCTGGGAAAATAGTACGCACTGAGTCAAACAAAGAAAATTAAGTTTGGCCAAAGCTGCAAAGATACGATCGCTATAATTGATTAATTCCGATATTACAAGGCGTGTGAATGAGGATAGGAAATTGGGCTGGAAAACACTGATATTTTCATTGCTCACTTTATTTGTCTATTTGCTCACTTTGTCGTGTTCATTTAATTATAGAAACGATGTTGTTGCGAGAAGACCTGGCCGATTTGATGCCGATGGTAAATGAAGCCAATGCCATCAGCCAAGAACTGGATAAGAAGGTAACTTACTTGCACTGAATTTACCACAAGATCATTATAAGGATCTGTGTCACGCTTAAGGGATCTGTCTTTCGTGTCTTAAAATTGATTTTGCTTTGATTTTGATTTACACTTGTTTTCAGTTTCCTCAGTTATCTAATTTTCTAATGTTTACTGCAGGTTTCATTTGAGGTTGTAGTTGTATCTGCTAAAGCTCGTGGACTTCCGGAAGGTAGACCAGAGGTAAACATTGTATTCCTCGACAAATCGTGTTTTCTGTTTGTTGACGCAAGCCGATTTCCTTTGGGAAGTTCGTGTTATTCTGCTGTATGTTGTTTCATTCTGTTGTATTCGCTTGTCTTGCAGCCATATGTGATCATGAAAGATCTGCAAAGTGGAAGAGAGTATCTATGGCCTCGCACCAAATTTATCAACCGGAAGTTTGTCATGCAGGAAATGTTCCAAGATTACGAGGACGGAGATGATTGGCAGCTCCCGGATGAGAAAGACCCTTTCACTGAAGACCCAGATGCAGAGAGCCTGATTGGCTGTGTTGAGGTGTCCATGCAGAGTCTGGGATATGTGGTGAGTAGAATTCTCAAAAGGAACGGGTTCCGTATGTGGACGAACAGAGAATTAAAAACGGGTGATTTTGAAAGCTACCGAAGACTGCATTCTGAGAATGAGTTTTGCAGTGACTTTCCCAAGATTTTCGAGGTTTTAGAATGATTACAGCGTTGGAGGGTCTTGGAGAAGGTTTCTGGTGGAATTTGATATTTTGCTTATCTGTTTTACAACAACTTCAGTATTTTTCACGTAGTTGTTTTTGCTTTCAGCTGGACATGAGGGAACAACTCGGCATCACTGACTTCAGGGGAAAAGACATTGGCTACCTCAATGTACGTACATATGCTTGCATTATTTTTTTCTTGTTTTGTTTTCTTCGTTTGTGCGTGCGAAGGTGCGTGCTGCGTGCGAACGTGCGTTCGCTCGCTCGCTCTCTCCCTCCTCCCTTCTTCTTTCTGTCCTTTTTTTCTTCTGGTGTGTTACTTGGCTTTTTTAGCGTGGCTTACTTGTTCTTTCTTGTTGACCTCTTGTAGGTGGAAGTTGTACCTTTAACCGACAGTGGAAAAGAAATCACGGAGGATGACGATATATTTGTTGAAGATCCCAGCGAACTTGTGAGTCTCAGTTCACGTAACAAAAAAAAAAAAAACTGACTCTTGCTATCTTTCCTTCATGTGGTTACAGCCACGGTTTTGATGGCTTCGCTTCAGACATTATTAAATACAGTTCTACATGCGTACGTTGTTAATTTTCTTATCAATTTTTTTTTTCCAGGAAGGAAAGAAACTGAATTTTGTTGTCCGTGTGCAGAGCGCAAAGGGAATCCCCAAGCGATATACGGTGAGTAACCTTAATCAGCCATTTTTTGGTTTTCTTCTCTTTCTTGAGAATTTCTTGCCCTCGCCAAGATGGCTATTTTTTTCACCTTATTCTGCTTTCATGTGTTTCCTTAGGACGTGTATTGTAGGTACTCGCTGTACCTTGAAGAAGACATCAAGACAGACGTGATATCAGGAACAAGGAATCCTGAATTCAACTTTGAGAGGAGGTTCACCTTTGAGTGTACATCTAAGGTAGAAAAAAACTTCATACCGGAGATTTCAGGCGAAGAACTCAATTTTTTCTGCTCGGAAGAGTTCGCATCTCAAAGTATGATTTCTTCCTTTTTGTTGCTACACGCACAGGTTATCACGTTCTTGAAGGAAAAGTCTGTCATAGTCCAGTTGTGGGGAAAGCAAATCGTGGACAAGAAGCCAGTCAACGCTGCAGCCAAGAAAGGCAAAGATACCAAGGCGATCATGAGAGCAGAAACTATGAAGAAACAGAACGTAAGTGCAAATGACTGGTACGCTTCGCAATTTAGCTTATTAGGTGTTTTTATCGTTGTTTGTAATCTATTTTTTTCATACATCATTTTCTTTTCCAGTTTCTTCAACCCATGACATTATTGGTGCTTCTATACTTTAATCGTAAACTCCTCTAGACTAAATAAACGCGAGGTTTACGTCGTATATAAATAACTACACAAATATCGTACCATTTTCGTCTTCTTTAGCGCGTTATTCGAACGATACTAACCGGAGTTGAATAATAAAAGAAGACTGTTAACGCGGGAAAGTTTTTTCAAATTCACTAGACTGCAAAACAGTCGTATTTTTTGCGAACGCGAGCGACGGTGTCGGTCCATCTTGCGAGTCGATGCATCTTGTCCATCAGCGAGTGTAAAACGGCGAGAGAGAATGGGGAGAGGCGTTTTCTTTGCGGGCGTGTGAGGCTCGCGTGACACTCGAGGATCACGCTTACGACGCTTCGCGCCTTCCGAAACAACCGAAAACGACTGTTTTGCAGTCAACCAATTCACTTTCTTTTCAATATAGCTGTCACTTAACCCTAACATGGTGAAAGGTCTGGCAGAGATGGCAACGCTAAGAAAGCAAAATAAAAGACTTCAAGACAAAATGACTCAGCTGCGCAAGTTATGTGACGAACAACAGGCAGAGAACCAATCTGCTGTGCAGGTAAGAACTCAGACAGGATTTCTGTTTTTGGCTTGGTGATGTTTGTTAATTTGTTTGTTGACTATATAATACTGGGGCAGCTTGCCAGGAGGCAAAAATAACAACGTGAACAACTGATAAGCGTGGGAAAACATCCAATCGGTGCTAGAGCAATATTCAAGTGAATGTCGGAAAAACAAAATCAAAGCAATTATACTCCGGCCTATCGCTGCATTCGCTAATAGGGCTCCGTAGTAATCACATGCAACTGGGGCTTGGCGCGGGTAAATACCCGCGGGCAAATCGGGATTGGTTTTCGTTCTGCTTCTCATTGGCTGAGAACATGGCGCTAGCTGTGCTAACCAAACATGAATAACATTTGACACCCAACTGCAAAGTTCTCTAAGCGCGGGAAAACACACAATTGATGCAATCGATAGTTACGTTTGTGTCGGTGTTGCTTCTCGTTGGTCTGAACAAAGAGGCAACCGGAGAAACAGAGTGTATGTTTTTAGGCATTACATTTGCCAGAGTAAAGGGCAAATATTTGTCTCGTCCTGTCAATCGTTGCATTGAGATTCTGTGTGTCGATAGACGGTGCTCTGAAATCTCGTGTATTTTGTTGTTTGTAGGTGTCGGCCGTGAGAGCCATCATAGGAGACGGAAATGCAAATACGCAAGCAACTGCTCCTCAAAACAACCAACCAGACAGGGGAGATACGGAAATACGAATAGATAGACAATACATGAGCAATAGTAGATCATGTACAATCTTGTAACTTGACCTGTTGTTGTAAATAATACTTCGGAAAAATCACTGTTGCAAAACACATTCACTTTCACCTGTGGTCACAAACCAGTGGTGATCACTTCGTTCGTCAAGTTTGCGTCTAATTTTGATACCATATCTCCTCGAAAAGGGGCTTCTTCCGTTAAGTGCTGCATTTGTTAGAAATGAAACGCCACGCAATATTGACTTTGCGTAGCTTGTCTCGGTGTATTTCTTTAAAACCGAAAGGAAGAACGCCTTCCTGTGAATTTCTGTGCAACTCCTGTTTGTACCAGTGATATTGTCCATTGAAAGTTAAGGACATCACAAGAGAGCTTCTACGGTCTTGCATATAGCCGTCCATTAAGAGATGCAACTTTATCTCACAGTCCTTTTTTTGCCACTTAGCGAACCGTTTAGAGACGATAATATGCCCTCGCTCTAAGACCGTCATGGAAAGAAAGTCAAACGACAAGGTGTGAATTGAATTAGTTTCGAAGGAGTTCGTGGCAGTGACATTTTAAAGTTAGTTGTTGCAGATGTTTCTCCATAGATGTTATTAAGTGGGTGTGCCTCTGCAAAATGTACGTATATTCACATTGCACTTACATACCAAGGTAAGAAGTGAAAGTATGCATACGGGTAGAAATAAAGGTTTTTCTAAAACAATTTCAGACTTGAGTTCGTTTTTGCGTTTGCTAAATAAGTCCGCAAAATTGTCATTGGATTGGAGAAACTTAAATAAATAAATATAATTGCTGGCAGTCGTATATTTGTTAGTTTTGCAATTGGTTAAAAATAAGAAAAATAAAAAAAGAAATTCGCGGCGACTTTGATAGTGGCCTTCACGGCCATTGTTGAGACTGGCTGCCATGCAGAGGAATGTGAGAAATCACCTCATGAAACGAGCATTTTCAGCTTACAAGAAAAGAGAATCGACAGCCAGAAGGAAAGTCCCACCGGAGAAAGACAACAAGACATTCTATTTTGATGCATGTAGAAGATATTCGTACTGTATTTAATTTATACCATTTTCAACAGTGTTACGAAGTGTTTTGCAAGGAATGACCAAATGCCATACAACAATCCAAATCAAAATAAAGGAAGCTGTAATCACGGGTTTTCAAAGAAATACAAGGCTATTTGCTAATAACGCGACCTTCTCCTATAAAGAAAAAAAACTTTACAATTACCTTGCAAATAAACGACTTTTGCCCTGTCAGCACGTGCGTCCAGCGTTCGTCCACTCATCTTTTTGTGATTTTAACTGCGGATATGGTTTTCAGTGCGCATCAGATAGCTTGCTGGGCATCGTCACATATGGAAGGTGAGAGAATACCATGAATAACAATAAGAAAAATTTGCAGATGTTCATTGATACCATGCAAGTATAACAGGAGAGGAGAACTGGAAATTAAATCGTATGAAAAACATTCAAAATCATAACAAATGAAGTTCGTCTTTTTTCGCTTTTGTATCGTGGGCTGCATCAAACTAAAGAAGTAATACAGACGGAAACTCGATACACCAAGATTTCATTTATTTCGACTAGTAGATCAGTTGACAAGCTTTTGTGAGGAAAATACTCAGTAAAAAATACCTCTTGGAAAATTTAATTTAATTTAATTTCAAGTGTGCCGATTCGTCTCATATTTTGTTAAAAATGATTAATTTAATATGCTAAACGCAATAATTTACTATTAAGGTTATTGAAGTGTTCAGTGTACGGCTTCAACAAAATTTCCCGAAATTTAAATTCTTGATTTGCAAGTTCTGCAAATAAATCGTTCATAATTCGTTTACGTTCTTACGTAGGTTTTCTATCGCACGAGGAAGACGCATTTAGCTCTGTGCTTACTTGTGCTTCCCTGATTTAGCAACAGCTGATGAATCGAATCAATTACGCTCTCTGATAATAATCGTGAAAAAGAATTGCGCTTGAGTGAAATGTACGCAGAAGGCATAATGCAATGAAGTACGGTACCTATTGTGGTCAGTCAAAATACTGTTTTTGGTGAAAGGTAAATAACGTTCGAGTGCGGAAGAATGTATCAATATCCATTAAATGTAACCACTGACTCGTCGGACATTGGCCGGAAAACTGCCGAACATTCGACGAGCTTTGGCTTAATTATCAACGAAACGTGGATCCTCTATTCCAGGGTTATGAAAAACGGTTAGCCTTTTTAACAAATAAAACATGTCCGTAAAGACCTTGTCCTGGGTGACACCATTTATAATCAGTTACTTCCAAAATGGTCACACCAAACCATGCAGGAAGCACTGTCAGCAAATACGCGAATGCGAGAAACTAGTTTGATTTGTAAACTAATAAAAAATTTCTCTACAAAATTCCCAACGTTTTAAAGTTCGTCTCTTTTGTCTTCTGGTCTGCTGCTTGGTTGGTCAGGGGGGAGGGGCTGGGGAGGTGCCTTCATGAATGCTACGAAGTCTTCTTCAGTTCGGTCTCCGTCGTATTCTAACAGGAACGTGCCAAATTTGTAATACTTGATTGTCGGGTAGCCACTTACACCCTGTTTGTCACACAGATCTGCAAAAATATCAAAACAATTTAGTTATAAGCCACCGCTCTGGTTGGCGGGTTGAAAACTGTGGACATTGCTTCGATATCAAGAGAATCATGGAGACAACAAGATGGAAACAAAGGTTTGTATGAAAAATTACAGTTATACTTGAAGTTACAGTGTTTCAACTTTCTCCACTGAAAACCAAAGAAACGACTCCAAAGAGGCATCAGAATAGACTTAGCTTTTAACTTTTACTTTAAGTAATTAGTACCTACGTTTTCTTTTTGTAGCTGGTACTGAAAACACTTTCTAAGAACTTTCAGACAAACCCACAAGAGTTTTTACCGCGCTACACAGATGACCCACAATGTTCTTCATGTTTCTTTCCTAATCTCGTACCCAGATCTCAGTTTTTTTTATACAGAAATGTCAGCGTGTAGGTCTGGGTTTCACATTATTCCTCATATCGATAAATCCACTTACCGACATCTTGTGTGCAGTCCACAGCGGTGAATGCTTTGTTAGTTTCCTCGGCAAAAGCCTCAGAAGCCTTCAGAAACTTGGGCTTTGCATTCTGGCAGTAACCACACCCTGTCAGAGAAGTGAACCACCTGTCGTCAAGACCTTATGCAAACTGAAAATCGTTCCCACTTGAAGTGGCCAATTGCCGTGGCCTCAAATGACCACTGAACCAATCCTCAAAAGAGTAAAATATTACGGTGGTTTAGCGCAAAAAACGTTAAACAAGTCAGGGCTTTCAATAGGATTTGTAGCAGGTGTATTCCCCTGTGATAGTAGGCGGCTTTGGCAATAGCAGCGGCCATTTTAAGAGTTGTTTTTCAAGTATTAATTGATGAACACGGCCACATGGCCGGTGACTCGATGACTCAAAGCTGCCGGAGCTCTGGAGGCGGCCGGCTTCTATTTGAAACCCTGCAAGTAAAAGCCACACAACTATGGGGAAAATGTAACGCACGCGAAGCGTAGGAAACGCCGGTTGAGCCAAGTGACATTTTTGTTACCTACCCATCCATCACCCTCATCTCCTTTCTCTTCTTTGACTGACGTCCAGCTGAAGAGAATCGAACCTAAACCGCAGTCCCAAATATCTGTTGAGATGTCAACTGTCACAGTAGCGACGAAAACAACCACGTTTTGTGGAGCCCTAGGGCAACTATAGCAGAAGCGCAACACATTCCCGACTACAGGAAAACATCGCACTTACATGGAGCATAAAACATGACCATCACATGTTCTGTCTGGGCCAGGAATGTGTCAAAGCTTGCATCAGTTAAGATTTTTAGTCCTTCTGGTTCCTTTGTTTCTTCTTTGACTTCCTCTTTGATTTCTTGTTCTTCTGGGATTTTATCAGCATCACTCGCACTGAAGGCGGAACAAGAAAAAAAAACAGTTCGAAATTTAAGTCAGTCACAAAAGAAACAACTCTAAAAATTGCAACTCTCTGATGCACGTCAAAACCTGGAAGTTTGTTAATGATCAATAAGACCTTCTCTACATGCATTGGCGCGATTTCGTTTAACCGCTAAACACTCGATGGAATCTGAAAGAGTCCTCTTTACTAGGTTTTTCCAGCATTTTCAAAACCTGATAGAGGATTATCGGCTCGCAAACCAGATGCATTAGGGAACTGCAGAAAATTACTGAACTTACGTCTTCATAAAGTTGACTAAGTCGTCCACAGATCTGTCCCCGTCATAGTCTTTCTCAAATTCGCCACTCCTAAAAGGTGGAATGACAATTAAACAAGGTCATCTCCTGAAAAAATCATTATGGTCATTTGCTTTGGATGAAGTACAAATAAACGACAGTGGAGGAGAGGAGATTGGAGCGCAGGCCTAATTATTTCTGACCAAAATGTTTCCACTGCAGCGCCAACCCCTATTCACGATGACGATGATGAAAAAATCTTTATTTGAACTGATATATTTGTCAATCAGCTTCTGATTGCGTTAATGACGGCGCTCCACTCTTCAACACAGTTAAGGCTGATATCAGTCGAATCAATAGTACTTTAAGCATTTCTTTGTCTGGCACTTGTCTTCTATTCGATTAGCAATGTAAAGCGACGGATACACTGGTTTACTTGTGGACGAAGTACCATGTTTCTTTTTCAAAGCTTCTTAATTTCATAGCTACAGAGTAACATCTCTACATTCACAAACAGTATACTGCTGTTACTTACTTGAAATACTTCACTGCGTGGCCCATCACAGGAACGAAAACAAAGGAAACCCAAAGCAAAAAAATGCAGTTAAATAATATGTTACAGATATCTTACAATTACGCAGTCTAAAAATTAAATGATTATTTAAAGAAGGAATAAAAGTTCTATTTCTAATCTGACTTAATCTAAGATGTTTATTAAGTTTTTTGATCAGTCTTTGCCATGTGATTTAGTATTTATATGTTATTAATCTAGAGGGCCACAAGTTTATTAGTTATTTCACTATAATTATATGTTACTCTCTTTAAATAAAATTTGATTGGTTGATTGACTAAACAACATGTACAAATTAAAATCACCTGTAGGATATCCTTTGATTTTCAATCTTTGGCAAAGCTCTTTACATTTAGTACAGTCCACAGCAGCCAGAGAGACAGATGGCTAAAATTAAGATGGAATGGCAGTCCAATACGTTCAATCTCTTTACAAAAGGCGTCCATGCAAGGAAAAAATGGCAAATGATTTTGTTTGTAGTCAACACTTACGCGCTCTTCACTGAGAATTTCAGCAGCTCTGAAGTAGCTCGGTTTCATGGCATTGCAGTGGCCACACCCTGTAAACAAGGAGTTGATTCGGTTTTCAGTGTACCACTTTGAAGATGTCACAGACGTCACACTTTTTCGTATTTTTCATAAAAAACAAAAAACAACCTCCATAGTTCGATTTATCGTGTCAAATTTAATAAATACGCGAGGTTTCATAAGAATCTGTCGAAAACTTGTGGAAATATGAGATACCAAACTTGCTAATTTTCAACAGAGAAATGTATGGTAGGGTACAACCGCTTGCCCCCTACCATACATTTCTCTGTAAAAAACCTCGCGCCACTTTCTCAGCCAATCAGAAGCAAAACCAAAACCAATTGCGAGTTGCATGTGCTAATTTTCCCGCGCTTGGCGCCGGTTGCACGTATTTACTTGAAATTCTGATTGGCTCACTAAGCTGTCTGCATCTGTTGTGATTGGCCAGGGTAATTGGGTAGCCTGTACACATCCTCCTCTTCCCTTCAAATAAATCAGAAAGAGAGGCGGGTGTACACAGGCCCTAGGGTTTACGACACTATTGAAAACCACTCATTAGACGAAGTGAAAAGAAATGGAATAAGATGGAATAACAGGTGCTGAACATGACTCGTATGAAGATAACCCTCTCACTCCCACGATCTCAATATTAATTCTCTTTAGTATCTGCCAAACACTGTTTATAATGTTAGTACTGAGAACTTGATGTTAAATCAAACAATATCCCCTAGTTGACTTTTTCTTTATATATTCTCATCACCTGTCCGCTTCACAATGTACTGATCATTGATGCTGTAAGGAGAAATTACATATTGGTCATTCCTGGGAGTAAAAGAAAACGGTTTGTGCTTGAACTTACACGGTGCAAACATCAAAACCAGCACTGACGAGTGTTCCGCCAGGAATGAATCCCAGGTCTCCTCCGTCAAGAACTGCACCTTACCAGGCTCCTTGCTCCAGTCTGGTGGCGGTGGTGGAGGAACAGGCTTCTGGGGACTGGAGCGACAAAATCAGCGTTATTAAATTTCAATACTGTTAACACCTGCTCGAACACCCTCAGGGATATGGCAAAAGGAATTTAAAAAAATCCACTGTTTACAAGCCATAATACACTCACTCTTTCATGAAAGCCACGATATCGTAGGCTTTTCTTTTCTTGGAGTACTTGAAAGCAAATTCACCAGCTCTGCGAAAAATATAAAGAAATTTTCGATTTACGGAGGTGCTCTCCAAAATCAAACCAGCATTCGTATGTCAATGTTTTTAGATTTCATTCAACGTATTGCTGTCCTTTATTTCGTGCTTTCTGAACAAAAAGTGTAAGCAGTTAAATCAAAGCGAACCGGCAAATGTTTCTGTAGTTAAGTGCCGTTTAACAACAGTGTGTGCTATATGAGGTGGGTGTAACACTTATAATCCGACATATTATAAGAAAAAAACCACTATAACCACTACACAGAATAAGCCTAAATTTAACACGGTAATACGGTATTTAAAAAAAACTGATACTTACTTGTAGTATCGAACTGATCCAAGACAGATATGTTCATAAAAAAAAAAAAGAAAAACGAACTGAGTCAATAACTTTCAACACCAACGGCAACAAATATTGGTGGTCGCCTTAGGTGGTTAGTGAAAAACGTATGGTGGTTAAAACCAAAACGTTTTAGTTCATTTCGGTGGTTAGTGAAAAACGTATGGTGGTTAAAACCAAAATGTTTTAGTTCATTTCGGTGGTTAGTGAAAAACGTATGGTGGTTAAAACCAAAATGTTTTAGTTCATTTCGGTGGTTACTGAAAAACGTGTGGTGGTCAAAACCAAACAGTTTTTGTTGATTTCAGACGTTAGTGAGAAAAGTGTGGTGATTAAAAGGAAATCGTCTTAGTTTATTTCGGTGGTTCGTCAAAAAAGTATGGTGAAACAGATTTAGCTGATTTGGGTGGTTAGTTAAAAAATTGTCCTTTAATCTCTTGATAACGAAGAAAGGTCTTCCCTTCGTGAAACTGGAAAGTGGAAACTGTGTGGCTTTTATGGGGATTTTTTTTAATATTTAGCATCGCTAATAATAGCTTTAGGTACGTCTCTCTATGGGAACTGAGTAAAACGGAAATGTAAGTGAACTGAACATGACAGGGGGGGGGGGGGAAGTACTCACGCGTAGGATAGTTTTTGACTTCCTGTTTAGTGCACAGTTCCCTCGCGGTTGTACAGTCCACTGCACCGAGGGCTCCGTCAATCGTATTGTCAGTATTAATCTCCTTGGCCGCTTTGGAAAACTCAGGTTTCATCTTTTTGCAGTGTGGACACCCTAGTTTGATTAGGAGAAATAAACAGTGTATGCAGGACAAACTGAAACAATCAAGCACGCCCAAGACATCCTTGGGACTGACACGACCCTCACGCCACGTTTTTGAAAGTTTGCATTGTTTTCCCAGGGCGCGCGTTTAACACACTACCTCTTTTTCAAATCACTCGCAGACGTATTAGCTGGAATGTCTTGAAAGTTGCATGTTACATCTACAAAAACTAGTCAGCGTGAAACCACCAACAAGAAAGCTAGCATACTGCATGCAAGACATGACAACTCATACACAAATATTGTTTGGGAGGCAAAACAACTAATTTTAACCCGAATATGACCGCGCATTTTGTTACTTCCGATCATTTCATCTTTTTCCTCTTCTCCTGCATTTTTTTGGCCCAAATCGCAAGGTTGTCTACCTGACTGAATTTTGCCAAGGGACGGTTGTCTACAAAACATGGGCGGGTACCTGGTATCTTCGTTATTCTCTCTTTTTGCCTGCGCATCCGTTAGTTAATAAGTTGCCCCACTTTAAACGACTTAGAGTTCTACACTAGACAAGATGTCAAAGACAGGTCGCCTTCCATTCTGAAAAACTATTACTTTCACTTACATGGAGCATAAAACATGACCAAAGCTGAACTGTGCGTCTTGATAAACTCGTCAAACGTGTTCTCTGTTAAATGAAACACGTCAGTGTCCTCGTCACTCCAGGCTGCTTCAACCGGTTCTTCAGGTTTTTCAGCTTTGGCTGCAGCAGGTTCAGCATCTTCAGAGCTACCAAGGAATAGCAGAATATAAACAAATGCCACAACTGTAGACAAGCTTTCACTTTTCATTCCTTAACCTTTCACCCTTAAAACTGACCAATGCTAAGATTCTCCTTATAGCAACACTGCTCAATGAAACAAAGGTTGGGAGAAAAAAGGAAGTGATCAACAAGTAACAAAGGTCTTGATCGTTTGGCAAATTCTCCTCATCATTACCATAGAAAATGTATGGAAAACAGTGCAGAGAATATACATTCTGATCTCAGGGTTTAGAGGGTTACAGTAGATTTTCTCAGGTGAAGTCACCTGATTGCGATGGGTATCAAAAAAACAATCAACTGATTTTCTTTAGCCATGCAAGTTAGTATTGAAAAAAGGTTCTGTGGAAGTCTGCCGAAATGCACACTGTCAAGTTATGGGGCACTGACTCACTCATAGCATTGCAGCTTTTAGAAATGATGCAAATTCTTACAGAAATTGGTTTAATCGTTGCTCCAAAGAGCACACAGCTTCTCCCACACAACTGGGAGCCATGCTAAGCCAACCATGCTGCCTGACTTTTAATATCAACACCACAAATCCCTAAAATAACAGGACAAAAGAGGTACAATGCAACTAGACCTGATTCATGTACAATAACACCAGAACTATGGCGCTACCTCAAATGAGAAATCAACTCAAAAAACACATGAAGGGTGGGTGGGCGGGGCAGGACAGGCAATGGCAGATGGCAACAAACACTTCATTCCTCAGCCAGCATAAAACCTCACTTAAATTGCACCCTTGTTCTTGTCAAATACTTAAAATTAAATTAATAATGAAGATGTATGTTATTATTATATTTAATTAAATTTGAACTGCGGATTAAATTAACTGATTAATTTGGGGGTGATTAATAAATATTTATTCTTTCATAAATGAGATGGCGTATTTCCACACATGAAACTTTTGTGATATACTCTACACCACTAAAGGTCAAAAGTGACATGTTGCAAGCTTACAATAACATGAAGTCCACCAGGTCTTCCTTTGTTCTTGACTTGCGGTACTCCTTGAAAAACACACCTTTCCTGTCAAAAGATACCAAACAATGATGCTTATTATACCTTGTATAAATACAAAGACATCAAGGATTTAAGCAGCCCATGCAACATATAAACACTTTCTCACCTGAAGTATTTAACTTTTGTTTGCAGTTTTCAAGTCATATGTAAAAGAAAACAACAGTGGAAGAGAAGTTACAAAATGATGGCCATTAAGCATGACTTACATTTATGAAGCAGTCCAAGTTTTCAAATTCAAAAAAGCCTACGACTGCAACACCTAATTTTTTACTTATTTCAATTCGATGTTATCTATATTAATATTAGAGGTACTTGATGATTCATTTGCTGTAAAAGCAATGTTTTTGTATGCTTACCTGTTGGGAATCCCTCTATGTCAAACTTCTTTGCAAGAGATTTCTCTTTTGTGCAATCAACAGCAGCTAGGACACTGCGTGCCTATATTAAACACAAGAATTTTGGTCTAAAATGGGTCATGACAAAATAACACGATAGAAATACCCGGTATTTAAATGCCAACCAAGACTACATGTAGCAAAACCAACAAGAAACCTACATGTGTAGATGTCACATCCTCCAAAACAAACAAACAAACAAACAAAAATATCATAGCCCTAAAATAAAAGATACATACATTTTTGGTTGCTAACTCCTCTGCTGCATCCATGTAACTTGGCTTCATTGCCTTGCAGTGGCCACACCCTGAATACCAACATTGTAAAAAATATTAGCCATGGTAGTGTAAATTAAACATTCTGAAACAAGAGGTTCTGTGAAAAAGACCCACCCCTTTTTCAATTCACACCTTTCAGGTAATATACACTGTAAGTTGTCTTTGAGTCATGGTGAAGTATTTACCAGACTGTTCTGTTTTGTTCTGTCCTGTTCTCCAAAAAAAAAAAACCAACATCAAGTACCGGTATATACATGCATCACCAAAGCAAAATAATATAACGTAACTATATATTAATAATATATACAATACAACACTCTTTAATAACAAGAGGCCACCATGACAAACCATTTTCAGAAGGGATGTAGACTGCTAGCAGTCTCTATTATTTTGCTCTAAAATCTGTGGAACAAACGCGATATATGTGCGACGAATCAGCAGGCCAGTAGTTTCATTGGCGCTAGTACGTAACTGGCACCCATGAAACTACCGGCTTGCGGATTCGCTGCTCGCATATCGCGTTCATTTCTCCAATTTTAGAGCAGAAAAGAGACTGCTCACAGTCTAGCAGGAATGACTCATTGAAAAGAAATTTGCTATTTTAAGATAAGAATGTACAGGAAGACAGCACACACAATCAAACCGAGATATACACTTACAAGGTGCATAGAACATGATCAGGACAGAATCATGTCTCTTCACAAATGCATCAAAGGTGTCATCAGTTAAGTGATGTACATGGCTGGGTATGTCTTTCCACTCAGGCTCAGGGGGTGGGAGTGGGGGGCCCTCACGAGGATCCTCCATGAATTGTATGAAATCCTTAGCCTCCCGACCCCCAGTATATTTAAAGTCCTTTTTGCCATAATTGAAGTAGCGAAAGGTTGGGTAACTGAAACACAAACAACATAGTCAAGTGATCAACATTGACTTTCTCCTTGTATTATTTTAATTATTTAAGTATTGACAGTTGTGATAACAGATGAAACCATCAATTGGTGAACCAAGATACGTTAATGTATCCACAGACTAACTCATTTGTAAGTGTTACCAACAGTTGAGACAAGAGAACTTGAAATCAAGATAATTTCATACCCATGGACATCAAATTGATTGCAAACAGAAGTGTGAACTGTGCAGTCTACAGCAGCATAAGCAATCTGTTAGGAAGAAGAAGAAGACAACATTTTTTATTTGCTGCATTGAACTCATAAACAATGATACTATCAAGGACTTCTTCAACACATGAACAACCTTTGATTGTCCCTATAAATTATATCCTTCCCTTATCTATTTGACTGTGCATTCTGGAAATAAAATGCTCCATTAAATAAACTGAAGGTGAACTTTGGTGCAAAAACATTGTATCTTCAGGCATGAAAAGATCAATGTTGCTATGATTACTTTTCAAACTCATTAATAATTCATCAAGTTAAAACAAAGGAAGTCACAACCATGAAAACGGCTTGGATAGCTGGTCTCCGTTAATTCCTTAGTTTAAAAGACATATCAAACACTCGAGACCGTGTTTCATCAGCCATCCAAACACCAAGAATTCTGTCAAAAATACTCTGCTGCGCGTTGTATTTTCAACTCTCTTTTTGGTGTTTGGATATCCTGATGAGACACTGTCTCTCATGTTTGATATATTACATAATAAATCGTGCCTTTGGCAACAAAAAAGATGAAAGTGAAACAGTTTGGTATTTCATTGGTGTTTTTATAATAAACAGAACATTACATGACTGCTTGGTCAAAATCTTTCCCTCATTTACTGTGCTCACTCGTGAAATATTTTTCAACAGTTGAAGATAAATTTTGTATCTCCACCTGGCTATGTGATATCTTCTATTTCTTACCTTGTTATTGTCTGCGTCATGCTTGGCGGCATCCATTAATTCAGGTTTGGCCTTCTTGCAGTGACCACACCCTAACACAGAAAGACCAAACATTTTAACAGTTTAGACAGCTCCTGCCTCACAGAAAGGATTAACACAGGTTTATAAACCAATCAAGAGAACAATGTTTTCTCGAAGGAGTATCTATTCCACCATTTACTTGGAAGTTCTTTACCAACTGAATAAAGCTGACAGAAAGGCAACAAACAATGTACACGATAGGGCAAATACAAGGCTGCCCATGAAATGATACTCCACGCCAAATACACAAGCTCCTAATTTCTTCATATTGTGGATTTCTTTGTTTTCTCTATAACAGGGTAGAGGTGACACTTACATGGAGCGTAGAACATGACCAAAACATGTTTCTTTTTCTTCAAAAATCCTTTGAATGTCTCCTCTGTAAGATGGTTCACCTCACTAGGCACCTCACTCCAGTCTTTCTCTGGAGGAGGAGGTGGGGCTGGCTCCTTTGGACTAAAGCAAAAGACAGGAGTCAAATGGCAAAAGATCATTTCTTCATGATGGAATTAGAAAGTAAAGCTTTCATTAGTAATAGCATACTTACTCCTTCATAAATGCCACAATCTTATCTGCTGTTCTCTCATTAACATCAAAAGCAACTTCGCCATCTCTGTAAGTTAAAAAATCATGTTGATCTGAATGCCAGTACACCCTCAAGAATTGAATTTAAGACTGGATATATATCAAAATAAAATAAATAAATAAACATTTATCAAGCTACCGAAGTATACATTTAACAAGTTGTGCACTTACTTGAAATATTTAACTGGAAACAAATAAAGAAAAAATGTAACATTTTAATATGTCTGTTTAACAAATGGCAAAAAATGTTACTTATTAATACTATTAACTCTTAAAACATGACAAGAGAGAAAGGCAGTGGCCAACACATTGCTTATTACTACAATTCAGGAAAAACACTTGTTAGGTACACTATTACATATTAAAAAAATTAGGGAGCAAAATATATAAAAATATAAAATTCAATTTTCTACAAAAAAAAGTGATGATTATCATATACTGAATAGCAAGTATGAAACAGGAAACATATCAGAACAATTCCAGCCTGTAATCCACACAAGAAAGTGAGCCATGAAGATAAACATAAACAATATTCTACCTGTTGGGAAGCCCTCAATTTTGAACCTTTTTCCCATTTCTCTTTCCTTTGTCGCATCCACGGCTGCAAGTACACCTGAAATCTAAAACCAAACAAATTTCCAAGCAAAATTGATCATGGTCCTCTTGCATGATATAAAGGAGAAATATTTTAGGGACACATCATAATGCATTATAAATATTTTTTAAGGACATGTTTGAGTAGTGGTCAGTGGCTTTAACAATTCCTTTAACACATTTCAATGTTAGTTGACTTCTGCCATGATATTTAACACTCTGGTTTTAGAAAAAATGCATCGTGGGCCCCTTGGCTTCAAAATCTTGGGGTCCTGAACAATTGTTGAGGTGTGACAGGCCCGTGTTTGCATGTCTGACCAAACTTTTAAGCGTATGTATATACATATACAGGTTATGCATGATTTGTTTTTTTCTTCTTTTTTTTTTTACATAAGCATGATTTGTGCATAAATGTACTGGGATGGATTGACAGCACAGTAATACCATAAAGCAAATTATTAGTTAGGAACACAGTATTGACACCTCTTCATCCTTCATGGTTTTGGCAGCAGCAGTGTATTCAGGCTTCATAGCTTTACAGTGTCCACACCCTGAGATTCAAATTGGGCAAAAATTCACAGAATGAATAAATTACAAGCTAATAGAGCTTTGGGATACCACTTAGAAGATTGGTAGAGCACACGAGGGAAAAATTCAAAAGCATGCAGAAGTTAGAGTTCCTTACAAGTTGACTAAACTAATTACCGGTATTAAATACTTTACCCTGACCTTCTACAAAACATGAATAAAATGTTTTGGGGTCGTTGCCATGCAACTTTGCCTTCTTGCCGAGAGTATCAGATTCAAAGGGGTAGTTGTCTAAAATGTTTTGGGGTTGTTGCCATGCAACTTTGCCTTCTTGCCGAGAGTATCAGATTCAAAGGGGTAGTTGTCTAAAATGTTTTGGGGTCGTTGCCATGCAACTTCGCCTTCTTTCCGAGAGTATCAGATTCAAAGGGATAGTTGTCTAAAATGTTTTGGGGTTGTTGCCATGCAACTTTGCCTTCTTGCCGAGAGTAATCAGATTCAAAGGGGTAGTTGTCTATCAGAACACCAAGCTTTGACAAGCTATATTAGTACAGGTTTTAACCCTACATTTCACCTTTACATTTTCAGCTTGCCGTAATTCTGGTCATTTTGTTTGTATGAATGCATATTTGTTTTGGTCTTCACATTTCTGATCCAGTTAACAGCATTATGCACTTACATGGAGCATAGAACATGACTAGAACTGATGGATTATTGGCAATAAAGTCATTAAAAGTGCTGTCTGTGAGATGAACAACATCACTTGGTACGTCACTCCACTCTTCTTCCTTAGGGGGAGGGGTGGATGGAGCAGGACTGAAAACAACAAAAACTGTCAGGTTAGATCAACAGTTTTGTTTCCAATGTTAATAAACACAAAAACATTTAATTGGATTCTTGTAACTAATAAATGCATTTTAAAAATTCACACAGCAAAATAAATTATTTTAAACTCACTTTCTTATCCATTCCACGATAGAATCTTTGTCATGCTTTCCTTGATAGCGATACTTTTCTTCACCATGCCTGAGTGGGTGAAAAATGTTACAGAAGGTAAATTTACTGATCGGAAGTCAATCCCCCTTCCTCAAAAAAAAAAAAAAAAAAACTCCACCTACATGTATGCCAAGGCCCCATTTTCGTTAATACTCAGTATTTTCATTCATTATTTTCATTCATTATTACAATACAGAAAATATGTTCTACTTAATTAAGGAAATAATAAAATGTCCTTACTCAAAATAAATTAGAGTTGGAAATCCGGTGATATTGTATTTTTCTCTTACAGTATATCCTTCATAGGAGTCAACATCCATTCCAGCCATAACCTAAATAAAGAAAAACAAATTGTGTTTACCATTCACATTAACTATTATCTACATGGGACAACAAAAAGGCAGAGACCACCTTTGTTCAGTGTTGCTTGGTATTAATTAGGGTTTAAGATTTGAGTATGAGTACAAGATTGAGTAAGAGTACACTTGCTGAAGTTCATTTGGCACATTTTAGATAATCACCTGTGCTACTGATGCTGTTTATACAATCTCTTTATCTGTTGGTGAGCAACAAAGAAGAGTAAGGGTCCCAGGGAGGCAAATGGCTTGACAATGGAAAGTCATACTCCCCCTCAATCTTGCACTCATTGTCAAATCTAACGATTGGCCTATTGTCTGTGAATACACTGATCCAGTTAGAAGTTGCTTGTGGTTGCTCGCAGACTGAATAATAAACTCATTAACATAAGCTTACAAAATAATGCAAAATTACAGTAAAACAGTTACCATTCTCAGAAGGTTCAAACTTTTCCACATTATTTTGAAAAACTGGGTTTTGTTTAGGACACAAACAAGTAACTGGTGTTAATTTTAAGTGAGGTCAAAACTTACTGCTTCTCTCTTGAGTTCTGTGGCTGCCAAAGCATAGTCTGGTTTAAGCTTTTTACAGTAGCCACACCCTGAACATTTCAAAGAAAAGAAATGTTATCTGTCATTTAGTATGCAATATTGGGAAAATATTTTGAAGACTATTTTCGAATAAACTTACAAGGGGCATAGAACATCACCATGATTGGTTTCTTCTCTTTTGTGGTTAGCTTTTCAAAGTCCTAGTAAAGAGAATAACTGGCATAAGTAACATGTCAGTTATTAATGTCAATCCCAAAGCTGACAAAATTTGTAATATACATAAAAGCGTCCTCTGGTAAAATGGTTTGTAAAAACTATGAGCTTTCAACAGTCAGTCTACTGTCTTTGATGAACAATAAAATGTGAAGCAGTAATCCGTAAAAACCATCAATGAAAGATTTCTAATATTTCATGTACTACTGTTAAGAACAAGAAACTCTCCTTTGTGAAGAAAGACTTCACGGTATGTTGAAATCTCTCCAACTGGTCAAGGCAATGTCAGGTACAAGGTGAATTCTGTGGCAGTTTATGTTTATTAACACCACATTCAGGCAAAAGACATGTATGTAGCTGGCATAGCTGCCTGGTATAAACTTGTAAATTGAACGTTGCAGCCAATATTACTATGAATTGCTTACCTTGTTAGTTTTAATATGCCGAACATCCTCACTACCTTCCTCCTCCTCCCAAGGCATCTCTCCCATGGGATCATTCAGAAAATTTACCACGGACTAAAATGAAAAAAAAAACTGTGATTGTTGAGGAAACAACATCTGGGAACATAGTGTATAAGTTGGCACAACTTCTCTCTTACCTTAACTGTATTTTTCCTATCATAATCTTTGTTAAAGTTCCCATCCCTGTAAAAGAAGTGAAATAAAGGTTATCCTAAAAAATATACTTTAGATAGCTATTATCTGTATTACTGAAGATTTATACCATGATCTCCAAAAACAGGGAAGTCTGTTAATGACATAGAGCAACTGGCAACACTATTGAGAAATGCACTTTCATCTGGTGACAACAAGTTAATAATAATTATTATTATAATAATAATAACTATAATCCTGTTAGAGGTATGTAAAGAAACTAATAATTATTTTATTTATTCTTGATGATCATAAAAATATTTAACTGCATGAAATTAGGTAACCGTACTAAGTAACACATCACAAGACAGATCAGACGGACAACAATTAAATAAAGAGAGAGACTGACAGCTGACAGTCAAATAGATACATTGAACAAGCAGTCAAACAGACAGACCAAGCGAGTAGTCATTACGATTTTGAAAAGTTGTTTTCACTTGGAAAAGTATCTAGTTATGAACAACTAATGGGGTCCCTTGTTTGCTGTTACACTGTTGCTTTCAACGCCTGGGTGGATGGACACCTTCATTGTGATTACTGAAGTAATCGCTGATAACAATAAGAACACCCAGCAAGCTTGCACAAACACAGGGTTTTCAAAGTTGCAGTCAACTTCTGCAAAGCGGGCACAGATGCATGGGCATGTCAACAAAAATAGTAATTAACAACAGTGATTCTTTTGCATGCATTTGCCACTTTGTCTGAGCTGTTCAGGGGCGATGGAAATCGCTTTTTGCCAGCTGGAACTAGGAAAACCCTGCAAAGAGACCAGCAGGCCATACACTCTTACTTACTTGTAGTGTTTTAACACAACTGGTTGAGGTGAGGCTTTGAGCTTTTTACATAATTTTTTGGTATCCTTGCTTTCCCTATTAAGAAAAAGGGGTAGAGAATTCAAAAGCTTATTTCGTGAGAATAAAAACCTAAAAGCAAACTTATTTCCGTTTCCAATACCTTTTTCATTTGTCTTTCCTCGTAATTAATTTTCTCTTCTCAGGCTCCTTACCTATCCTTATATATATACACTGTTCATCACAGGCCATATGTATTGAACATATGCTAATGACTGATGTACAAAAACAGCCGCTATATCTTGCTAACATTATATCTACCACAAGTTTGAAAAACTAAACTCATAATGTAGCTCAAATCTGGATCTGTCTGTTGCTATTTGGATGAAATATATTGTCTTGCTCCAAAAACTATCTTCCCTACAGAAATTCACGCTTGGAAATTTATAACAAGGAAAAAACAGAAAGTTACAAGAAAGTACATAGCTAAACTGGCATTTATAGAGAGGCAGAAAGTTTAAATTAAAACACCTTCCATGGGAGGGATATCTGAAGGGAATATTTTAATGCGTCTAGTTAGAATAACTTTACCCTTTAAGGCTGATTTCACTAGCACATAAGCACAAGCATAAACATAAGCATGAGCACTTACATAAAAACATAAGAAGAACGAGCCCACTTATTTGTCTCATGCTGTTTTCACCAGTAACGTGCTTGACGTAAGCATAAGCACAAGCACAAGAAAAACAGAACTGTTTGTTTTTCTTGTGCTTATGCTTACGGCTTATGTTGAGCGCGTTGCTGGTGAAAACAGCATAGCACAAATAAGTGGGTCTGTCCTTCTTATGTTTCTGTTTCTGCTTATGGTTATGTTGCGGCTGTTTTCATTTGCACATTTGCTTATGCTTATGCACTAGTGAAAACCAGCCTTTAATCCCCAATAAAATCAATGATGAGTTTCCTCCTTTAAATACATGTACAGTTCTCATATATTTCATGTTACATATAGGAAGAGCTAATCCCTGGTGACCATTTTCCTGTATTCTCATGCCCTGTATTAGTGAAGATCTAGTAATGCAGTAAGGGGAAGTTAGATCGTGGTCTCCATTGGGATGTGATTCAGGGACTTGAAAGAGCAAATTAATAATGGCATTCATTAAATCTGACTAATGTGTATACCAGTTGTTCCATAGGTGTTCATGATCGTATTTTCACCCCTCTTATACGTTGCTAAGTCAACTTACCCACAATTTACATACGCTATTGTTCCTTTCCCTTTCATTTCTTCAGCAACCGCCACCAGAACATCAAATCTAGTGGAAGCATCCCGTTCTAGAAATCATTAAAATAATTTATCATAATAAGGCTAACATAAACTTGTAAATCATGGAAGGAAAATCATGAATGGAAAATAAAAAATAAATTAATAAAAAAAGGCTAACATAAGAACATTTAAACTATGAAAACAATTTTCCCCAGTTTCCAGGTTACCACCATCCTTTATGAATGACTGTATAAACACTTGAAAATGAGGCAATGCAATTGCTAATTAAAACAATAAGAGAACGATTCATATACATTTTTTTGTCTTAATTTAGAGACATGACTTGAATTTACTCGAATATGATACCAAGATTGAAATATTATGCATGTTTTAGTGTTAACCTAATGTGACGTCAGTCAAACCGGGCATTAATATTAGCTTTCAAAGCCAGCTGAGCTCATAAAAAAAACCTTGAAACCCGACCTGAAAGTGATTCGTTGAACTTTTCAAAGCACAAAATTAGAACTTTTGTGGAGGCTATATGGCTCATCGACGAAAACAAGGAGGAAGAAATACTGTTCGGAAAGCAGAGATTACACAATTAAAATAAATTCCTGCAATCAATGCAAGCTCATTTCACTTTAAAAGCGCTAGGTCATTCAAAGTTCTAAATTACTCACCGCTTTGTGCAAATAAAACTAGTAAGTTCGTGTGGGTTCTTTGCAATTTCTTGAATGGTTTTATATCGTTTACTTCTACGATTGCACTCTTGTCAATCTTCTTCTTCCCTTGGAGGGATGGTTTCACATACTATTAAAACAAAAAACAGCAATTTTCAGCTGGTAAATGGACACGTACGCGTCCACGTACGCTCGTTACAGGCACAAATGTACTTCAGCATTTCCGCTTCGTTTTCACTGAAAAAAGGAGAAATTAATCTACTTACAAGTGCAAGAACAAAGAAACTTATAAGCCACGACTTTTTCCTCGTCATATTTATGACACAGAAAAATCTCGTGTTTTACAAGTAAAAAATTTTGCGCCACAAAAAGCTATGTTTTGCCACGTGTGACCGAAGTACATCAGCGGATTCCCAGGACGACTGGTACAATAAAACACCTTTCTTTATTGGTTGTTTATAACAATTTAATTGTCTTAACCAATTAAAGTATCTCTTTTATTCAATGAAAAAGTATTGAGCCCATTGTCAAATTTTCAGCAGTGCTCTCGCAGTTGTCTAAAATATAAACAGACTTTTGATTGGGGCAATTTAGAATGACTATCCAATCAGCATCTTTCATATATCCACTTTAATTAAAACTGATAAAATGGCGGACGAAAAGGACACTTTGGTTAGAAGCACTGTGCGTTCTGCTTCCTACAACGTTGTTTTGCAGGTTACGTTTAGAATTCTCACCTTTATAATGAACGGCGTTCTTCTGCGGTACACCACGAAGGATATGATCGGGATTGTCAACGTGCGATTGATGCTCCTTAACCAAACGATCGTGTTCGTTGCTCGCGAAGCTTTCCGGAAAGCCTGCCTGAGTAGGACTTCGGATAAGAAATGGCCCCAAGTAATCAACCTTCTTTGGTGTGTGTTCCCACTAGGAGTGGTGTTATCATTTGCGCTTGGTTATGTGTGGTTATTTCACCTAGAGGCTCCCGATCCAGTGAAAATCCCCAATTATCCCTTGGCAGTTGTTGTGTTCGCGGCCAGTGGCTCAATTGAACTGTTATCAGAACAGCTTTGGGTGGTGGCCCAAGCGTTCGTGTTTTTACGCCTCAAAGTTACCATAGAAGGCATCGCAAACTTCGTAAGATGTGTTATAACTCTGGGACTAGTGGTGTTTATGCCAGAGCTTGGAATCATTTCTTTTTGCCTGGCACAGATGGCTTTCTCATTTTTATCTATGGTCCTCTATTATGTGTATTTTATATACTTAATTCAGAATGTTTCTAACGAAGAAGGAACCACCGCAGAAGATTTTCCACTGAAATCCTTGCGCGACTTTTTCCCTCGAACAATACCTGAGAAGAGCTTCATTAGCTGGGGATTGGCGCATCTCACTTGGAGCTTTTTCAAACAATCATTCTTAAAGAAAATTCTGACAGAGGGTGAACGTTACATCATGACCCTCTTCAAAGTGTTAACCTTTTCTCAACAAGGAATTTATGATGTGATCAACAACCTTGGTTCGTTAGTTGCCAGATGTGTTTTCATGCCAATTGAGGAAAGTTACTACACATTCTTTGCACATACCTTAGAAAGAGGGAGTACTGCTGATCAGCAAACACTGCAGGCAGCAAAAATGGCATCTGAAACTCTGGAGGTTGTGCTAAAGTTTGTTGTTTTGGTGGGCCTGACATTTCTCGTGTTTGGCCACAGTTATTCTTTCTTGCTGTTAGACATGTATGGTGGGTCAACTCTTAGCAGTGGAGAAGGTAATTATGACTTCTAAGCTTTTTTTTGACAAAGTAAAAGAAGAGATGATCAATAATTATGGCTACCTCATTATGTAAGTTTGATCAAATACAGAATTAATTCTGAACCCTGAACAGTGAACACCTTGAAAACCATAATCCCCTTTTTCGTGTGCAACTGTAATGTTTTACTTGAAAGTGATATCAAGGTGGCATCAAAATGCAGTATATTTCAGTTAAATTGAAAAACACTGTATGTTTTTATCATTTTTAGGTCCCTTCCTTTTACAGTGGTATTGCCTGTATGTGCTGATCATTGCTGTGAATGGAATGACCGAGTGCTTTATGTTCGCCACTATGAGCAAGGAGGCTGTTGATTCATATAATTACAAGATGATGGTATTCTCAGTGGTCTTCTTAGGAGCATCATGGTACCTTACCATCCTTGGAAGTGTGGGCTTTGTTATAGCCAACTGTTTCAACATGCTTCTTCGGATTTATCACAGGTAAGGAACAGTCAATAGAGCATTTTCACTCAAGTGACCAACGGCCAAAAGAAGGTATTTGCATTACACTGAAATACAGGCATGGTTATGAAAGAATTCTACATATATTTTCAGTCATAATGATGTGAGCACTAAAAAGGATAGATAAAATCAAGCTACAGGTTATAAGATTTTTATCAGATGACGTTCCCTTCCTACCAATTCTATGTTGTATAGTGAGGGAACAAGGAACAAGGGGTTGAGCATACATTTGGCATGATGTTCATGGCACAAGAAATTGTCAGAAACACTTTGAAGAAAATTAATAGTTTTTTTCTGTTTTGTTTTAGTGTTTTATTCATTCATCACTATTTCAAGTCAGCACCTCATCTTAAACCTTTACGTGGTCTCTTGCCTTCACCCTTGGTTTTGGCTGGTTTTGCCCTGTCATGGGTTATCACTGCGACTTCAGAAGCAAGGCTATGCTGTAATCATGGGTGGCTTTATCGCATTTTACACATTGGTATTGGTGGAGTCTGTCTACTGGCTGTCACAGCTTTTGTTTTCATTAAGGAGAAAACTCTTGTGAATTTTATGTTGGAACACTGGCTTGGAAGAAAGAAAAAGAAAGCAGAGTAGAAACACATGGCACTTGATTCAAGATTACCAGTATCACCACAGACACATTTCTTACATGGCCTCTTCAAATGCAGAGAAGATACTAAACTAATTCAATATTTTTTGCATGCGGCCAGTATATTAAGCTGTTAGAAAAACATGAATTCAAGTAATGATTAGGTGTCATAAATTGAAATTGACAAAATGGTAGTACAGTCTACAATATTTTATTATTTTTCTCAAGACAATTTTAGTGTATTTCAAAGATTCTCACTAATTTTGCAATAGGTACTTAACAGTGATTCAGGCACAATAAATGTGGTGATCTTGTCCAGCTAATCCAAGTCTGATATTGGTTTCATGCATGATAAGGTCAGTAGTGGATCCAGGGAAGCTGCTCCCACCTAGCTGGTACCAAAATCCGCGACTGGGCCAAAAAGTTCTGAGGGCCCCTTATTTCTAGTTCTGGGTCCATCACTGAGCATTCAGAATTTTGACTCAATCACAGGTGATTAGGCCATACTCTGTTATTGGGCCAGACCCACAAGAAAGGTTCTGATCTTTAACTTAAAACACTTTGTTTTATTCTGTACATTTTGAAGGATGAGGGGGGGGGGGGTGGGGTGGGGAGTAGCTTGTTTATAAGTGCTAATTGAAATTTTTGCAAAACGGTACAAACATATAAAGTGTAAAATGTATGGTAAAGGCCAAGATGTCATCTTCTTCCAAAGTATCTCAGTTTCTTATTTCTCTGAGCTGACGATAAATCAGCACATCCTCGATCAGCTAGAGTGTAACTATCGGTGTTACGCATGCTCAAGCCGACCGCTGTGGAACCAAAACTGCTGTCACACAATACAAGGAAATCGCTTTCAGCCAATAAAAAATGGTCAACCAGCATTGCTATAATTCCGTCAGTGAACAAGCCTGTTTCATTCAAGGTGGAGTTCTTTTCATCTTCTAGTAAATTATTTGTGCGGTTCAAGCAATAAGCCGTAACGTTAAATATTTCAACGTTGTAGCAAACGAGTGTAGTGTTGCTGCCGTCTGTGTAATTGCATTCGGCGGTAAAATTAAGAATTGACGTGTTAAAGAGAATATCCAAATGAAGAATCGTTAAATTAGAAGTTAAAACTTTGCGAGGGTAAGTTTCCTGAACAAGATTTCTCACGTTCATGTTATCCGTCGAGACAAACCATCTTACCTCTCGGCTTGTGTTCGGAAAGATTTTGTTTTCGACCTTTTTCGCGCATTCGAAGAATCTCGACAAATTTGAAATATTTTTGGAATTTGGCGACCTCTCATTATCGGATGCGTAATAGTCAAACTGATCATCCCCTGTTCGGATGTGAATTCCAATAACTGGCCCTGCATCGAACCGGAGCTGTGTTCGCATTTCGTTTAGTTTCCTCGTCACCACCTCCGATTTAGAGAACAAGAAGTCGAAAGCGCACCCTACAAGGTTGTACTTGGGCGTACTAGAAATCAAAGGCTTTATTCCTAGTTCTTTGGCCCGTTTCAACAAATATGGATTTAGTGTAATTCCTCCCTCAGCAAAATACCATATTGTAGTTATTTCCTCAACTGGCCAGTCAAAGTAATTTTTCAAGTCCGTCGTGGTAAGCCATCTTTTAAAGTGACTGCTGTCTTGAATAATCCACCCTTCCGCCTCTCTTATATCAGCCTTGGCTGTACCCCAGTAGTGCCTTCTTATTTGCAGTCCCGTGCACAAATCAATAGGCTCCGTGTGATTCCATTGGATGTTGCGCGGTGAGAGGTGATTTTCTATTGGTTCAGGCGCGCGCCAATCAATCAAAAACGCCCTGTCAGTCAGAATTGACAGATAAAACAGGGATACCACTGCTCGGAGTCGGTTTCCATAACCACAGCATCCTTGTCTCGTACCAGGGCATAAATAAACTAAATATTTCTCTGCGCGGCGTTTGTTCAGAATATCTGCATGAAGTTTGCGGTATTTTTCTTGCCACCCTGTTCCACAAATCTCCATTGTTCTTTTTTGATACCAGCTGTGATAATCAAACCTTTCTCTCGTACTTGGCATGTCTTGAACCAAAGTTGTTGACTGTACACTCAAACCTTCCATGCGTTGATTAGTTTTCTTGGTTAGGATAGGTTTTCGTGTGTCACCTTTTGCTTTTGAAAGAGTTTCTTTCTTGTCTCTACTTCCTGTCGTCCGCCCTTCTTTAAATGATCGCAAAATACTCTCATCACCATTTGTTCCCTTTTGTATGTTTTCTCTTTCAAGCTGTGTTGTGTAAGTGGCAATTGTTTCAGCTAGTGATATTTTAGGAATTTTTGTGGTAGCGTTCCTTTCCACCTCTTTGAGCTTTACTGTCATACTTTCCTGCTTTCCTTTCCCTTTCTTGATGCTGTTTAAAGTTTTGGCGACATTTTCTTTGTTCCTTTCGACCTTAACATTGTTTCCATCATTTCCAAAATATTGGATGACGGTCTCAGCTTTTAAGTTTACAAGATCCCCTGTTGAAGACAAAAATCAAACTACCGTCATTTAAGTATTCTTTTACCGTATTTATTTGTGAGATACAAAAATGTATTCTTAGTGTTTTTGATAGCGTTTTATATAATCACCGCCCTTGTGTAATCTCGCGCGAGATTTTGTCTTTGGGACCTTTCAACAAACAAGATGAAACTCGACATCCTTCAGAGGGGAGATTTAATTTTGCGTTTTGGCTCGATGTTTTGCAAGTTGAAACCAAGTTAAAGTGTGGGGGGGGGGGGGGGATTCGTTTTTTAAAAAACAGCTGCCAGGAGGTGGTATTTGTTCAATACCCAATCTACTACTATTTAAAATCAAGGTTGATATTATGGAAGAAACTAAATTACTTCTAATATTGAAAACGGAAAATGATGAATAGGTTCGTTAGGGAGCAACGACAGGTGAATTTGTAACAAAAGATTTACTGAGTTGATTTTCCACACAAGAGTAATTTACCTACTAAATTTTCCTTTCCAGAAATTCCGACTATTGATAGTATCAGACAGGTGTACAAATTGTAGCAGCGAGCCGGTTGACCTTCACGGAAATGGTAAAACTCTACAACTGAACCTAACCCGACTACCAAAACACAAGTTAAGCCCGTGGAACAATTGTCCCGGCCTCCTAAACAACAGCGTCCCTGCTGAATTTCAAAAACTAAATAAACCACTACTTCTGAGTTTTTTTAGTAACAGTGAACAATGAACAGCGAAAATCTAATAAAACCGAAACAACGATAAAATGCAAACACTAAGCGCGGCACCGAACTGGTCGGATAACACGGAAGACGCATAAGGCGTCTGGACGGATAATGCCGCCGGTCTCTAATATAAAAATGGCCAATCAGAGAAATTGTGATCAGTGCAAACTTCAATTATAATACCTCTAAAAACCTAAATTGAAAAACGATGAATATTTGACTAGCATTTTATTAACTTTTACCGAAGCAAACAGTGCGGAAAGTGCAATTTCTGTTAAATATATTTCCCTACTCTATTTTGAAAAATTCATTATCGTTGAACTTCTTTTATCACCTTACATACTGGTACGGTTGCTTAGAGTTCTCCATTCCGCAAAAGTTTACAAAGATTTGATTCCACTGTTTCGTTACAAATCTGAGGTTGTGAAAGTTTAGTCACATTAAATGGAAATTGCGAAAAATGAACATGCATAAAACACTAGCCTGCGTGGCCGGCGTAATCGGGAAAGGGGAAGGGGAGCGAGGGAGGCGAGAAAAAATGAGGGGGATTGGGGAGAGGAGAGAGGGAACGCCTGCCACAAGAACCCCATTCGCTTCATTCCCGCCCAACGATTTTCAGTTAATCCAATTACTTTATCCGTCAATAACTGTCAATTCATCCACCAATCAAAATCAGACGCGCGTTTCTCTGCATGACTGATTTCACGCGGGAATGTGCCACATGCAGACAAAACGTCTCACGCCGGGCACGCAGTAAGAGGGATTAAATTGCTTCAATTCTCAAGAGACTTACTGTCAGAAATTAGCCAATCAGAAATTTGCGTTTGCCAGCGAACGCAGAAATGAAGCGAATGGGGTTCTTGTGGCAGGCGTTCCCTCTCTCCTCTCCCCAATCCCCCTCATTTTTTCTCGCCTCCCTCGCTCCCCTTCCCCTTTCCCGATTACGCCGGCCACGCAGGCTATAAAACACTAAACAAAAACAAGTAAATCAAAACAAAAAGCGAGAAAAAGGTTGCGAGAACATGCCGGCTTTTCATTTATTAGAACGGAACACTTTCTTTGTAAACAGAACGCGCTGTTACGAGGGGTGGCACAGCAAATCTCCCAACCGTTTTGAGATGTTCTGAAATGAGTTTGTTTAGCCGAGCAGTTCTGAAGACATTAGTTCACGCACACAATATATAAATGTCTTCCATTCTCGTTCAGTTACTGGTACCTCATGAGTGTTCCTCATTGGGTTCTTACCTCGTATCGCAATACTCTGCGTCGTTTTGAGATAGTAGACAAGTATTATCAAAACAACAAGAACCAGGCCCAAAAATGGAATGAATTCTCGGCGACAAGTCGCAGTTTTTGGAATCTTCTCCTCTATCGTTTTATTTTTGACTGTAAGTTCGCTTGTTTTCCTAAAATGACATAAGTATAAAAGATAAGCATATGATGTGCCCAGGAAATGTTCTAGCTTCAGTGGAGTGCAAGACTCACGTTGATGCGCCGAGAGGAAAGTCCGAAAGCAGTTTGGCCTAATATATAATAATCAATTTACTATAGGTCTATCATTGAATTTGAGAGGAAAATCATGAAATTTTACCCTGGAAGCTCCGCTCGCCGAGAGGTTTTCTGGGAGGTCCTGCATCCGGATCAAATTTGATTTGATTTTTGAGGCGAGGGAAAAGCCAGAGTAACTGGAGAAAAACCTACCAGAGTAGAGTAGAGTAGAGAACCAGCAACAAACTCAACCCACATGTGAAGTCGAACCCGCCGGGGTCACGTTATTAGAGAGTTTTAGCAACTAGGACGGCGACGGCAACGAGAACGCCACAAAACAATAGGTTAAATGAGCAAAAACAATCGCTCTGCACGTGTGTTTTATAGTTTTGTACATTTCTTTGCCGTCCTCTGCACAACAACAGCGTGAAATTACCAAATTTTAGGTTTTCTCGAGAACGTGAGCTCATGGAGGCAAAATTTTCTTTCTTTTTCCTTACTTTAACCGGCGCCGTTCATAGTAATTTAGTTCCTGGCCAGTCCGTCAGCATTTTCCATGAAGTTAAACAATTTCAATAATTTCGAAAGCGTCACAGAAACGAGAAGTTAATGATTTAAAATGACGTTTTCGTTGCCGTCGCCGTTACTAAAACTCCCTATTAGAGAGCTTAAGCAATGGCGACGGTGACGGTGACGGCGACGGCGACGGCGACGGCAACGGCAACGGCAACGAGAACGTCATTTCAAAATATGACTTCTCGTTTTCGTAACTTTTTCGTGATTCTTCCAATTTGTTTAACATGAAAAATGCTGGCGAACTGTCCAGGGTCTAAATTACTGTGAACGGTGTAAAAGCAAAGAAAAACAAAGAAAAACTAGCCGTCATACTCTCACGTTCTCGAGAAAACCTAAATTTGGTCATTTCACGTTGTTGTTTTGCAGAGAACGGTAAAGAAATGTACCAAAATGTAAAACGCACGTGCAGAGTATTGTTTTGCGCATTTAGCCTATTGTTTTGTGGCGTTCTCGTTGCCGTTGCCGTCCTCGTTGTTTAAGCTCCCTAATAAATGGCAGGCGAGTGGTCACTAGACTAACCCTGCTACCCCAAGATACTTCAGATGATCTGATTCTCCAAAGGCCGCTTATTGCAGATCGGTTGTAAAGCTAGCACGGCGACATTTCCGTCTGCAGTTTCTCAAACTGTAGTAAGTTTAAATAAAATTTGACTTCGTAAAAGCCTACACCTACCTTTTTTCTTGCGGGGTGGCTTTCATCCTGTAAATATCTTAAAAATTACTTCGAAAACTTAAGGCTTTTCTTTCAAGGTGAAGCAGGAATTTACGCTACGTTTTGATCGCTGCTAAGATCTTTGATATTTTCGAAGATCTGTAATGGACCCAATTAAAAGTTTTTGTATGGCAACTTTCATTAAATCATTGTGATACACCTAGTCTACGACAGCTTCTTGTTCTTGAACCGGCCTAGTCAGAGTTCCGTTTTGACTTTCTAACCAGTGTCTGAAGGAAGAGTAATCAATATAATGTAAATTTGCATAACTACAAGCTAGGAAGGGTAAGTATGTCATTTTATTTACACAAGGCTTGGCATCCGTCAAGACAAGACTTATTTCACTGATTTTAATGTAGCGGGGTTCTTAGTCTTCTTATTTGTTTATAGTCCTACCGACTTGAAGTTTACACTTTATATTGAGCAAACGTTAACTTCAAAAGCCGTAAGTCATACTTTCAATTCCCAAACTTTATAGTTTCATATAAACCAGTTTTAAGAGGAAATGGTGAGTATAGCTTCCCATTAAAATATGCAATAATGAAGCTTAAAAACAGCTTTCACTGCAATCATCGGCTGACGCAGCCATCACACTTAAAATTCCAAACTCAGTACATAATTTCCTTATGCTGGTAAATACGCCTGATAGCCCATTCGGTTGATCACTTTCTTAACTTCATAACATATCGAAGAGGACCTAATATCATCAGAAAGCGAAGTTCCAGAGGCTTGTAGCCAGATACCTGAATTAATATGAGTGGAGACTTATAGCTGTGGCTGAGGGTTAATGCGTTTGCGAAGGGACAGAATATGTTGTAGTAAACGGAGTAAAAAGTAACCGACGAACCTGCCATGCATATCGGGTAAGGACTTAAAAACAGTGAATATAATTATATTAGAGACTATATAAAGAATTTCAGAGTTATAACGAAAGAGAAAATAATCTAATATTCGATTTTGAAAAAGGTAAAAACGGCAACCCAGGAACTTAAAGCGTAATCTAAATGGTCAGCATTTCAGGTTTCATCAAACGACTCACGCTTTTGGTCATATTGCATAAATGAACCGAAAATTAACCCGGTTAATGATCGCACGTGAGGTACTAGTGAATTTTCCCTTACAAAATCATTAAATTCCTAATAATAGAAAAATGTACATGTCTTTGGCCTTAGATTGGTTTATTAAAGTGGTCGTTTGTGATAACATCAGCAATCTCGCTCGCATACAATCCGATAAAATGCTCGACATGCACATCTTCATATGTTTCATTCCGACTTTCGTAATTCTTCCTTGTCTTTGATCTTGTAAGGAGAATTTTTTTTCTGAGTTAATAGAAAGGCCTTTTTACGGTTTACGTGATGCACAGAGCAAATAGATCATCCTATTTTTAAACGTGGCCGGCGGTCAAATCAAATTAACCCCCAAAAATGTGCAGTGTCATTGAAAACAACAGCGAAGTTAAGTTATGAATAGCCGTCTGAATAAAATCATTTTCCACTGGCCCGTAAGGGGAAAGCGAAAAATGTCGATTCATTTCCTTTCACGGGTCATGGCAGGGGTTTTTGAAGAGGTTTATTTCCTTCGGTCTCATGAACAAACAGAATTTCTCGTGTTCGAATTCTTAGGCTAAATATTCAAGTGTCTTGGAAAGTTTGAGGAAGGCAACCTTTACTTTTTCGAAACTGTGCGTTATATTTTTTCGAATCTAGAAGTTGTTTATGCCCCATGGGATTGCCAAAAGAGAATTCAGTTTTATGTTACCGGACCGACGCTTAAGAGAGATAACTGCTGTCTTTCACGCTAGTTTAAATCTCGGCCATCTCTATAAAGACTATAAATGGAATCTCTCAAACAGATATCATACGCCTGCAGAAAAGGAAAAATGTAAATGCTTTGTTTATAGGGGAGAGAACTGTTGACAGGTGTTTGTGTATAATGTCTATTTGATCTTTTATAAACTTCAAGAAAGACTCAAATTTAATCAGTGACAGAAATTCTCTAATATCTAAAGTGGAGAAAGCACCACTGATATTGACGAGTCATGAGCCATCTTTCTGTCCACTTACAGCAACGACATTTGATGTCCCTTTACATGCTGGCCGTTGCTTAAAGGGAAACATTTTTATAATTAAAGTTTTAGACATAGGTGTTATATGAGAACTAAATAGCGTTCATTTTTTCTTTACATTTATGAACAGTATCTTTAAGACCAAACATTTTTTTTTTACTTTTTCGGAGAAAGTATAATTTTAGCTGGTCATTTGATCTGACAGTAGCGCGGAAGTGATAAATCAAAGTTACATCTCATCGCAATATTCAAATCGAGAAAGAAGACAAAAAAAAAAAAAGAGAGAGAGAAACAGAGAATATTCTTGTGGATACCCGATGTGCTATATAGCCAGACGAAGCAAGAAATCTTCAGTGCTGCGATATAATTCAAAACAAGCCACTAAATTAAAATAACTAAGAAAGAATTAAACGAGATGACCATAAGAAAAAGTCCTTAAAATAATGTCATGCTTATGACTTCTTATGTTCTTGTTGAATGAATTATTTATGAGTTAACCAAGAAATTAAGCTTAAATCACTTTAGTCAATTACACTGCAAATTGTTTCACTGAGTTCTTGCTTTCGCAAACCTCGAGAACTAAACTTACAGAAAATTCGGTAGGAAAATGCGGTGGATTCTACGAATTACCTTGGTCTTCTTTTCTCCGATTTCGTTCTGCCTAGCAGAGTCATACTCATGTTTGAGGACCCATGATTGTTATGAGATCAGCTTCAAATATTTCTGCTGCCACGGCAAATGTACAATGAATGACACGGTTGTGGAAGATGGATGTCAGAGGCCTGTTGCAGGGAAACACGCCGCTATTGGCTACATTATCATCATTATCGTTACATTCGCAGTGATTGTAGCTATCATTCTGTGTTTTAGCTGTCGCCGTTGCCCGTGCTTTAAATGGCGTACTCTTAGAATACGTTCAAACACTACTGTTACTTGTGACCCTGCGTGCCACACGACAGCTGGTCTAACAACTATGGCTTCGTCTTTTCCGGCCCAGCTGTATCCCATTACAAGTGTACCCCAGGGGCCCTGCCCTTATCTCCCTCCGTATTCCCCTGCAGATCTCTCTGGTAAGGAGAAGGAAAAAAAAGATGAGAGAGAAAACGTACCAACCGAGGCCCCACCGCCTTATGTCGCTTGGGAAGACGGATCGCTCCCTCAGGCAATCAGGGAGTGAGTGGCATTATCAGCACCATTTTAAAATCAAGGGGCACCTTGCCAAACGGAATCAGGAGTGCAACGGATAGAACTACTTACAAGGTTCATATGAATGCCAGACTTCCGGGTTATTATTATAACGGATTAAAAAATTTGATTGTTTCACGTAAACTCATGCTTTCATAATTGTTTATTGCTTTGTACAACAGCATACCGTGCTGCCGACAAGCCGGATGATTATTGAATGCAACTTAACATTTTAGAATTGATTGTTCCTTTTAAAGGATAACTGAGAACTGTAATTATTCTGCAGTGTAGTAAATGCTGGAAGAGTCCAATGACTGCAAACAAATCCATTTTGTATTGTTACAAACCAGCTGCACTGTCTCCTGAACAGTCTGTCTGCCTTTTCGAGAACAGAAAACAATATAGTTTTTAGACTAAAATCATAGCAAACCCGGCCTGTAAGACGAAAAAATAATATTTGCTTATAGACACCTAGCTTCTATAATCGATGGTGAATATCACGCAAGCCGTACTGAAAACGGTGAACATTTGTGGAAGCGATGTTTCCTAAACGGTGACTCTCCACAAAGCGAGCAGAAAGGTCCTTGAGATGAGGTTCCGTGTTTCCAATCTGTACAAACTTTCAACCGTACAGAGTCAATGGACTTTTGTCCATTTGTACCTGGTTCACTCTAATCCACAATTAAAAGTAAACAAAAGTTTTCGTCTCGCTAGTTGGTGATGTTTTTACAAGCAAATTTTGAGCTCCACTTAATCCAAAGCTAAAGTCAGAACTTAACGGAGAAACACTTCGCAAATATATTATACCAGAATCAAAGTTCACACCAACCCAGAATTAGTTTAATAGTGTGTTTTTAACAAATGGCTCCTTTAACAATCAAAACCAAAACGGAAACTTGTTCATCACTTGCTCGCACGCATTTTCCCACGCCTGATATCGCTTCACGGTGTTTGCCATGTTGCGGAGATAACATTTCTTTCGATTGGCCAGTGTAGTTACCTGAATTGTTGCTTTACACCGTAACACTTAGTTGAACACTGTTTAATTTAGTTTTAGTTTTTAGGCCGCTCTTAATCTTAATCGTGTGTGCTTCAAGTTAGTGTGATTTCCAAAGAAGTGACAGCCAGCTCGAAAGGTCGGCACACACGATGGACTAGTCCCCGGGGTGAGACCCTGCGACAAGTCCCTTGAAGAGTTTACGCGAAGGGACTGGTCGCAGGGACTAGTCCCATCTAGTGTTTACACGCGGCCGGAGACTAATAGATCGTTTTAACATGACGTCACGACGGCCATGTTGGTGCACAAAAATTAAGAAATGGCGGCCATGTTGGTGCACAAGGCTAAGCCCTCTGGGAATTGAACTCTATTTTTATGCAAATACTTTCTTTTGTTTCATGGAACCAATATGGCCGCTGGTCACGTGACTGAAAATGATCTATTGCACAGGAACATAGCAAAAACTAGTGGAAATAGGTATTATTCTGTCTGAATAATTTCGGTTTCACTTTGGAAACGCCAGAGAGTGTGCCGACTTGAAAACTTCGCGATTATCTAGCTGCTCAGTAGACATTTC
Organism: Galaxea fascicularis; assembly: GCA_948470475.1. NCBI lineage: Eukaryota > Metazoa > Cnidaria > Anthozoa > Scleractinia > Euphylliidae > Galaxea > Galaxea fascicularis. The sequence goes on along the minus strand of OX419343.1, from coordinate 25,957,208 downwards.
CTTGTATATAAACTATTTAGCCGTAAAATGAGATCGCACACTCTAAGTCTCTAACATGATAAGAAGTCGAAATGTTGTAAATGGGATGGAAATGTGAATAAAGTATGTTGTATGTTGTTGCTGCTCTCTCTGCCAGCCCACTTTACTAAACATTCTTCGCAACAACCTGCACTACAATTATTTAAGTTTTAAATCACACGTTTCTCCCAATGTATAACTATCATCTTTGCGCATGCTCAATCCAACCGCCGTCAAACCGAAGCTGCTATCAGACAACACAAAAAAGTCGCTCTCGGCTAAAATGTAATGGTCATGCAATATCCCTATCATACCTTTGTCCGATGTCTTTTCACCTCTCTTGTAAATATCAAGATGTTCTGGTTTGTTTTCGCTGGTGACAACCTTTTCAGGAAAGTATTTTAACGCATATTTTTTCACCAATAAGCTATCCGTTGCGAGAAACCAGCGACATTGTCTTCTGCTGGCATCATCACTGAGATGAAAAATTTCGCGTTCCACTTTGGCTGCGCATGAGAAAAATTTTTGAAAATTAGAAACTCTTGTATCATTCCTCCTACCAAAAACTTTATCTCCTAAGCGAATGTGAAGACCTATGACAAAATTTCCGTTTCCACGAAGAGCTTTCCTTGTGGTCTCAAGTCTGTCTTGTACACTTTTTCTTGGACGGAGAAGATAATCATATGCACATCCTATCATAGAATATCTGGGAACACCTGGTAATAGTGGACGAATCTTCAACACATGCGCCCTTTTCATCAGATATTCGTTCTTCATTATGGCTTTCGGAGCAAAAAATAGAGACGAAGACGCAATTTCCACCGGGTGATCAAAATATCTTGTCATATCTTCGGTCTGCAGCCAACTGATGAATGTCGATGTGTTTTTCGTCAACCAACCACGACGAAGGTTACTTTGCTCGCTCCCAGTTCTCCAGTAATGCTTGCGGTTGGCCAAATCCGGAATCGGAAAATTCCAGTCAATACTCTTGGGAATCAAAAATTGTTGTAAGGGTCTGGGTTCCCGCCAATCAATCAAAAAAGCTCTGTCAGTCAGGACGGCTAGATAAAATATAGAAACCAAAGCACGGACACGATTCCCATATCCACAGCAGCCGGCGCTGTTTTTCCACGGGCAAGAATAGACCAGAAATTTTGGCTTTTCTCGGCCGCTTACAATGTCCGCATGTAGCTCTTGATATTGTGATTGCCATTCCTTGCCACAAATGTCTGGAGGGTGGTATATCTGTCGACTATGCAAGGAGTTTACCATAGAACGCCTATTCTCAAGTGGACTGAAAATGGTTCTTGTCACGTTACTGTCCGCTGAAACGAGAAAACGAAAAACTAATCTCGTACCCAGATCTCCCACGGTACAGTGAGAGAAAAACAAGATAGAATAAGAAAAGAGAGTTTAGAGGAAAAATACAATAAACGCTTATCATAGGAAGAATACAGTCAGGCACTTGATTATGACAACAAGCCATTGCCATCCAAGCCTCTCCATGATTTCGGTACTTGAGGTACTTGATAGTCCCTTTGACCAGGGGTCAATTCATTAAAACTTTTACAATTGAAGTTTAGAGGCTGCCGAAACCCCTGGTTTTTACGAGCGAACACGAAATCGGGTTCAAAAAACATCGTTCCAAGTCGTTGTTCATGAGACTCCCGCTTGTAAAGTTTAGTGCTGTACACCTGTGGAATTTGGTACGAGTCCAGCAACTGATTCAATAAAACTTTAACTGGAGTCGGACTTGAATTTTCACAAAGTCCTTTTAACTTGATAATGACAAGTGCAACTGAACTACAAGTCATAAGTCACTTGTAAGCTTAACGTACGACTTAAAGCCAATTTCGAAATTTTGATACGTCCTTTTCGAGCTAGGAAGAACTTGGAGAACCGTTGAGACACCGATTCTTTTATTGAATTCATGGATTTAATGGTTGGACTTTACAGGCGTAATTTACAACTTGATCACGACACCAGGATGAACAATTGTTCTGGTCCACCTTTCCCATCAGGTTTTCCGGCTTGAGCGTCTGTTTTGTAAACTGCCACAATTCTTCCTTACTTCCATTCGCCAGGGATGAGGCCGGTGAGTGATTGGTAATGCTGGGTACAGGAATACTAATTATTCTGGACAAACTCCTGAGATGCTTCTTAATCCAAATGTCTCATCTGTGAACATGGTTTTGGAAGACTTGAGCGGCAAATGGAGCACTTGCATCTCTGACAACCTGTCACTATTACTCCAGCCTGTGTTTTCAAAAAATGAGGAACTGTGGTTGATGTGAAACAGTGGCCGTCTTACTCATAATGTTCTTCACCTCTCTCCATTTTTCAAGTTATCGATCTTGTGAAAGGTTTTGACGATATCCGTATTATTCAGCAAAACCTGCCTTACAAAAGCCAGTCAAAATCGATCAGTGCTGGTCCACATGTTGGGAGAATTTGTTGAAACGGTAGCACAACTGATCGTGGTGATTATCTCACTATTCTCATACCCTGTATACTTGATGAACTAGTGATATGGTATGGAAACTTTAAATGGTGGTCACTATTGGAAAATAAAAGGCTAACTAAAGATCTCTGTCATTCATGAACTTTCAGAGTGAAGTCATTACAGGGAAATCTCAGACTGAGGCCTTGATGTATTGACCGGCGGGCGATAGCGAGGTCAATACCAAGACCGAGGTCTGAAATTTCACTGTAATGAGCGAACGGACGAGGTTAATAAGTTATTTATTATATGGCTTTTTATGGAAATAAACCAAATCAAGGGAAAAAACTGTATTACACCGGAAGTTGTATTTTGGTTTGTTTTTCCACTTCAGGATAATAGAATTCACTTCAGAATGTTCCTCGTCATTCATAATTTTGTTTCACTTCATGCAGCAATTATTGAGAGAAAAAATTTCGCCATGAGTTTTGTCGCTGTTCTTTTGAGAATCACCAGGCGAAGAAACATTTTTGTGATGACCCGCGGGTGTTACAAAGAAATCCGGCCCGCTAGTGCTCAGCACCCAATCAAATCGCTCGTACTATCGTTGCCGTCGTAGTAAAAGACGTCCTCCCACGGGACTGGTTTTAAGTCTTTTTAAGTCACTGAACTGCATTGCATTTACTATGTGCATTTGTAAGTCCATTTTTTATTTCTCTCACCGCCACAAGCAAATCATGGTCACAAAACTAGATGCGGTAAATTGAGAGTAGAGCTGGATTTAATTTATTTAGCCTTTTCATGTCACTCCTCTAGTCAGCTGTGTGAAACAGACATTGTTGTTATATTATCTTTACACTACCTCATCTTTTTTAATGTTCTAGTTCAGTGGTGATGGTTTCTTCGGCGGAAAATCACCAGTGGCTATCAACTCTTTATTGCAGTATTAAAAGAGCTCCGACGTTAACACGAAATGGATCCAGAGTTCGAAATCGGATGCCTTTTGATTTCGGTCGGTAGCAAGATTTCAAGCAATATTGATCCACAGAAACTAACCAAACTTAGTTTCAACGGTCTGATCTTCGCACAAAAGAGGGAGAATGCTTTACATATTCAGCGGTTGGCCCACCGGTTCCCAATATGCGATCACATGCTTTTTATCTTCTGTATAGCTTGCAGCCTCAGAGAGAGTTTCACCATCGATCAGAGCTACGTTTCGGTCAACGCAGTAATATGCAAATTAAGGCATTTCGCTAAAATGATATTTGCCACACGGACTTCAAACATTCAGCTGAATAAACTCGATTCTTCGGCGTTTTATCTCACGGCCCAAATTCCTGTCTTCTCCACTGAACCTTTCACTGAGGTTGGGTGTAACTGGACATCGCTGAGTTTTCGTCTGGCACGAAGCACAACGCACTTTTCCAGGTCCTGCACTGGAAAGGATGTCGGCACATCTAAGTTTAGCAATGGCTGAGTCTTTGTCAGGACAGGACGGATAGTAACTTTTTAGTGAGAGAGAAACGCATGGCGGCATGTTTATAAACTGCAATAAATTTTATCTGCTGAATAGCACTTCTGCGTTGGGAATAACTGCCTTCCTTGAACAACCCAACGAGGCGCAACTATTCTTTCAGTGTTTGCACCTCAATGTTCTACGAATCTCAAAAAACCGGATTTCTTACCTGGCAGGTAACGAGGTTTCGCTTGGTAATCATAAAATCTCCTTAAATGAACAACTGCAGCCACGACAACGACCAGTGTTACGAAAACAAGCCACTTCAATGGGCGAAAGAGAGAATGCACTGTCATTCCAAGACTGGATCTTCACTCTGGGAAAACAGATATTTAACAATTATTGGACGAGGTTGAGCAAAATATCGTGATTTGTCAGTGGCGAGCAGATCAATAATTGATCTGCGAGACAATGGCAAATCACGATATTTTGCGATAACCGAGTTCAATAATTGTTTTATCATTCGATCACCAAGTTTGTTTTCATACTTTTTTTTTTTGGGGGGGGGGGGGGGGGGAAGCGGTAAGCGTGCGCTGCTGGCAGAAATCAATAGGCCATTTCCGAGTTCATGTCTGCCTCCTCTTCAAAGCGAGTCTAAGTGCAAAGTTTTTGTGATGGTAATTAGTTCTACTTTACATATGAATGAAAACTAATCTTCATAACAAAAACTTTGCACTTAGACTCGCTTTGAAGAGGAGGCAGACATGAACTCGGAAATGGCCTATCTGGTTTCCTTCTCAGTTCAATAATTTATTCTAGCGTGGTTACAATTGCGCATGAGCAGAATATTATTTGCAGCAAAAACGCATTTAGACGATATTACGCATATTACTTGTAGACAGTTATTTGCAGGTCACGTGGTGGGCTCTCAGCCAATGAAAAGGGGGGAAAATATCCATCGAATGATAATCGAAATTATTTGAATCCTTAATTCCTATCGATTGATCTGATTTTATAAAATATCAGCGGTGTTTGTATAATAAAAGGATTTCATTTGTCTAAGTGCGTGGTATATGTGGTTTTCAGCCGGTCTCTAGAGACACAGATAGCAATGGTGAAACGAACAAATGCTGGCGGACGAACAAAACGAGCTAATGAAAGATTTATTGTTTACCGTTCACCAGCGAGGCGGCGATGGCGCAACGTTCAAACCACCCACAGCTGGGGCTCGCAGCGTACTGTTTTTTGTTTTATGGGAATTCTAGAGTACTAGAACCCTAAAATGATTTTACCTTATTTTTTCTCATGTGACACACGCACCTTTAACAAAGAGCTGCACAAAATAGGCAATTTAAAAAATAAATCATGGGGGTCATCTTAAAAGAATGTTGCACCTTGAAAGTGGCAAGCCGTCGATTCTCGGGTTCTGCGTGCTTAGGTGTAAAAACCGGCGAAACTCAAGAATACGTAATAAAAGAAATCAAAACACTCCATAAAACTGCACTCTACCAAAATACAGCTTGTCCAAAAAAAAAAAAAGAAAATTCTCATCAGGTTTTCAATTACTCCGAGGTATCCCGATTCTGGATGTGAGTAAAAATCTGAATTTTCAGAAAGTTGATACGAACAACCGCTGCAAAGAACCTCGATGACTAATCGGAATACCAACATGAATCAAGACGATTGAAAGGGGAATTATTTTGCAACTTTTTGATAGCACCTCAGTGTTGTGATCCTTTGACTTCTTACCTTCAAATGCTTAAGGTGATGAAGGATACTAAAATGCTAATGGTTTACCCTGGGTATCTTCACTTTTCTTCTGGCTCAAACTGCACAAAATTCATGAGGTGGCAGTCTAAACGCGATTGCTTTGTTTTAGTAGGCGTAATATTTCAATAAGTGTTGCTTGATCCGCTTTTTAATTAGTGCCTCTACCAGGTAAGGCCTTATTGGAAGGCAAGAAAGCTGGAGAAAGACTGTTTGTTTAGCGAAAACATGTTAAGTGCAATTCAGCTTCCAAAGTAAACAATGCAGACGGTTTTCAAAGCAAGCTATTATAGATTTTTTTGATCGAGTTTGTCAAAGCCGAATGGGAGTGTTGTATTTTTTTAAAAGCACACACCCTGACAAAATACAGCTGCCGAAGAAAACATCTGTATGTTAATGATCGCAAAAAGTCAAGCAACACGGTTCCATGATTGAATTTCTCAGTAAAGAATAGGGGAAACTGTCGGTGATTTCACATTTTAAATTAAATCGTTCCAAAATCTCCGAATTATCACACCACTGTACTGCAGTTTTTTTCAGTAGAACTCGTCGAAAAATTTAAACATCCATATCAAACGAGTTTCCTTCCAATTTTTTTCATATGAGCTCGAAAAGAACGGTTTATTAGATTTTCGATTTCTTTTGAAGCGTTGTACTTTAAGTGTTAGCTTCAAGCCAAAGACGTATGTACTTGAGCCCCATAATCTTGAACTGAAATCAAGTACGTAGAGAAATTAGTACGTAGAGAAATTGAGATCAAACAGATAACTTACTATAAACATTAACTTTTTCATTTCAAATCTCATAAATAACCGTTTTTAAACAACCTGACTGCATCTATGACGAGGGCTGAGTTTACATAATATTCCCTTTTAAATGTTGAAGATATCAATCGGGGATCCGCCCTGACTAACCTTGGATATCGGTAAACGAGGAACCTAGCTTGCAGTGGTGAGCCTTGTCGAGTGACTGGTATTTTTCCGTCCGCACTATGAAATAGCGTTCACGTGAGTGGATTTTCAGTCGTTCTTGTCTCCAAACTTTTTCGGTGGAACACACCGTGGAGAAGACCCTGGACACCAGGGTCCGGTTGCTCGAAAAGCGCCGATTAACTCTAATCCAAGATTTAAAATGTACCAAGGAATTGATTTCTCTATTCAAAACGCTGTTCAACGCTCATATTCTGTATAATTTAAGATTTGACAAAGTGAATCCGGAAAGACAAAACAAGCAAACAAAAAAAGCAGCAAAATAAAAAAACTCAGACTAATGTTTTGCTAATCCCGGATGAAATTAATCGGCCCAGGGGGCCGTTTCACGAAGCTCCCGGTAATTACCGGGCCCGTTAAGCAGTTTGTTTTCCCTTCCAGATGGGGGTTTCAAACGTTTTGAAAATTATACAGTAAAGTTATCAGCTAAAGAAACAAAATGGACTTCATTAGAGGTCAGAACACACCCTACATTTATTGAGATTTTGAGTTCAAAATATGGTTTGTGGGCCTATTAAGTTAGCGGGACTTTCGAGAAACAGGCCCCAGAATGCTATTTTTGGGTCATCTACGGTAATCTACCGCGGTCAACTAAAAATTTAATAAAAAACGAAAAAGAAAACTTCGTCAAAGATAAGGTTTTCGCTTTGAGAGTTTAAACCTAATAACTTTGTTGTGAGAGTCTGTGAATTTGCTAAACCATTGATCATTGTATAACAAGCTCAAACAGATTTAACCTGGGACCAGTCTCCTGAACGAGTCCAAAAAAAATGGGGAGCGAAGAGAGTCGAGCGGAAGACTGGGGAGGAGAGGAGAACGACAGTCCATTGTTATTCTTTGCCCCGTTTCAGTTATATATTCGCCAAAACATATTTAGGAACAATAAGGTGAATCGGTTTTCTGGAAGTCACACATTCAATTTAACAGAAAACCAAGACACAGCAGCGCTGGCTTGTCTGGACTTACTAGTTACTTCCTTTGATTTAAAAAAAAAACTTAAAACGTTTTTATTCAAAGTAAACTTAAAGATAAGGTTTAAAACTAAAAAAAAATATCTTTAAAGGAATTTTCTTACCTTTTTACTTTTGACTGCGGTAAATCATTTATGGTATAATCTTGGTAAATATCTATTACATCAGCCCCATTCTTCTCTCTTCCATTTCTCAAGGCTCCTGAATGCATGACAGGACTATGTTTTCTCAAAAAGAGAATAAGATCAGGTTTGGGAACTGATGAGGTATCTATCGCTAGACTAGATGGTCAGGCAGTTCGCCATATGTAATTAAATATGCTATTCTAGCACAACGAAGGAAAGAAGAAAACATACTGATTCGGATTTCTGAAACCAGTATGCTTTGCTCCTATAACTGCAACAGGACCAACAGCGTAGCTTGCACATAACTTGAGAAAACGTAAATCTTGTGGGATGTGGCATGGAGTGACAAGAAGACCTCACAAATGAATGTGTCGGTCACATTTTCACCACAGGCGTACGGGCATTTTTTTGCCAGGGGGGCGGTGAACCATTTGCCCAAAAACGTCTTACAAGTTGCCCAAATTTTACGAAACAGTCGAAAGGAAACGAGGGTCATACGATGCACTAACAATGGCCTACATATGAATAAATATATAATTGGCTTTGCCCAAATTTCTCTTGCTGCCCAAAAAATCTAGGTTGCCCAAAATTTTGGGGGGCCTGCAGCCCCCACGCCCCCCGGCCCGTACGCCTATGTTTTTCACACCTGCAGCCGTGAGATCTGGGTACGAGATTACGGAAAACCAAGATGCCATTGGTTTTAGTGTTGCCTTTAGAATGGCTGACTCACAGGGCGCAGAAAAACAAGACCCAAGCAACGAGTTCTTAATTAACGACCCTCGGACAGGCCTCGGAGAATTGTACGAACATTACGATCATGTCTTCTTTTCTAGTACAATTACTTGGAGTTTCGTTTGTTCTTTATCAACTGAAATAAGTTGCAGGTAACAGGTGTTATAAAAGTGCTTCCTTTGTTAAGACATCCCACTTTTCTTGTCAACACGAGCACAACGCTCTCTTCAGCGTACAAAAGACTGAGTCAATTTTTCAATTTCAGATCGCACTTGTCTCCAAACGTATAACTATCGCGTCTGCGCATGCTCAATCCAACCGCAGTCTTGCTAAAGCTGCTTTCAGACAACACAAGAAAGTCGCTCTCAGCTAAGATAAAATGATCACGTAGAACCGCCATCATTCCTTCAACGGATGGCTTTTCACCTTCCTTATAGATATCAAAATGTTCTGGTTTGTTTTCCCCAGTGATCACTTTTTCTGGAAAGTATTTCCTCGCATAATCTTTTACTTCAGGGCTATCTGTCGCAAGAAACCATAACGTTTGTCCATTTTTCGTATGTTTCATGGGATGAAGAATTTTGCTTTCCACTTCGATTGCGCACGAAAAAAACTTTTGAAAATTAGAAACTCTTGTGTTGTTCCTCCCGAATTGCTGATCTCCAGTTCGAATGTGAATCCCTATGACAAAATTGTCGTTTTCACGAAGAGATTTCTTGGTGTTGTTGATGGCGTTTTGTAAACTTGTTTTCGGGCGGAAAAGATAGTCGTATGCACATCCTATCATAGAATACCTAGGAGCACCAGGTAACAGTGGAGGGATATCCAACTCCTTCGCTCTTTTAATCAGAAATTTGTTTTTCTGCATGGAATACTGAGCAAAGAACACAATTGTTGTTGCAACTTCCACAGGTTTGTCGAAATATCTAACGACGTTTTTCTTTCTCATCCAAGTGAGAAATTTCCCCGTCTTTTTTGTTAACCATCCGTCTCGAATTTTGACCTCCTCGCCTCCAGTTCTCCAGTAATGTTTGCGCGTTTCTAGTTGTGGAATTGGGAAATTCCATTTGATTCCTTTGGGATCCAATAACAGCTCTAAGGGTTTGGGTGCCTGCCAGTCGATCAAAAAAGCCCGGTCAGTCAGAACGGCTAAATAAAACAGGGACACTAGAGCATAAACGCGATTCCCATATCCACAACAGCCACCGTTTTTCAAGGGGCAAGAATAAACCAGGAATCTTGGCTCTGCTTTTCCACTGAGAATATTCTCGTGTAGTCTTTGGTATTTGAATTGCCAGTTCTTCCCACAAATACTTGGAGGATTGTTGTATATGTTTTGATTTTGCCATGAAGTGTCTGGAGTGATCGCTCTCCTGAATACAGCCTCCACGCTTTCCATGTCTCTGTCTGCAAGTTCAAAGGACAACACTGAGGGCGATGTAAGATAAGATATTATAGCAACTGAAGATTCTTATTTGAAAAACGTACCCTTCTTATCCGCACTAGAAACATTCGCCCCGTCAGTTATTTCTTTTTATTTATTTATTTATTTTTTCATCAATTATTTATTTATTGTTTCCCGCACATTTATAATAATTTACACTGAATAATTGCCAATATATAACGACTAAGGAGTGTATCAAGGAAGCCCAATTGAAGCTGAGAGTTTATTAACATAGGGTTCCTCAAGCGATACAGTACATGGAAGAGCAGAAGGGCGAGTTAACTCACCTAAGAGTTTTATGGATTCCATCGTTGTTGCTTTATGAAGGATGGTTATAATAACGACCAACAATCCACCAAGAATGAAACATCGCAATAACCGAAAAAGTCTTTGTTTCATCTCCGTTGGCGAGACTGCTTCTTCACTGTCTGTTCTCCGCAGATTAATTTGACCCTGGGAAATGCAAATGATAAGTAGTATTTGTGAATCGTTAATAGGGAGCTTAAGCAACGAGGAGGCAACGGTAACGAGAACGCCACAAAACAATAACCTTAATGAGCAAAAACAGTGCTCTGCACATGCGTTTTACATTTTAGTACATTTCTTTACCGTCCTCTGCAACACAACAACGTGAAAGGACCAAATTTTGGGTTTTCTCGAGAACGTGAGCGCATGACGGCAAGTTTTTCTTTGTTTTTCTTTGCTTTTACACCGTTCACAGTAATTTAGATCCTGGACAGCTCGCCAGCATTTTTCATGTTAAACAAATTGGAATAATCACGAAAAAGTTACGAAAACGAGAAGTCATATTTTGAAATGACGTTCACGTTGCCGTCGTCGTTGCTTAAGCTCAGTCTCTATATTTAACAATTAGACCCGTGGCCCTTGAGGGCGAAGGGTCTAATTGTTTTAGTATCACCCAACTAGTCGGAAAGAAAAGGCAATAATAAAGTTAGCAAATGCAAGTTGAAGAAATATTTATTTGGAAATAAAACGAAAGAAAGCGTCACGCTCGATTGCTACTCGATGACTATTACTAATAGTCCTCTAGTAGAGTAGCCAATCAAAATGCAGGATTTGCATCAGTCCATTAGTTAGGTGATACTAAGTTTATGAGGGTTACACTGAAACCAGTAGAATTGTTCATTCTGAGCCTTTTTATGTCATATATCCAACACAAGGGAGTGAAAAATGACATATTTTTTAAACATAGAGCCGAGTGCAACAATACTTTGACGTGCCAAAGATTTTGCTAGTAGGGCCAATCTTTCGTCGACCTGCTGGTTTCTTCCACGCAATTCGAAGTTCGCCTGAGCTGAAACTCAAAACACGAAATCACTGATTTAAGGCCGGAAATACATGTTTTGAGTATTTACCTTTTGAACAGAAGTAAAAACCTACCTTGAACTACGAACCCATCGAAAATCTGTTTCCTTTCCTGAAGTCTCACAGCACTAGCAGAAGGTTTAAACCAGACTAGAGAGTTATTCAGTTTAGGTTCAGGCCGACAATGTAATTACAAAAAACTGTATGGTGATATTTGGTCCTATCAACAACTTGAAGCCGATACCCTAAATTTTTCGCGTCACAATGATCAATACTCTTAATGGCTGGTCTTCTCTAAAGAACAAGAAGATAGTTGATGGTATTTGTCATGAACGAAACTGCATAGAAACAATTAAGGTCATGTTCAATCTGAGTCGTCGCTCAGTACAGGCTGGCCAAAAAAGTTATGATGACAAGTTTTGTTCTGTTTTTCCACAGGTTTTTATTTTCCTATGGTTTATTTTGAACTAAAGCAATACTGACATCTTAAGTAGTCTAGCAACGCCTGTATTGCTACAATATATGTTGCTATGTCTAAAGTACAATAGCATTTTTCTGGCTCTGTTGTTTTTCATAGAACTCGAAAAGGAACTGAAATCGGAACTTGTTACTAGCAATTAAGCGATTTTCAACTCGGGGCCTCTCTAATAATGGAAGATCACTCGGTTTATGGGCCATTTCCGAGTTCGCTTGAGCCTCTATTCAAAGCGAGCCTAAGTGAGCCGGAAAGTTTTGTGATGGTAATAAGTTCAGCGTCCCATATGAGCGAAAACTCATTTTCATTACAAATACTTCGCACTTAGACTCGCTTTGAAATAGAGGCTCTAGCGATCTCGGAAATGGCCTATTAGCGTACTAATTTATTTTGATTAGGAAGATGTAGTTTTTGATAGATTTAACCTTCACAACAAAACACATAATATCACAGAGACAAAGCAAAGTTTAATGCAACAGCCGTGGCTGTTCTTCTACTGTTGGAACCAGCCGGTTCTCCTAAACGTCCTTCGGGTCGAATTTTGTATTCACCATAGCCAACCTTTTCTGGATTTTTTTGCACCACTTACAGGAATACATCTTCATCGGAAGCGCGTCAGTTAAGTGGAAAATATGAGCTTAACTTTAAGTCACGCCAGCTGTTCTTAAAGTTAGTTTGTCAGTGAGAATATCGCATTGGACACACGTCACTCACAGCTTCATCCACGTAGCCGCACTGAAAGCTTGTGAGCACTTCATTCTCGTTCCCAGAGCCTCCTGTCCCTCTTAGCCGGTGGGGGCCTTTGCACGAGGACCAGGCCCCCACTGGCTAAAAGGGCCAGGAGGCCCTGGAAACGAGAATAGTGAGCACTTGTGATACAAACTGGACCCTGTCTCTTGAGGTAAACAAGCCATGCTACCGAAAGGTATGCCGGGGGTAACCTGGGCGACAGTTTGCACTTACTAATTTCGAGCGATCTAAATGAATTCAGACTTTCCTAGAAGGTGCAGTAAGCTGATCAATCTCCCACCAAGTTCATGACGCAGCCTTCGTAGAAAAAAAATAAGAACAACAAAAACCAAAACATCATAGAAAGAAGGAAAACTAAAAGCTAAAAACAATAAAGCAGAGACAAAAATACGATACAAAAGCAAACAAGAAGACAACGACGATAGCACCATAAAAAACAAAAAAAAAAAACGAAAACAAAACTCAGTGTTATTGACACGCAAGTTGCACGCGAAAACAAGAGTGTGCCAGAGTTCATTACACCCAGGGCTCCAAGGACACCGAGCAAAGACACATCAAACAAATGTATTCCAACGCATTTAATTTAGAGATTATACATGACTACTCCTGATCAACCCGCCTGATCCAGTTGACATCTTTCAAATCGACAAGAGACTTAGTAAAGGTAAAAAATTTTACAGCTATGTACACTACTTGCCTTACAAAAATAATCCCTACTAATTTACACAGCTCGCTGAAAGATGTCACCCTTTTGCTCTGATGTGTAAGTGTCAATTCTCCTAACCTGTTATGGTACATTTTTCAGAGCAATATTGGGAGAAACAATTTTCGCTAACCTAACCCGGCTTCACCCTAACACAAGCAGACACTAATTTGCAATTTTTGTTTATAGTTTATTGAGAATAATTCAGTTGTATGTTGGCCTCATGTAGCCGTCTAATCGCCGCACTGAAGAATGACGCGGGGAAAGTATCTCAAGATAACAAGCACGATAGACGACATACAAGGAGGCGCGGATGGTTCACAAAAAAGAAATGTGAGCTCTTAGGATCTCATATTCGTGTTAAACGGAAGTCAAGGAGAAACCCTTTGGATCATACAACAGTTCCGTCACTGGAGCAAAAATCACTGCAATATAATTTAGAAGTTCTCGCCACTATGCATTTTACTCTTCGCACTGAATTGTTGATCAAATGTGTCTCAACACACTTTCCTTGTCAGTTGCGAGAATTGTTGGGAAGATGTACGAAAATTGGCTTATGGTGCGCGGGCGTGCAACTGTTGAAAGAATATTCCTCAAAAGTCCAACATGTCCACCATAAGCACTACGCATGAAGTCAGTCAACAGTGAATAGAAACTATTTAGACGGGTCTACTTAGTACAGCGTTAATTTAAGAGGACAAAGTAAAGGGAAACAGCTGTCGTGGAATAAAATTTAACCACGAGGAAACGCTTATTGAAACCGGTTGGAATATTAAATGAAAATACACTAACATTTTACTCCCCGAAGTATGTTAACGTTTACTGAACTTTGAAAACGGTTTAACGGTACAGCGCAGTGAAATCATGATTAACGGAGACTGTTTTCTATCTGGAAAATTCTGATAGAGGTAAAGATGTACTCTTAGTAAGTAATCAAGACCAAAGGGCAACATTTCTTTAGGACAAACGCTTTGGTTTAGATGATCAAATAACTTTTTGTAAAGTTAATAGAGCTTTCGGAAAACGTCAACCAGTATGGAAGCAGAACTGTTCTGTTCACTTTTCCTGGAATTTCCAACCTGTTGTTCCGATATTTCTACACGTTAACAACCTCGCTTGTTCCCGCACTTGGTACCAGCTGCTAGTTTCCCGCGTTTGATGACGGTTACAAACTCTCCCGCGCTGTGTTGCCGCCGGTTGAATGTTTTTGGTTCAAGATCTGATTGGTTCTCGCACCATTTATAGAGGAAAACATCGCTGCTAACTGCTAAAAGATTGTATCAAACACGTTTTTTCACCCTCCGAAAAAGGGTGAACAATTTCCGCTAAGAACTACACGCCAAAGAGTCGATTGGTCCTCCCTCCAAGAGAAAGACGAAATAAAAACTTTTTCCTATCCAAAAATATTTACACTGTCCTAAACCATCCCCTAAACTAAATGGTGAATATATTAGTAATTTAATAAAATACAGTCACAAATTCCTTGACTGTTTGCAATAGCTTTCTGTTGTTGAGGAGACGTCATCTAATTCTCTTCTTCTTGGCCTTAGACCTTGCCGCTAAAGTGACAGAAGAAGAAAAAAAAGAAGTACAAAAGATGAACATACAACGACCCTTTTCAAATGATAACTTTACCGCAAAACAATTCACGTCATTAGGCTGTCACTAGGTTTCAATGTGGTTAGTTCAAAGCAGTTTCAAGGAATAGCGAAAAACAAAACTCGACTTAAAATCCAAGGAAGAAAATTTCGAAGATTACAATCCCTGTTACTGAAACACAAAAATACCCCGACCATAGATACATACTTGATCTTTGCTAAGCTGCAGTTTGAAGAAATTATAGCGGCAGCGGGATTTTCACAAATTCTGCGTGTCGCTAAACACCAAAATGACTGGATACTCATAGTGTGTATTTCCTCAAACACTGAAGCATCATTATGCAAGCGTTAACGTTTTTATAATTATTACGCCAACGACAAAGTAAAAAAATAAAAAAAAAACAGTTAGCTTACCTTGCCTTCCACGAAGACGTTCTCTCTGAAATATAAGAGAAAGAAGGGAACTCTGAAGTCAGCCAGCAACGCGAAAGTCGACAAGACCAAGAAACCAAGGTCATTTTCTTTTCAAACCTGTCTGATTTTAGCCGATTGTACAAACTTTTCTGAAAAACCTTTACACAGTTACCAATAAAGATAAATCCAGCTATAAACAGTTCATCAAGTAAACCATCCGAAAACACTTTTTTTAAAGAAACAAGAGCCAAGGGCAAGATTTCCACACAGCCCATACATTAATTAAGCATGCATTTTTCGACTTAAACTCTATTCGTTTTTGGAACAGGGTTAGTATGACAGTGATGCATGACATTGTATAATTAATGTATAAGGCTGTGCGGAAATCATTCCAGAGCTAAATGCTTCGATATCAACCATACATACCATATCCAGGGCCTCTAAAGCTTCGCTTATCGCCTGCTCTAAACCGATCCTTGTTTTCTTGGCTCTGCAGTAAAATAACAAGTTTTGTTACGCACCAAAACTAACTTCTTTCATTGCGACAAGACAAGAGCGGGTGAAGCTACAGGTTTTGAAGTGATATTCGACATTATGCAAATTCCATCTGAACTTTGTCTGCCTGTAAAGTTACAACTGGAGTTTTATTTCTTAACAACATTTTTTCTCCGAGCTTACCGGCTACATGGTTTTTACAAGACTGTATGTAAGAATTCTGGCGCAGCCACAAAGTGTCAAGAAGAAAGGGAAAACGTAATTACTTCCAAATCTTTGCCTTCTTTGCTTTCACTCCAGCCGGCTTCTATTTAGGCAAGGAACAATCTCAAACAGTCAGCTATCTCATGCGGTGCTAAATGTAACCTTACTTGTATTTTTTCTTTCGCGCTTTATCGTCGAGTGTTCGTAGTCCTTCAGACAGCGTTTTGAGTCTGTCTACTTCAACTTGGCTGAATGTGTGATCACCAAACCACATAACCCATCGCTGAAGCATATGTTAAAACAAATGATTAGAATCGTTAGGGAACGTTGAATTAAGTTTAATGGGGCGCGTTCAAACACTTTTATTACAAAATAAAACGAATATAAACTGCCACTATGACACCCGAAAATGTTCAAAATGGAGTAGTATTGGTGGAAGCAGTTTGTCAATAGGTGAATTTGATTCGACGGAAAGGCCCTTGGTAAAAGGCGTGGAACAATTCGGGTTTGCCGGGTTGAAAGCAGCATCTGTTAAGCCCCGACTGAACCTTGTTTCTGTAACTAGACTTTCAATTTATAACTACTCCTGGTCGGAATACTTGTGCCAAACATTTCACCAAAGAATTCCCAAAAGAACGCTCGCATATTTGGTACTTTGGTGAGTCAAATACACAAGCCAAAATCTACACGAGGTCTGATGGTAAATGTTAACCCTTTTATCCAAATATCAAAATGTGTATTCTCTTTACAGTTCGCAATTACTTCGTATGTTACGTGTAAGGAGAATTTGTATAAACTCAACTGATTCCTGATGGTCACTTTCTGTATTCTCATGCCCTGTATACTAAGGGCTGTCACTAATTTTTGTCGTAGGTGGGGATATACAGAAAAATAGCCGAGGATTCGAGTTGCTGTAGTAAAGTCAACATAATAGTTTTAGATCACAGCAGCCGGAGATATACCTCAAAATATGAGGGGAAAATCCCCGGGCCCCGGCCGCTATGGACAGCCCTGATACTTGACGAATTAGTGGTAAGGTAAGAATTAAAGCCCAGTAAATAAGTGAAAAGTCATTATTCATTACTTGTTTGGACGAGTATTCCTGCGAGTATTCCTGCGTCAAATAATGCATAATAAATCCCCAAAAGTGCCAATCTTCTTTTGGCTTTTTTTTTTTTGGGGGGGGGGCAAAGGAGAGGGGGCGGGGGGGAGGGGGATGGGGAGTTAAAATCCTACCTTTCCATCATCTGGTCTCCCCTTTCCCACTTCGCTGGCATCCACCACTTTACCAGGCCAGGAGGGAAGACCACGGGCCTGAGCCCACACAATATCACCGATCTCAAACTGAGGTCTGATATTCGGTACGTGAGGTCTATCCAGGTAGCCCTGTTTGCCGCTCGTATTGGGCGGTACGGGATTTGTCTTAACTGGTAGATACGGCTCCTGGCTTACCATTGGTTCTGAAAAAGTTTCAACAACAACGTAAACATGTACAGGTACAACTATCCGGTTACTTCGTCTTCGCGATTTTTGAGAACAAGCTAACGGATTTTTTCGCCAGAGACGACGTTCAGCCGCATGTCTCCAAATCTACAAACTTCCAAATTTTTTAGAGACGCGATCATAGCAAATCGATAATCTTTCACTTAGCTCGGAAGTCCCACAATAATCTTTGCTGTAGGGTTTGTACAGAATATTTAGAAAACTGGACAGTTCTAGAAAATACTTCAACACCATTATGAAGGAGTAATATGCAAGTCAAGTGTGGAACTTAACATTAGACATGCTCTTTCAAATTTATTTTATCTGGGGTAACGCAGTGTAAGCGGGAGCAAGTCCACGGCTAAGCACCTGACTATTCTTACTAGTTTTGACTTCGATAGTTTCATTAGCAGCGCTACCTTTTCGTTAAACCGTGTTACTTTGATCCTTACCGCGAAGTCCTTCATTTTGATTGCCTGAAATATCTCCATTATAAACCGAGTGAGACTGGTGCTGGTCTGTGATTGGCTGTATTCCAGCGGGCGTTGGCTGGCTCTCGGTGGAGTTAGCTACCGATGGAAAGTCATCCATCACAACACAAACACAAAATAGTAAAGCAAAAGTGGAAGAAACCTTTGAAATATGAGGGTCAGAATGAAACTTTTCCGTGCAGCTTCTCTGACGCGGTAAAAGGTGACTATTTTGTGAATCTGTGGACAGTGAAATCCTAAAGTGAGACCATTGAAACAACCGCTACTGAGCAGAACTTTCCTCTAGTGATTTTTGTCATGCTGTACAAAGTGGTTCTGACTTTTGAGTCTGTGGATGAAATCCTAAGTGTGACCATTCAAATGACAGCTACTGAGCAGTACTTTGCAGTTCATGTGGTTAAGTTTATCATGCTGTACAAGGTGGTTCTAACTGTTGAATCTGTGGACGAAATCCTACGTGTAGCCATTCAAATGAAGGCTGCTGAGAAGGACTTTCCTGTGCTGCTGTTTATTATGTCGTACAAGGTGGTTCTAACCTTTAGGTTTGTGGTTGAAATCCTAACGCGTAAAAGGTGAAATGACGGGATGAGCCTTCTCATCTGTTGTGTTATTTATCAGACGGTCAAATAGGGCTCTAGGTACAGAGTTTTTACATGCGATCCTTTAATGCCACATTTAGATGAAAGATCTTAAGCAGCACTTTCATATGTGTTATTTGTTTTTTCTAACTTCTTTTTAAAGCTAAATCATTTCTTTGGATCCCTTTGGAGGTAATGGCCCTTTTTTTAAGATTGGGAAAAAAAATCAAAAGGCATACTTACGTTTATTACTTTCGTCATTTTGAGCACAGTTTTTCAAGTTGCCACACGTTTCACTGTTTGCGTTTCCTTCCCCTGCTTTTTCATTCACAGGGGAAGGCTGATCGTTTTTTGGGACCGCAGAATCGTTTAAATCATCATCATCGTCGTCATCACCAGCATTTTCCTGTTCCCGCTTGGGACTGCAATAAGCCTCGATAGCTTCACAAGACCTCTTCAAGCCCAGTAGGGGATTGGCTTCATAATATGCCGACTCGTCAAATTTTGCTTTTTTCGCAGGTTCACTGATGTCATTATAATGTCTTTTTAAAGTACCGGACATTTCAGATGTCTTTACATGATGGCCTTCCAACGTATTAAATGATTGGCTGCGAACAGGATTACTCTCCGTACTGCTTTTAACCGTTGCTAGGGACGAACTACTCTTTACAGATCCTTGACAGGCGGAGAGCCCCTGATTGGTTGGTGGCATCGGCAAAGGTGAGTTCAGCGGCGACGAGACCCCAGGATGCCTTGGTGACTGGCTGCAATTTGAAGCAGATATTTTCAATGCCGAACCTGAAGAGCTCGACTCCACAAAGCTGGTTCTATTGGCTACAGATGACACGGAGGTACATGAAATTGCTATACTAGAGGATCCCAAGCTGATAGTGCCGTTGCTGCCGCCATTGTTACCTCCGATGTTGTTACTTTCTGGAGTACTGCATCTTCTATGACCAGCTACTTCATGACCAGATGCACTCTTGCTTCCACTGCACCAAGACAGCGGTTGCTGAGCCGGCGCACACGAATCTTTACGTTGATTGCCGTGGCTTACACTGGTGTGGCTTGACGGAGGTGAAAATGCACTTCCAGGGTGGGTGTTAGGAGCGCTGTGTGAGTGACTTGCCCCGTTGGGGTTGGTACCAAAGAGTAATGGCATTGATACATAACCAGACCCAGCACCTCCCCCCTGAGAATCGGCATTAGACCCAAGGGTGTACTGGTGAGAAGTGGTCACTGAGGTGACAATACTGCAGGAAGGTGAAGAGGAAGATGACGTGGTGGACGGATTTGTGCTCGCACCCGGCGCTGCAAAATTCACGGGGAATTGGAATCGAGGATTGTTGATTTGACCAAACGCGACATAAGGCATCGCAGCAACAACAGCTGTCTGAGGATGTGTGTTGGCTGATCCAACATTACTGACAGATGAAGTCTGAGATGGGTGTGAACCGGGTTTGACAGTGTTGATGGGGTACTTAACAGTGTAGTCGGTAAGATTCAATACCGTTTGCCCCATCTGTCCATTCCCACCAGATTGAGTATGCACAGCACTCATTGGTACCATACGCTGAGCAGCAAACTGTACTGGAGCGTTTCCTTGCACAGCAGCCCTCGGCAGAAACGGTGTGTAAGCACTCGCCAAATGAGCCAGCGTCTGGGAAAATCTGGGAGCGGCAGCAGGAGCAATGGGCACAAATGATTCGAATGCAGCAGCAATTGCTGCATTTTGGTTATTATAGGGGTACGACGCTACTGAAGCAGCCACTGCTGTGGCTGATGGCGATGTTGCTGTTGTTGCAACCGACTGGGCGGGCGGGTTTGATACCGACTGGGTTATTGCAGTAGGCATCACAATACCAAGCATGTAAGGATTGGCAGTATACAAGGCTTGAGGAACGGCTCCAGGCGCATTAGACACTGCAGGTTTACTTGCATTAGTTGCAGCAAGAAATGTTGCCGGTATGGCTCCCTGGTAAACTGCACTGTGAAGGTAAGTTCCTTTAAGCTGGTTCGAATCCACGTTCATCTGGAATACCTGGTTTCCACTTCCTTGGAAGAACACCCCTCCCTGGCCTTGAGAGGCTGCGAGCTGTAGTGACGGTATCTGCGTTGATGCGACTGTGTTGTGCACCTGTCCGTAGACGCTAACCGAAGACGGCACCACATGGGCAGTACCTTGGGCTGCGGTGGCAGACTGAGCATTCGGCTGCTGACTCGCACTAGCAGCCAGAGACACTGCACTATAGAAACTGCTTGGAGTGTTCACCAGAGGATGTCCCGTTCCAGGAAGTTGAGGCCTGTGAGCTTGGACTTGCTGGGGTACAGCTGATGGGACGTGGACACCCTGAACCACAGCTGCTGTGGCTGGAACTGCTTCTTTGGAAGTCGTAGACTTGTTTCGAGACGAGGTGCTTACTGTTTGAGCCGCCCTTGGAACATGAACTGACACTGCATGGGCCAAAGGAGGCACTGGCGCAGTGGTAGATGGAGATGAAACAACACGACTTGTTTGCCCTTGTTCCTTTATTATGGCATCTTTCAAAACACTGTGGAATAATGCTGGAGCTTGAACAGTCGTAGTAGAGGTCCCTGCTGCACTTGTGGGTAGGACTTGAGGTGATGATTTACCGGCAGTTTTAGATGCTGCCAATTCCGAGGAAGGACCACTGCTAGAGGTACTCACAGCTTGAAGTTTCTGAGATGAGTTGTCAAGTCCTAATCTTTCAGCTTTCAGAGTTGCTGCAACAGTTTTCCTGGCACTGTAAGGTTTTGATGCCTTGTTACTCCGAGAAGCAGCAGGTTTTGAAGTCACTTTGACATCCTGGACCTTACTAAGACTGGCAGCCGGCCTTACATCCGGCTTTACAGCTGAGACTTTTGTAATACTGGTTGACACAACTGATGTTAAAGAACTTGATACAGATGTTCCCTTCGGTAGCCCTTGGCTAGTCCCCACTGAAGTGTTCAATGGACTACTCGTTGTGCCAAAACTTGGTGAATACGTGGTCAACGCATTTTCTGACTTAGTTCTGGATGGTAACTGTGCAGAAACTGTTACAGCAGGTTGCTGGCTTACAGCTACAGCACTTGTAACTGGAGCGGATATCTTTGCAGCTTGTGTGACTACAACTCCTGTTGATGTAGCTGCCACAGCTGGGTTGGTTGATGCAATTGTTGAGCTCCCAGCAACACTGCTTGTGACGGCAGTTGGTTTTGCTGAATGCAGTGATGCTGTAGTTATAGGGGAGCTGTTTGTAGCAGTTGTTACCACACTGCTACCCAGTATGGTGTTGCTTCCCAGACTTGCACCAGGATTAAAGAGTTTGGAACTGCTCACAATCGTAGCAAAGCTTGGCAAAGGTCCTTGCTCAACTGCAATGTTTGTTGGTACACTTTGAACAGGGCTGTTAAGCACCGAGCTGGGAACAGGCAAGGGGAGGTTATGAAGTGGTGACATCGGCCGATCAAGGTCTTGTTTTCGAACACCAACCCTCCTTGACTTTGACGTGGAATTCCTAGGTCTCCCTGGCCCTGAAAGACCAACAGAAAATTGAGATTTTGTATGAACTACTTCAGACATTTTGTTTCCATGGGAATGAAATGTTGTCATTTTAGGAAATTATTAAGACAAAAATACAGGGGAGAATTCATCTTCAAAGTAGGCTTTACCCTTGATCATGTTACTTGAGGACAAATAAGGCATATCACGTACAATATTTGACCTTAGAATCCAAATTTCTCTAAAATGCCTCTACTCTGAAATATAGATTGAATAAGTCTAGA
Source organism: Galaxea fascicularis (assembly GCA_948470475.1). NCBI lineage: Eukaryota > Metazoa > Cnidaria > Anthozoa > Scleractinia > Euphylliidae > Galaxea > Galaxea fascicularis. The sequence goes on along the minus strand of OX419343.1, from coordinate 25,934,961 downwards.
ATGAATTAGCATCTGAATTTGCTTAAAATGTAAGAAACCAGGGTTCTCAGTAGATTTTTAAGTAGGAGGTGATCACTGATAAAGTAGGAGGCTCTTCAGCAAAGCCAGAAGAAACAAACCAAAGGAAAGAAAAGCGACTTAAACACAAAATAAGCGGCTGTCAATCCCAAAGTAAGAGGTGATCAATCGCGGGTGCCGCCTTCTATTGAGAACCCTGAGAAACAGAAAGACAAACGATTGTTTGGTGTTATCTTCAAATGAAATCATTTGTGCATCACAACAACTGGTTCAGTTTCAGGTTTAAGTTGTACGCTAACTCTGTGAATCAAGGCCTTCAAATAACAAAGTAAGTGATTGTAGAACTTTGTTTCTGACATAACAACCAGCCTGAAGATAAAAGAGGGGTCAGTTTTAGATGAATTTGGAATTCAAGGCCTAATAATTATGGATACCCTTTTGCACCTAACAAAACAGACTTTGTAGTTGACAGTTTTTGCATACCACATGGTCTTAAAGATATTTTTAAAATATAACATAATTTCACCAATGATATTTAACTAAGAGTTACCTCTTTTCTGTCCCAATGTTGAGACTGATGGCAAAGTAGCATCATTTGATTGTTTAGCCGTAATGTCCACAGATTGCTTTGAAATCACAACATCTGGATAATCAGTCACATAGTGTTTGCACCCAGATTTTGGTGATTCAGGCCTGCTTCCAATAGGAATTAACTTGCTTGGTATTCTCGCATCAAAGTTGAAAACATTTTGAACAAACAGTGGGCACTCCAGCCCACATTTACATGTCCCCTCTGTCTTAAGATACTCAATTACATGATCCAGTGATCTAAGGCGGCTGTTGTTTGGACTGAGAGAGAGAAATTAAAAGATAATATTCATGAATTAAATATAGCAAACCATATATTTCTTGGTATATGCAGAGGCTAAACACTCTGGTGAATAATATATTCCTTACACAGATAATATTGAGAGCCAAGATACAGTAATTGAAAATGTGAAAATTAATGAGACAAAATAATTTTTTTTCACTGAAACACATTTCTAAAATACATTGAAAATCAGAACTAAATTGATATTATTTCATTTAAAATGTAAGTGCCTAATACATTAGCTGCATAGGAGTCTGGCAAACAGGTAAATGCAAGCCTTAGGCAAGGTTCAAAACGTCAAACTTCACATGTGCCGAATCTAATGCAAATGAGAAAAATCAACTGTTTTCCCTCGTTTGCATTAGATTCGGCACATGTGAAATTTGACGTTTGAACTGGCCCTCGGTGAGATGACAACATTATTTTTCTTTGATAGCCTGAGACATTTTGACTTCTTAAATTGCAAAACTGAGACTATACAGTGTTTTAACCATGTAACTCCTAGAACTAATTAGCATGAAACATCAATACATCAATACAATGTCTAGCAGACAGGTGATAAAAATAGACAAAACTTGTCAGCCAGAGGGTGTTATATTGATATAACCCTAAATTCTCTTAACTAATGTACGAGGAAATGTATAGCAGCTAGAAAGGAGAATTAATAATCAGATCTTGGGAGTTAAACAGTTAAAATGCGGATTTGAGATGTTCAGACACTTGAAATAAATTGAAATTCAAGTATGGACTTGAACAGAAATCTCACAAACAAGCCTTCAATTAGTTATCCTTAGCCTTGCAAAAAAAAAAAAGACCCTGGGAAGCCCTCACAAAAAATTGAGACTGCAAGACTCATGAATCTAACAAGTAAAAAAAAAGGAGACTGCAAGACTCGTGAAATTTGGCTAAATTCTGTGAGATCCATAGTTTTTTATGGACCACTAGCCACTGATGGGCCCTATTCAATGCCTAAAAATAAATAATTGTAATGATAGTTTTTAGGGCTCTCTGTCATGCCTTATTCATATTCATGACAAACATGGGACCAAATGAAATAGTCTGGATAACCAAGAAGTCTGGAAAATTAAGGTTCAGATAGTTAAGGTTCAACTGTATATAGTTGTCTCTTAGTTATAGCGCACAGAGACTTTATAACTTAACTTCCGGAAGTTTTCCTCTCTGTAACCCTTGGCATAAATTGGGTCAGCTTAATGATGGAGATGATCAAATTTGTCAACTTTTTTGCTGGTAGGTTGATAACTTATACTTTTTTAAGGTTAGGGTTAGAATAAACACTTTGTTATCCTGTGCCCGATGAAAAAAAACACGAGATACCTGAAGCACATGTAACTAACATTAGAAACAAATAGAAACCTTTTAAATGAAAATTTTCTCGTTAGAAATCAAGTATAGTTTCCTGTACGAAAACGGAAAAGGAAAATAACAATGCACAACAAGTTTAGAAATAAGTTTAAGTAATACCGTACACAGGGATATTTTTACCGCCACCGTAGCGATCTTAATTTATTTACTAACCACGACACTGCCGACTGCAACTTAAAAGTTTAGCGACAATCATTTTGCATATTACCGGTTCCTACGCAATGTAAAATTAATTTCAGCTACAAAAAAGCTAAGCGTTGTGCCACTGCACGCTTAGAAGAAATCTTACCGTTATTTCGAGAATAAACTCCGCACAGATTAAGGTTACGGTAGAAGTTCTTACCTTATGTATAAAATCGAACCATTTTCAAGAATGCGATTCCAGCCTCGTGGAATTTCAATGCATTTAGGTCCGTTGATAGGTTGTTCGCTCGCACCTGAACTACTCATGACCATCCATGAAAAGTTTGTTGCCTTCTTAATCGAGCGTCCGAAACAAGTCACAACGTGACACTAAGCGAACAATAGACTTGTCCGTCTTGGACAGAGCACCGATCCATTCGACGACTATTCAAACAAAGTCACAACGCTTTCTTGGCACGAGTTTACACACTTAGTTAGACAATATAACACGCATCCTTTATCCGAGACGTAAAAAGTAGAGATCTTTCAAGTCGCTACACCGGTAAAACCTGCAATAAGTGATGCTTAACAACTCGTATTTACATGTGAAAGACAATTCTCGACTAGAAAAAGACCGCCATATTGGATATGCGTGTCGCACATTCTATTCTTAAGGGGAGATCCGCTGACATCTTGTCTACCAGAAACGGCAGCTCATGTCGCAAAGCCGAGGTGTGAAGATTTTGAACTGAGTTGTATTGAACTCTGCTGGGGATCAACACTAAACTCAGTTACTAATCCCAGATTAACTGTGGACAAAACTTTTACGGTATTTTATTATGTTGTTAGCCCGTTTCAGCGCTACCTGTGCCTCAAGGAACTTTCCCTAAATTAGCGGGCCACAGGTACACCAAGCTCTCGGGTTAGGGTTAGGTTACGGGAAGGGTTAAGATCATATTTATAGCCCGTTGAAAAAAAAAATCCCTACCCTATCCCAGACATGCTATAGTTTCTTTAGAAACTCACAAAATTTTCCATGTTGATTTTTTTGAGCATCTATTCCTGGGAAAAATGGCTAAATATTTCAAACATTGACTACTCTAGGAAACTGATACCCTATTCCAGACCAAAGCTCTCTGATTTCTTTACCCTGTCACAGACTAAACCGCTTAAAAACCATACCTTCACAGCATTACAAACCCCCATGTAGCTTATATAAGGGAGTACCCCTTCCAGGCTTCTTATAAGACAGCCATCGTTTTACTTCCGTTCTCACTTCCACATATTCCCAGGGAGGGTAGGGGGCAGGGGAACTTCCACACACATCAAGCTGGAGCCACTGTGAAGGATTCATTTTAATCTGGGATAGGGCATAGAAATCAGACAGTTTAATTCTTGAGTCAGGCATCTCTCAACAAGATTGGGTTGGATTCGCTCTGACGAAGGGCTAGCGCTCGAAACATCAGCTTTTAGAATCCCTGTACGGTGGTCAATTTACATTTATCAACTCTGTTGATAATACCAAAATCTTTGTGTACTACTTCCCCACCGACGCAGCACCACAGTTTCTTTAGAAACTATCCCCTTTAAGAAACAGATGGGTATGACAAGAATTTAGGCACTTGCTGATTCATATTTGAGTATAGCTTCCCTACGAAACTGCTTACCAGGTGCAATACCTGCACCTTACCTGCTTACCAAGATGCAATACCTGCAGATAAGGTGTGAGAAGGGTTGACAGGAGTCAAAATAAAGTAATTACCATGGACTTTTGTATCATAACTGGATTTTTATTTTTCTCAGTCTATATACAGAATTGAGGTTGACCTCTATTCTACAGTATCCTGCTATTATTTTCACTTAAACCAATGAGCCAAATTCATGAAATTTATATTCTAGGGCCTTTTATTTACAATACAACATTCTGCAGTCTTAATTTAACCCCTTCTACACTCTTGCTTCTCTTTCCACTTAAACAATCCAAGCAAAATAATGGCAAGTTTGCACTCACACAAAATCTCCCTGCAGCTGCCAAACAACAGCTTCTTCTGTTCTAACTAAATAACACCTCCATACTAAAAAAATGTCCTCAGCCTCGATTCTGAAGATAATTATTTATTCATTGAGGGAGGGTGTGGGGTTCTCAAGTCAAACATGATGTATTTCACTTATTCCCAAAGCAGCTTTGTTGACAGGTGTTAAACAAGCATGGACCACCACAAAAGCACTGAATAACACTGGAGAGAAAACAAGACATCAATATGTTAAAAAACAAACAAACAATATTAATTTGTAACTCATATTGTCTATATATTGTGGGGTTGATAACCACAACTTTATGTACAACCTATACAGTAGAAGCCTTGCTTACCAATAAAATATATGAATGGGACAGCACCAGGGAGAAGACCATAAAATGGCAGCTCAAGCATCACCACTGCAGTTAACTGTTCTGAGAGGGAAAGCTTTCGACCTGAAATATAAAATACAAAATTTAAATTTACATAAAAATGAACTGTACTAAGTTCAAATAACAGGTTAAGTGTAAAGTTTAACACCCATGAATCATTTTGCAATAAAGAGGTTTGTAATTTATATAGAAATTTCTTTTTAATCGAGTGGGAAAATTAATGGAAAGGGAAGGGCATTCATTTTAAAACCAGCTTCTTTACTTGTCTAGTATTTGACTAATTTTGTAATTTTCCAATATCTGGACAATAATTTTAATGGATAAAGGTGGTGGTGGGCTCAATAGGCCAATGAAATAAGTTGACATCCAAGTTGGCAATCACTTGTTACAGATCACAGTTTTATTTTTTTTTTTTGTCTCCGTCATCTTTGACCTACGAAAAGTTCAAAGGGTGAAATAAAGTTTACCCAACAACTCAGGTGAAAATCCACTGATGTTTAATGCATAAACAAGTAGTACACTGATACTTGACCACAGAATGCAGAAGTTGAAGTCATCAGAGTCAATCCTGGGAGAAGATGAGAATGAAAGAAATAAATATTGACTTGTTATATCATACTTACAGTCTTTCCCGTAAAACCGTGAACACCAGAAATATCTATGGAATGTTATTGTGTTTCAAGTAAAAAGCCAATCACGTGTGAAAAAACTAAACCACAAACAGTAACGGTAATTAGGTTGTGGTTTCATGCTGCTTCTGATTGGTCGCGAAACAATAAACATTTCAGAAATTTTGTCTGGTGTTCACAGTTTTACGGGAAAGACTGTAATAAAAATGTCATTAGCACTAATCCAGCCGTTGGCAATCACTTTTTGTCTAATAAACTTGCTATTTGATTGTCAACACAAGGATGTTACATAGTTCGCATTGAAATTACTGGGCCTTGTCAGATGACAAGGAACACTACAGAACTTGTTCCTATGGAAGGGCAGGGGGAGGGGGGAGGGTGAGTTAATCTCAATTCTCCCTCCAGGGATTAAGATATAAGGTACCTAGGGGTCTGTGTCAAATTCAGTCAACCTGTACTAAGTGGTCACCCTTGGGGAATAGCAAAGTGACTCCTTGATACGGGTTGCTCAGAATGACATTCATCACTTAAGACCTGATAAAGCACAAACATCAATTTCTACCTATTTACTGTGAAAATCTGAAAACTGTGAACACTAGAAATATTTATGGGATGTTATTGTGTTTGAAGTAAAAAGCCAATCACATGAGAGAAAACTAAACCAGAAAAAGAAACGGTGATTAGTTTGTGGTTTCTTGTCATTTCTGATTGGTTGCTACACAATGGGAAATGTCAAAATTAAATCAAAGTGTTCACGGTTTTGGATTTGCACAGTAAATTATTTTTGAAAATAATCATGGAATTCTATTACGTGGTTGGTTATTTGGTATCAAATTTGAGTGATTTTTGTTTACATAGTGACCATTTCATACAAGTCAAGACAATAGAAACAGTTTGTTGGGATCTAGTGAAGGGTAACATCACCTGCTCAATAGAGGTGACCACTTGAGAGATCGAGGTAAAAACTACAGAAATTAAGGGAAGTAATTTTTGGAACTTAAACAACTGACTGCATAATAGAGGGTGACTGCTTAATACAGTGGCTCTTAAATTATACAGGTTCGACTGTACCCTTGTCTGTGGTCTAGACAGGAGCAAGGTGGTGGAGTTAGTCTCCACTGACAAAAATTGACCACTTCATAACTATTACAATACTCACACAACTATTGCAATGATAACAAGACTCAGCATCATCCATGTATAGTTGATCTGATAGTGCGTCAAGTTAAAACCAAAATTTGAAGCTGAGAAGCTCCATCTACACCTTAAAAATGTCCTGAAAAATCCTATCCAGGGACGCCGGACAGGAATGAAGAGAAAGTAAAAACCAGTGATAGATTCAGCAGGAGATTCTTGTTCTTTGTATGGTGGAAGATCTTCAAATATGAGGCTCCTAGAACTTTCAGTGACTGTTTCAATGGCATTTGGTTTCTTGAGATCATGCGCTTCCTGTGTCATGTCATATGGCGGTGGAGGTCCAAGGGAAAAGTTCATCTTGTGTGCTGATGTGATGTTGTATGCAGCCAGGTAAAAACCTCTGGAAAGTTTAGTTACAAGTGCACATTAATTTCAGCAGAAATGATAAAAGAAATAGCTTTCTCGACAGTATAATTCCCATTTTGCTTCCCCGTCTACTGGCAAAATCATTTGTTATGATGCAAGATGTCTGTTGACAAAACCAGGATCAGATTGCTAAAATTCAGGATTTAATTAGATCAGATCAGACTGGCAAAACCTGGACTCGATCAATGAAAGTCTGACCATTATAGTAAGAAAACACAAGCTTTGGACTTCCTAAACTGCAGTTGTAAATGGGTAAAATGATGAAAAAAGGTGCTAAAATTTCGTACAATATGGCGTAAAAATGCAAAAGAATGAAATAAACTCAAGAGAATTCTTGGTCATAAGAATGCTGTATTAATTGTCCTGGGAGTAGATTCCTAAAACTTAGAGGCATTATTAGTCAATGAAATGGTCAACAAACCATGCATCATTTGCAAATACTTCAACAAGAAGTTTCCGACTTCAAAGTCGAGACCACCATTAGATTTTTTACAACAGGATGTTGTCTATAAAATTCCTTGTTCAGACTGTTCGTGGATGAGTTGTATCAGTGAAACAGGCAGATCTCTGATCTGGATCTGGGTTTTTCCGATCCGATCCAGGGTTTATATAGTCAATCCGATCCGATGCAGGCATATTAACATAAAGTTGGCAGTGTTCTTCTTGTATTGCTGTTTTTTTTTTTTTCTTTCCCCTGGCAAGTGTTGATAATCTTTCACTATGGTTATCTAAGTAGGTTCAGGTGACGTAAGCCTCCATCTGAAAATCAAAAACATCTTTCTCTGAAACCAAAACAGTATAAAGGTCTTCCTTTAAACTGTACCTTTTTATGATGTCAATTCAAACTTGCGCAAAGATTAGCAAGATAAAAGCCAGACCATGATAAAGACAATACTCTTCTTGCTGGGTCAACGCTCCCGTTTATTTTGTTACTGTACCCATAATCCATTTCTTCAAGATCTCAAAAACGAGTAGGGTCTGGGAACCAATGCACACCTCGCGCTCCGCGCTCTTGTCTCGCGCTTCCTCCGCGATGTCTCGTGCTTCGCGCTCGGCTAAATGATATGAATACATATTGACTCTGTTATGAAGCATGAAAAGTTTAATAAGCCCGCAGCCTCTATTTTAATAGAACCTCCCGCCTTCTAACCCTAATGAGTGGCATTTTTCTTCTATATATACTGGCCGATGTATTGTCAGTATCGAAATACTATTAGAGGCATTGATAAAACCCAAAGTCGCAATACATTAACCATTTCCCCGATTGCTATGTTCATGTGTAACAGTTTCTCTTTCTTCGTCTGGACCTCAATCGTCACTATGGTATCCGGTCACTTCGTTCCATGGTCAGATCGTTCCAAGTCAGATCGTTTCACGACATACAGGTAGAGTGAGATCTGTACGTGCCACACAGATGGATAACTGTGGATAAATTTGTCAACCAGCGTAATATGAGATTAGAACGATGATTTCTTTATAGTCGATCGATCGACTGAATATTTCCCTGCTGATAAAGACTAAATCATTGTACGTCACATCAAAGATAACAGGCAGAACAGGTAAAGTTTTCAATAAATTCAACGTAATCAACTGCAATTAAAAACTCGTATTAAAAAGTACACTTGAAATTTCAAACAAGGTGTTATTTCCGAAGAAAAATGCAAGACTTCCATGTGCGGGACGGCGTCGATCTGAGGTGTCGAACAGGTCGAATAGGCATAAACGCGGTAAACTCGTTTCGTCCGACTAAGCACGACCAAAGTCAGGTTGGACTTTTTTCTTAACATTTTTATTGAGGAAGAAGATTTCCCTCACTATTTGTAAGTGGGACGATCGGATTATGTGAAACGATCTGACTTGGAACGATCTGACCATGGAACGAAGTGACCGTAAACCGTCACTATGCAGTCGGTTAAATAACCTTGTAACTGGAATTATTACTTGTGGTTAAAGATAATTTAACATTTCTAAAGAACATGAACATTTATTAAGCCCCCATCCTCTAGTAAGCCCCAGGGGGGCTTTAATAGAGAAAATAGGGTAAACGGATATTGACAACATTTCGGCAGTGCTTGACACCCCCACCCTCCCCCTGATCATGGTCTTGGTGGGTTTCTATCAGCAAGGCGTCCTGTTTGAATTTATTCAGGGAAGACTTGCGTTTGTAGCTGATGAGGGTGGATTTTCTTCCACGTTTGGGGAAAGATAGCGACAAGAGTCTAGGGGCGCTTTCCATTTACAGGATCCATCCGGGTGGAAATTTTAGGTTTAACTATTCAATACTGCAGCTTGTTCAAATACAAAATGTATAAGCCACAAAATGTGCTAGTATCAGGTATGTTCAAGTTCACACTGCAACCAGGTGGACAATCAGACATGGTTTGATGCTACCATGTCTGGTTTGAAAATTGATGAATGTAACTTAAAAAGTTACAATTCACGACCCGGGTCGTGAATTGTAACTTTTTAAGTTACATTCATCAATTTTCAAACCAGACATGGTAGCATCAAACCATGTGCTAGCATCAGTTGGGAAGCTAAGAAAGAACAGAAAAAGTGCATTGATTAGCCGATCGTCCACTATTTCTGAAACGTTCCAAATGGAATGGTATGTGCCATTTGATTTTCCAACCAGAATTTCCGGGTTTTCCATGTAAATGGAAAGCGCCCCTAGATATCCTTTCTCATAGTTTTGGCGTCATACCCCAGCAGGAGTAAATCCCAGGAATATATCCCTTACAGCAAAAGAGATTATGTATCAAAGCAAACACTTTATTAAAATTTAATTGCCTATTTACATCAAGTCAAAAAATCAGATTTAAATTAATTAACCTGACAAGATTGACACTGCCCGCCAATAGAAAAGGTTAATAGCGGCGGGTAGCCTGTCATCAAGTTTAACGTAAACGACTTAATACAGCTACATACCGCGCACAAATAAGCCAAAGAGAAAACAAAATTAATGAGTCAAATATAACTAAGGCAGAACCGCGAGTCAGCGCAGAAGAATACCTTTTAAATTTGCTAACCTTGATCCCAGGACTAGACTAGTCATTTTGATCGTGTAGAACCTCGACCCCTTCATTTTAGTCAACGTGAAAGTCGAAGATGTATGTCCCCCACCACACCCCCCACTCCCGCTTCGTTCAAGAGGGCAGGCCTCTCCGTTATCCTTTTTGGCGGGGAGGGAAATCTGACGTGCCTAAAGTAGTGATTGATGTCAGTTTAGCGTTCAGTTTAGTTGAAATTAAAATATATACAGTGTTGTGCAGAAAGTTAAGAGTTTCTAAACATATCAATCGCGGAGTTTTGTCGAACTTTTCAAGTAGCGAACATTTTATTAATTGAACCAAAAGTTGCAAAATCATTACAGTCAAACCTTCCTTATGTAGGATAGAACACTGGCAGCATTTTAGAAACTGTACGCTGTCAACGGTTCATGGAGAAATAGATCAACAGAGATGTAGCATAAACCATATAACTTACGGCTGGTGTAGAAAAAATACTCGACCAGGTGGGATGGAAATCGCTCTAACGCCGAAGCAAGACAATGAGACTCTGTATGTTCTATAAGTTGCCCAACATTCTCGTGGTAGCAGATGGCAAGCCACAGTTAACCCCGAAGCAGTGGTTTAGCAGGCATCTAATAGTACCATATTCAAGATCTAACAACCATGATTTTTCTTTTTGCATGCAATACGAGACTGGAACACTTTGCCCGAGGCGATTATTAGTCTGCCAAGCTTGGATTCGTCTAAAACGTACTTGGCTGCTAGGTCTTGGTCTCTGACCTGGCAAATGAACTTTCATTCCTCCAAATGTTATGTGTTGCTAATCAATGAATTCAAAAACCCTATTATTCAGCAATTTACCATGTTGAACCAGGCACTACTTAGCGGTCACCATTACTGAAACACTGAGCTGGAAAGCACACATCATCATCAGAACAAAGCCAATAACGCTCCAGGCTTTATCAAAATGAATTTTCACTCCTGCCCTGAGAGGATTAAGACCCAAGCATATATTTCACTGGTCAGACCCACATTGGAATGTGCATGTATATCGTGGGACCCTTATAGGAAATACCAAATCGACCTTCCCGAGCAAGTGCAGTGGCGGGCTACTCGTTTTGTAACTAGAACCTACTCAAGAGAAGAAGGGCGTGTCACTCTAAGCACTGAACCATCTCAACTTGCTATTATTACAATACTGGAGACGGACAACGGGGTTATGCATTCTTTCTAAAGCACTTGCAACAGGCAGAAGTGTCTGCCAACCTACGCCCAACACCAGTCCTTTCGTCGTACCCGTCGGGCCCATCCCCTCTAGTTCATCCCACTACAAACATCATGCGATGCATACAAATTTAGCTTTTGGCCGAGGACAATCATTGATCGGAACAACCCACCTGTTGATATAATAACGTCTCATTCCTTTAGCCGAGTTAAATTAGCTCTTAGCTCGTTGTAGATACATAATATTGTTTATTTATTATTTTTATTAATATTATTATTATTATTATTATTATTTTTTATGACACTTGCGAACTGTCCTGTAGGATTTTGCAAGTTACCATTGTAGCTGTAGATTGCCGTATCGCTTTGTGTTTGTGCTATTTGTCTGTGTTATTTGTTATCTAAGACCCCCCACAAGACTTTTCACTTACGAAAAATGGTAGGGTTTCCCTGGAAGAAGAAAATATGAGACTGTTTCTTAGCTTGAATTTCAAAAAGGTTTGATGTGGTTTGGTTTCCGCTTATGAGAGTTTTCCGCTTTTGGGAGGTTGCCGCAAATGGAAGTTTTCACTGAAGGATGCCGTATACATAACTAAGTCAAAAATGATTTCTTCGCTTGGTAATCCCAATCATTCTCTATTCACGCTGGTTACATGGGACTCTACTTGAATCTTTCCAAAGAAAGTCGTAAGTGAGTGAAAACACTTTAAAATAGTTTCGAAATTCTGCAGAAGTCGCGAAACATAGCCATGGTTATTACAATATTACAACGCAGGAATTGCGTAAAAAACACATCGAAAACTAGACGGCAATTATGGCTAAAGCTAGGTAATGGCCACTTCTTCGACGAAAACCTGATAGTTTTGTGTCATTGTCATGCCACGGTACGGTGTATCAAAATTTCATAAGTTCTGGCATGATATGATTCAATATTTAATTTAGTAGTTAAGTAATTAATAGTTAAAAGTAGTAAATAGTTAAGTAATGAATTTTGCATTCATTACCTAAGCTGTTCAACATATTATAGTACACTCAACAAAACTACTCAATCCTGATTGGTCGAGAGCAGTACAATTAATCCCAAATAGTACTCCGTGGGAGTACCTATTAAGTTTCCATGACAACGGCGCGTAAGTTCGTAATTTTGTTGAATGTACTATAAATAAAAAAATCGCATAACCTTCTCGTACAATTCGGGATTAATAAGTACGAGTGAGACCTTCGAGAAGGTCGTGCGATTTCCTATACAAATCAACTAAAACGAGCGATACTTAGAGGAACTGTTTGAGCTTGGGTTGCCTGTGGTGCAACAGAAAATATTGAAGTAATCTTGACTTACCTCTGTATTAATGGTTATTATTTTAAAGCATAAACTAGTTTTTTTTTCATCGATCAATTAACCTTATCATCATCCGTAGAATTAACGAAAAATCCCAACACTTAAAGTTGTGAATAGACTTCTGCAGGAAAATCCTGGGGTCACGCCCTGGCGCCTTTCAATGATATGCGCGCGCACTGTCCCTCGTGTTGCATTTTGGGACATATTTCCCCTATGAGCGTTTTTGCCGCCATGATGGATCCTAGAAAATGGGATCCAAAGAAGAAAATTCGTCCAAGTCTGTCTTGAACGAAAACCTGACAAACCAAAAAGCTCAAAATGCTTTGATACGATTTCCCTAGTGTTTGTTTTAAAATTTTCTTGAACCTGCACGCATTGTGCAGTGTTTCAAATTTTTGAATTTGAGCGCCGCTTTGGAAACTCAACAGCGCGTCAAGATGAGTAAATTGTCATTCAGAGCTCGGCAGCTCGATTCCAACAAGGCCCTTCCAGTCTATCGGGCGGAAGAACTACCCGATTTGACGGAATTCAGCACCATAAATCGTGCTGTACCTCAAATGCCCACTGGAATGGAGAAAGAAGAGGAAACAGTGAGTAAAAATAAGTTGTCAACTCGTAGTATTATGCTCATTTCTTTAAGAAATTAAGACTTGTGTGAATAGTAATTAAAATTTCCAGCCTTTTAATAATCGGACCATCCGTTTGGAAAATGGGAAGTTTCTAAGCATCATTTTTGGACGATTGATCAAGTTTACAAGCTTTGTGAAATGTACTTCTAGTTTGTTCACGTGATGTCTATGCGTAAACCCGCCATTTTTGAATTAACGCGAAGTAGCGATCGTGATTGCCAGCGAAACGCGGAAGTGGGAAACCGAGAGCCCAGGCATAAATCTTTTGCAACTTTTGCCGCATTTCATGATAATGTAGAGCATTTTTGTGCGTTTTGTGTTTTGATCTTCCGTTTTTCCCGAGTTCAGGAGATTTGTGTGTTGTCCATTTCCTTGCCCAGAACCATTGTGGTGGGATAGCTGGGGAGCTTATGATTTGGTTATGGCATACTTAGGGTTTCAAAATGTACTGTTTTGTTAGTTGCTCTCTTAAGTTAAACTTCTGTTAGCTTGTGAATGATGATTTTTGTCAAGTAAACTTAGTTTTTGAATTTTTAAATTTTCTGTACTGACTTTCTTTTTTCATTTGTTGAAAAAGTTTTGGTGAGTCACCAGCTGATTCAATTACAAAAAATCGTGTAGTCAAAAAATTCACAATCTTGGCTGCTGTATTTTAAAACTCAAGCCTGATGAAAACTCAATGTTTACCATAAATTTGTTATTGTGACATAGGAGCACCATCTCCAGAGAGCAATTTCGGCACAGCAGGTTTATGGTGATACTCAACAGCTTGTAATACCAACACCAGAGACAGAAGAAATGAAGGACAGGGTGGTAGAAACACTATATCATGATGCCTTCAAACAGCCTAAGCAGTACATCCATGTTCAAGGTGAGCTGATTAGCAATGCTAGTGGACATAATATTTTCACAGTTGTGAACTCAATGACTTGACTTTTTGGGATTGACACTGTTTTAATACAAGCCTCTGTGCTTTTAACTTGTAAATGCTAATGTTTTAGTTATGAAAAGTCGTGGGGATTGTATCAAAACAAGATCAACTCAAGTCTCACTTTCGTGCGAAGCCCTGGTCAGTTAGCTCACAACTACATAGTGGGCTACTAAACAAAGTATTGAAATACACACACTGTGGCTGCAGATGAATTATTTAGCAATAATTGAATGAGGCTGAGTAGGATATCAGGTCGAGGAGGATAACATGCTCCAAGATCTGCAGAATTCTTCATATTCTACAAAAGCCGAATTCAATAATTGCTTTATTATTCATTCAAAATATTTTCAAACTTTTAAAGGAGAAAATGAGCTTTATTTTTAACAATTTCGCACCCTCCAACAATTTGTAGACCTAAAATAAAATAACACAATCTTGTCCCCAGCTTTTTTTGGTCAACTGTTCAATAATTTGCAGCGGGCTGCACTTTTGATGTCATTTTGACGTCATCGGTTCAATAATCTGCAGCGGGCTGCACTTTTGACGTCATTGATTCAATATGACGAAGTTTCTTTCCAGATTTGGTGAACAGCAGCCGGTTATGGTGAATTATGCGTGTGGTAATAATGAATAATAATAGATAATATCTATATCTGTTGCCATAGCTACCTGTATTTTACAATGTAGATGCCTTGCTGCTTAGAAGTGAAATAATCTCTTGTGGTCACATACTGTTGAGTCACGCATTGGTGCAATTGTAGAATGTAATTCAGAATCTCATGCCCAGCCCTTAAACCCTTTTGGATATGTAGAATAAAAAATGTTCAACCTTTTTTATTTTGAAGCATTCAACTTTGAAGAGGAATTGCCTGAATATGACATGGACACTGAGGATGAGGGCTGGTTGAGCAATTTCAACAAAAAGAAGGTCAGACTTAAGGCTGTTATCCATTTTCAAAGCTTAGCTGTTTCAGAATTGTTTTAGTCAATACTAAACAATAAATTTTTATTGATTCTCAAGAGTTTGTATGAATGAAGTTTGACTTCTGTTGCAGGAGCTCTTAACCCCCTTCAAATTTGAGCAGCTCCTTGATCAGTTGGAAAAAAACTCAGGAAATCAGGTACATTCATTTGACCCTCTCCCTTTAAAATGTAACATAATCTTTATCTTGATGTTGTGGTTTAATTTTTTGTTTAGGTAGTGTGGTATCTGAGACTTCAATGAATTTAGGATTAATAGTGCTGGTTTGTTTATTGTGTTTACTGTGAATACTTTGTTTAACTTGAAAACCGAAGTGAGTTGATTTTCTTTTTCAAGGCTGTCTCCTTTAATGAAGCAAAGGCTTTACTGAAGGAAGTGAGTGCTGAGATTATGAAGCCATTGTACGAGTATTGGCTGAGCAAAAGGAAAAAGCTGGTAAGACAGTCGACCTTGTTATTATATGGTTCTAGCATGATTTGTCTTGTTGTTGTACAAAACAGTGAACATTTATTGTAAAAATAAAGTTGAATGCATGTATAAACATCTAACAGCACGCCATCAATGTCAAACATTGGTCAAAATATGTAAACAGAAAACAAAACGTTCATTTAAACAAAGTTTTGGCCAATTATTGATATATAATCTAACATGGATTGTAAAATAATTTGTTGTTAAACCAACGAGTTGTTTTACAGTTATGTTGAAGTGAATACATGCTAACATGGGGCGGTTAACCCTTAACCCTTTAAAGAGTGGTCAGCATCAAATTTCCTCTTGTAATATCAACACCTTGTATTAAAACAGAGTGGTCACGAGAATTAAGGACAGCATCACACAAGATGAATTTGCTTGATATTTTAACAATTTCTCCCTACTGCTTTCATAGGAAATGTGTTGAGGCAACAAATGGGAATTTTGATCTTGGGGTTTTAAAGGTCCATTTACACAGGCGATTTTTGTCGCGGCAACTCGATGCAATTTTTGTCGCGCTAAAGTTGCATCAAGTTTCAAACATGTTCGAAACCCCTGCAGTATCGCGGCGACAAATTGCACTGAAAATTGCACCTGGTTTCCACGTGCGATTTGAAGTTGAAATTCAGAGCGCGACAAAAATTGCATTGTGTTGCGTGACAAAAATCGCCTGTGTAAACGGGCCTTAAGGGTTAAGGTAGGATGTGAGGCATGAGATTCTCTTCTGTTGTCTTTTCACAGAAGGATTTGGTGATCTCACTGATCCCTCAGCTGAAAGGAGAAAAAAGAGATGGATCATCTGCCAGTGATCCATATGTGGCGTTCAGAAGAAGAACAGAGAAGATGCAAACAAGAAAGGTACAGTTCTTACATGTATGAGTTCTAAATACAGTGGAACCCTGTTAATACGAACACCAAAGGGACATGATAAAGTGTCCGCATTGGCCGGGTGTCCGTATTAAGCGGGCTAATTTAAGAGAAAATATGTGAGCTTTTTGGTTGTTGGGACAAAGAAAACTGTCCATTTTAAGTGGGTGTCCGTAGAGCGGGGTTTCACTGTAGTGACCTCCTTTGTTGCTTAACTTAATAATGTATTACCATAAAGCAGGGGTTTCAATAATTTAAATAGTTGTCTGAGCTAGCTAAAGTAAGCGGTGACCTGATTAATTTTTTTAATCACTATAGTGAAATCTAGAGAAAGTAGGTGGCAGTTTTCACCAGTTGCGGGTTCTAATGAAACCCCTGATAAAGGCTACCAATTCTGGAACTCCTTGTGATTTTGAATTGTTCCTGTTTTTTTTTTTCAGAATCGCAAGAATGACGAGGCTTCATATGAGAAGATGCTCAAACTCCGACGTGACTTGAATAGGGCGTGTACAATTCTGGATATGGTGAAAAGAAGAGAACAATCCAAGAAGGAACATCTTCAGCTCACCGTTGAAGTTTTTGAGAAGAGGTAAACTGGGCAACAGACTTTCAGACCCTTTTCAACACCCTTTTTGTGAGAGATTTTTTTATGTTATTTTTGGGAGGGTGGGGGGGGGGGGCAATGGGGTTGTAGGGTTGGAATGAAGGGCAGGCATACTGTGGCAGAAAATTGGGAAGTGTAAAGGCTGATTTAGGTGATTGTTACTTATGACTGTTGCATGCGATTAGCTGATGTAACATTCTTGCGTTGCTTTCTATTGTTTTATATTCCTAGTGCGATCATGATGTCCCTACGGGTCAAGTAATTTACATTTTCGCTTTTCGCGCGTATTTATACGCAATTGTTAGCTACGGTTTGATTATTTTAGAAATATCTACAAACCCGTTAGAGCGAATTGCTATTGCGTTGTAAATCCAGGATCTGTTCGTTTCCTAGCTGTTCATTCTGGTGGAATTTCTGTAAGTCGTGAATGCTTTGGTTTTTCTGGATTTTGTCGAGTTTCCTTCACTTATCACTGTTGTATTTATTTTCTATTTGCTTATCATTTCTCCTAGTCAAACTCGTCTTCGTGAAAACAAATAAAGTCTACGATGTTTGAAGTACAGAGCCAGTCTGATTTCGGTTCGATTAATGTCACGGCGAAACAGCGATAACAGCTGATGCCACCACTGCAAAACGAATGGTGTCATGTAAATCAGACCTACAACATCTTCACAACAGATCTACACAGCCCAAAAAATGTTTCAGGGTTTTAAAAGGTGTTAAAACCATGCATTAGTCATAGGTGTTGGCAGCAATGTTGAGTGACAACATTGTTGCATATCATTTTTTGCATGGGACAAGCAGTGAGTGCTGCAGAAGTTGCATGTTTATAGTGACAGTAACAAATGTCATGACATCTAAATCAGCCTTGAGTTGTGTAAAAACAATGGAAGGAAAGCTGTAACATGCTGACTAACTTGTGTGATTATTCTAGATATACTGCAGGAGATTATGCAGGTCAAATCCTTCAACAGTGTATGGATATGATCAGATATCAGCCACCCGCCACCAACCTTACCGTGCCGACATCTGCAGGTTATGGCGAAAATGTCACGCCTGGTGCTGTCACAGCAGGAGACAGGGAGCAGGAACTGTGGAGAAGGCAGCTACAAGTGAGATGCAGTGTTGTTATGATGTGTGATTATTGTGCAGTTGCAGGAAATATTGTTTGGAGGGGGGGGGGGAATAAAAAAAACCTCTGTGTAGGGGGGGGGGAGATATTTTTTGGAACCACACAATAAACACATTCAAGGGATGTGAAATGTGAGAAGAAATACTTTGTGAACTTTTCTCTCTTTACTGTGCAATCATCCATTTCTGAAAAGTTACATTTAAATGATATCCCAGACTATTAATTTCTTAAAACTGTCTTTGCAGGAGAGGCCACGATTAGGAAAGAATGACTTCATCAATGAATTAGGGCAAGTGTCTCAAATTAATTTTTATGTGGTTAACCAGCAGTAAATGCAAATTTTATTACAGGGTTTTCAGTAATTTTTGAAATAGCCATCTGAGTCAACCAAAGAAGGTGATGAGCTGATGAATTTGTTCGATGATTTGAGTGAAAATCTAGACAAAGTAGATGATGGTGAAAAGTAAATTCTGATTACTGTTGAATAAACTTACGTATTTGAGGTTATTCTGTTGCACTTCTTCACCTGCAAATCAATAATAGTAATTTTGTTCTGAATTTTTCCACAGGATCAAGAGACCCAAACTTCATCACCATGCCAAGATTCCCCTTGTTCCACCAGCTGGTGATGCAGTGGTGTTCAGTGATGATGAAGAACTCATCCATGTATCACCGGCTCCAGTTAGTGAACTTTGTGATTTATGGTCTTAGCGCTTGTCTACCTTCTTCCTCATGTGTGAGGCCTTAGAAGGGGTGGTCTGGTGTTGCTTGTTTGCAACCCTGTGTGTCACCTGTTTGGTCAGGGACAAATTAATGACACTGTCGCAAAGGAAACGAAGAGGAATTGAAAGTGAACTGTCACGCTTTTTCTGTTGATTTTTGTCGCTTGTCATAGCCATGTTGCCTCTAGGCCCCGTGCGCTCAAACTCATTTACGTATGGATTTTTTAAAATGATGTACATCTGTTTGACAATGCCAGATTGCTTTTTTGCAAAAACAACCAAGCGTATCTGTATTGTGAGTCATTGGCTTGAACAGGATTCGAGAATCACAGTGAAAAAAGCAGCCTGGTGGAAAGTCATCAGCAAAATTTGAAACTGTTATTAGCTGAAATGTTGTGGTAATATTGCCCACCTTATATGTTCACAGGTCGATATTCCGTCAGAACCTGAAGATGACGAGGAAGATCCAGATGGGAGATTTGGATTCAAAAGAAAGCTTGGTGTCAAATACTTGTCGGTTAGTTGGTTGAATCAACATTTTCACACATTTCTTTTAGAGAGAGAAGGAGATACGCAAGTTTGATTGGCCAAGTTTTGTTTATTAACGGATTTTAAAGTTGTATTTGTTGTTGTTTTCAGCCGCGTTTCGATTCGCCCCAGCCTCTCCCGTGGGTAGATCCAGCCGAGGGAGGTCTGGGTGACAGAAGATTTCGCTTTAGTTGTACATCCATATCGTCTCCACAGAGAGTTATCGGGTTTGCGCGGAGAAGAGTGGGCCGTGGAGGAAGGTAAAACCGCGTTAACGCCTTTTGTTGGTTTTTCTGACGAAGTAAAAATCGACTCCCAGTTGTAACTCCTAAGAGTCGCCGTGCGTTTTGCTGGGTGTCACATCCCAAACACTCGAGATTAAACTTGGGAGGTAAAGACATTCAAGGTATTTACTGTGAAGATAGCCTTGATCAACGTTGATCTTTTAGTACGTCGTAGTGTAGTAATGTAAGGGAAATATACCAAATCCTATGTTCTTACTTGTTGTTTATACAATATCTTTTTCAATAGAGTGTACATGGATCGAGTTTATAGTCCTTTATCTGAAGATTTGGATGAATTAGACACACGCCTCAACTCCTCCACATCTTCCTTCTCGTTGCCAAACGGCTTGTTCCCCTACGATCATCTCACAGGCTGGAAGAAACCTCTACTGTAAGTTAGACTGCTCTTGTATGCTGATATTTGTAATATCCCACGTATAAGCCCAAAATTTTAATCAATAAGTTAAACCCCCTCTGTCCGTCCCTTAGATTAACCCCGATGTCCAAAATAATCCGCTTCAAAAAGTTCTTTTACTGAATTCATGTTAATTTCATTACCTGTTATAATAGAGCTGCTACTTTTTTGAAAGATTAAACATTAACAGATCTTTTGTTTCGTTTTCCTATCTTTTTCCCAGGCCGCATTACAGACCGAAATCTCCACCTTCACAAATATCATTGTCGTCGCTTTCATCTTCTCCAGTTTCATTAGCGGAATCCCCGTCTGTCAGTAAGCAGAGCGGGGAGCCCAGACCACGTCTCCACAGAAGCTTCTCTACGCAGCCAAGATCAAAATTCTCGCTTAACCCCACCCCGACAAATGGAGTTGTGGGACCGAACTTTACGCACACCAACATGAGCCGGAGCTCTTTATCTAATGGACCGTTATCAAACCAAGGAGGTTACACCACTAACACACTCACTAAAAACGCCGCGTATTCTACGGCACCCATGAAGGCGGTGTTCGCACTGAACTTTCCGGTGAACTCAAACATTTCTGGACACGCTGCGCTGACGCGGGGCAACGCGCCTTTCTCTCCCTCTGGTCTTAGTTCATCGTCGTCCGCAAGTAGTGCATTGAGGGCAAATGCTGTTGAAGGTTCGGGAGTGGAACAAATGTAAGTTGCCTTAGCCGTTTCACCCAGAAGTGACCATTAAGTAATGTCTCTTGCAATATGCAGACAAAAAATCAACTAGGGTTTAAAAGCCAGATTCTCAGAACTAGCGTAAGCTATGTATAGCAGACAGTAAGTAGAATTAATGTTTAGATCGTGGGAGCGAAAGGGTGAATCATATAAAATCACTCTAATTTTTCTTGGAATTCTGTCCAGGGTAAAAGGTGCAATGAGGTTATCCCTATGTTGAGCATTAACCCAAGGTCAGCACTAGGGGTGGTCACGGCCAGGGTTCGTTACGTCCCACAGAATTAATTGTGGAGAGTTGTAAGACGGGACCTACTTTATCGTCCTTATGCGAGAAGACTAGAAAGTCTAACCATTTGCAGATGTCATTGCAAAGGAAGCACTTTCTCATTTCTCTAAACTGGTTCTTGACGTGGTTTCAGTCAGCTAGTCTGGAAAAATTGCGACTCATTCTTTACGGAGAACGCCGTGCCAGGTTGTGCGCTAAAGAAGACCATTAGCAGTCTCTCTGGGCTGAAAGAAATTTCAGCGAGTTCAGTTCGCCTGCAAAATCGCTCGTCTGCTAGAAGCGTGATGTGAAATTTAAAGTAGTAGAGATAATTAGGCAGATTTACAAGGATAACGGGGCGAATGAGACGACGGCGTGCGCAGATCTAAAAAGGCACTGAACGGCAAATTGAGCACTGGAAGTCGCCTTCAGGCATTAGTAGTTTTGTTTTCTCTTTGCCCTTTTCCGGCCGGAACCACTACATTTTGTAGATCCGAACCCGCTGTGTTATTATCCTGAATATCAGAGTAAACAGTCATGTAATCTTTTCTCTACAGGGAAGTAGATGTGGTGAGTAGAACGGATGGCATCTTAAGCACTTTGGATGGGTTAGGAACTTCGATTAACAGTGTGCCCAACGCTACGTGATAATAGCTGGTAAAATAAAGGAATACAATGTGAAATGAAGAAATTCTTCGGACAACGGAAAGGGCGTGCCGTCAGTATGCAGGGTCGAGAATTGTTATGAGTTGGTAGAAAATGGAATTAAAGTAGCGGACCAAACGTCCCACTTTTAGAAATTGGTCGCAGTGTTCCAGGGGAATTCGTAACTGCGGAATAGGAATTCCCGGCTTTCTCCACGGTTAGTTCATACAGCGGGTTTGTAGGACAAGGCAAATTTTACAGGAATGGATTCAATGGATTTCTTGGCATCTAGGACATATTCAGCAGAAATCACTTATCAGTGCAGACGTTTCTTTAGAAATCTCAGACGTGTTGATCAAACTGGCTAGAGCTGCGAACCGACAAAGTTTGCTGTCCGTTCTCTTTAACTGCAGCCGTGGGAAATTAAATAATTATATGCGCATTTCTTCTTGCCTGGCGCTGTACAGGAACACGTTTTCTCTTTTCTTTGTACCTTGGTTCAAGCTTATGTTTATCGATTTCCTAACGCTTTTCGTATAGGTTTGTATAATATTTCAGTATTCTTGCCATTTTTTTTCTACGGACAGGCTGTAGTTACGGAGAGCGACCAGATTCATACATATGAAATGAGGAACGCAAACTCGCACCATTTTTTTTTCGGAGCGGAGACTGCCATTAACCAGAGAGATCATCGTTAAGTACCGATGCTTCTTGTTTCCGTCTTGGGATTTCACACCTTTTCTGTGATCTAGTCCAAAAGGTCTTACCGCAACAAGGAATGTACAATCACTTTGTGTTATTGTCAACGGGACCGATCAGTGTAAAAAGTTAATAAACAAATAATGAGCCCGTTTTTTATGACATTATTTATTGTTACAAATTATAGGAAGAATATTCGCGCATCACACTTCTTTCCGTGTTAACTACGATGCGATAATTACCACAAATAGCATTGTTGAGTACAGTATTTTCGTCTGCAGAGATCGCGTTACTCGGATAGTCACGAACTGGATGTGTGGAAACACACCCAAGTAACGCAATATCTGGCAAGGACATTGCATTGTCTACTGATGAATTGCTGCTCAGCTTAATGCAGCGCTCTTTGAGCACCGTACTAAGTGCGATGGCAAAGTTTTAATTCAATTGTTCTACTTAGATGAAAAGGCCTATATTTTATAACGCAATTGACGTGGAACTAAGACACTCTTTGTACAAGTGACTCTTTCATATTCTCTTCTAACGTATTTGTGTACAATAAATCGCTGACAACAACATTTCAGGGTTTGCCTTGTAATTTAACATTAACCCAAAAGCGTGATCACTTTAATGCAATAGAATTCCTAGAGATCGCGCATCCAATAAAAACACTTTCTATTACCTATTGGTGATTCCTTTCCAGGGTCCCAAAAACGACCTCATGTCAAATAATGCTTGGTTTGTTGTGGGTGCGATTTCTTAAGCTTTTTAATCGGACCCGAAATTTCTCATGCTGAAGTAAATAATGTTGATTGCCAAGTAATCAAAAGCAAATCAAATAAAATCCCATCATCGCTTGGGTTTTATAATATCTCTCAGTTACGCACGCTGTGATTGGTCAATTTTCCGGGCCGTATTCTTTTGTACGGCCCGCTAAATTGGAAAGTTTCCTTTCCCGCGCGCCCGATTAACCTCAGAGATATAATAAATATCTCAGTTGCTAAACTCATTTTCTCGGTCCGTGCTGTAAGTTACGGATCCTCGTTTTTTCCCGTTGAATTATGGCCCTCGCGCTTCGGCCACAATCAACGAGAAAACCTCGGTCCGTTACTTTAAGTACGGACCTTGAAATTGGTTTGTAAGAGGTATATACACGATCTTTTTCGGTATCCAATTGATCGGCACCCTGCATTGGTCGCATTCATTGCTTCGCTCTCCTCTTTTTTAAGGGGGCAGTTATTCCGGTAATTACGTTACACTGTTGAAAATCGCATGAGTTAGATCTTTCAGTTTGCCAATTAATCGACGGGAATGAAGAGCTTGCCTTCTAAGACAAGAACCCTGTGAAGACTCTGAACTTCGATATAACGCCATGTACCATTCAAAGTTTATTACGGGCGTGTTTCGGTCCTTTCAACGTGCCGAGACCGCTGTCTTTTGACCTGGCTGTGTGCCGTGCAGATCTGGCAAAAAGGTCCCTGTAAACGAAAACAGACCAATTTCTGTTCAAGCGCCGACCGAAATGTTGGTTATATATAAAAGCAACGCTTTCTTAAATTAAGAGACTGTTATAATTACCACATCACGCGCCGGCAGGCAGTCTTCGTGATAAACATGTTTACAGAAGAAAACCACAACATGAGAGGCTTTCCTTGAATCTGAAAAAGCAAAAGAGCAAAGCTTGAGGAAAGCAGTACATAGTTGGAAACATGAACAGACCAAACCTCTCATCAATATACGATGACCAAACATGATTTTTGCTAAAAAGTCTTCGGTCTGAAAAGAAATATTAGTACTGACTTCCCAGATCAGTGAAGAGATTTGAAAGCTACCATAAAGACTGGATGTAAACTAAAAGTTTACGTGACCACCAAAGGACTGCGTGATTGGTAAACTGAAAAGATTGTGATTCAACACTGACCTTCCACAATAACCGTTCCTTGACACACGTGGCACTTGGTTTCATCTACGAATACAAAGCTTTCAGTCAGTTCTAAGGTAACAAACACTTAAAAATGACCGCAACTACGACCCATTCTACATTTGAACCCATTCTTTACACAAACGTGAACATCCTCTCCCTCAACAACGTCTTGTTCTACATCTGTAGATATCATCGGCAATGTTCAGTAACATGGGAGAGGGATGGCGCAAGAAGATCATAGTTGTACTCCCTTACTGGGAACTCCGAGTTTCATTCACGTAGATTACACTCAAACACGTACCGTCTACAGACACTCCCTTCTGCTGTACTTTACTCAACCGCTGTAGCAATGAAACGCTGCAGAACACAAACACAAGAATTCCAACTACTCAGTTCTGATTGACCACGAGCCAGGAGTGGTTTTTTAGGATACACAACAACAAAGCAGCATAACGGAACCGTTCAGACGACTAACATCTGAAGACAATGGACAATGTCTCGGCAAATATTGCCGCAAGGGCTTTCATAACACCAAGACTTTCGAAAAAAGTGGACAACTTTTCTCGAGTGTTTCTTACCTGTCCTTGACAAGAATCTTTTTGCAACCTTCACGAAGCGAGATCTGGAAAAAACAACGCTAGTACTCATTTGTTTTCAAAGACACTGGTGTAAACATACCCTTAAAGACCAAGTAAAAAGCTTGATGGTATTCATAAAAGGGCCACTACCGCCTAGGTACTTGAGATTAACGTAACCTCAAAAGTTAACATTTACCTGCAAATTGAAATCCTGCAGAATTTTCACCAGTGAGTCTCTCAGACCAGGAATTTCCATTCCTTCTGGAATCCTCTGTCAAAGAAAAAGAGACGTAACCTAGTTAGCCATCTCGAACTCCTATCTTGAAATTTTTCCCAAAAGTGGTCACGATGTCGGAAATTTGCTGCAAGTCGTGTTTCCTACTTTGCGCTTGGTGGCGAATTCACAAATCAGAGCCATACCTGAATGAGTTTGATCGGATCGACGTGAGTTCCGATATTCTGTAACAAACCAGTGATGAACTCTACATAGGAAAAACACAAAATTGATAAAGACAAAGTTTGTCACTGTGACGGGTGACGCAAATATAGTCTACAAAAGTCACATATTTTCTTAACGAAAGCCAGAAAGTGAGACCGTTTTTTGGAACCAACCAGAAACGAAATAAATACCTGGTTTGTCCAAAGAATAATTGATAAGATCGTCCCATAACTCTTCATCATCTTGGTCCTTAGCGAATTCAATGGCCTGTCGACAAAGAAACAAGGTTAGCCATCAATTGCCGATAATTACCTCAAAACGATGAAGCGAATGATACACGGTTCAACATTTGTTGACCAACAAATGTTATAGCTGCTGTCCAACAAATGTTGAACAGTGCATCATGTGATTTTGAACGTTGAAATATGCCGTTCAACATGTTGAAAGTTGTTGAACGAAAATAGAGCTTGGTTCTATTCCGTTCAACAAGTTGGCGCAACATTTGTTACTCAACAAATGTTGAACCGTGTATCATTCGCGTAAGGGTCGAAGTTTAGACGAGGTATATCAAAAGCACAGTGTAACATGTCTAACTAGATTCCAATCTCGCTAACCTGAACCTGTAGGCGTTCTTCACCATAATTAAAGTCAGTCAGGCATATGTCGCAGACTACAATAACATTTCCTTTAAATAACCCACTCAGTTATAAATTGTACGTAGAGGTCCTTAACCACGGTCTAAGTAAGACTTTGTTTAAATAATCGTCACGAACTTCTCTAATTCTCGTTATCTTAAAACGCTAATTCTCATTGTCAAAGTCATATTCTGCCACTGAAAGTCCATTGAGAGGCCGCAATACCACGTGTCTTTCGCACTGTGTAATCTGAGGTAAAAATTAAGCCTCAACGGAGACGACCATCCGACCTCTTCTTACCATATCACCAGATCGTCATTAATACAGGGAATGAAACTACAGGAATGATCACCAGGGATCAGCTGAGTTAACGTTTATACAAATTCTCCCTACATGTAACATATGAAATATATGAGATCTGTAAAGAGAATACACACGTTGATATTGGGAATTAACGGATTATAATTAAACACTACGAAACACACGTGTGAGGTACCCTTATGCTACTCTACGCAAAAACACAAGACTAACTCTGATAACCAAAGAACCCGTGAACCTGCAATAATGATCACAATCTAACTTCTCCTTACCATATCACTAGTTCATCAATAATACAGGGAATGAGAATACAAGAAATGATCAGCAGGATGTTTTGTCCGTTTATACAAATTCTCCCTACATGTAACATACGAAATATGTGAGAACTGTAAGGAGATTAACTCCGATAATCAACAGAACAACTTCACCTTTTCGACGTCCTTTTCCTCCTGAATAATCAGCTGCAATGCTTGCTTGTTGTTGCCCATACGACCTGGCAAACCAGACGAATATCGTGAGTGTTTAAAGGAAAACATATTACACATTAATCATTTCGTATTTGGTTATTTATTCAAAAACTCATTAATAATTCATAAACTGAAGGAAATACAAAATAAATTAATATTTAATGAGTGTCTTTATGACTGATATAGACACGGTTAAATTTTACAGCCGATTTTATCTGGAAAAATAATAATAAACCCAACGATTATTCTACAAATGAATAGATCTACTACAAACGTTTTTGAAGCTGTTCAAAAAACTCGCAGACGTGTTTTATTGGGTATAAAAAAACTCGTCTACGCCTCGTGTTTTTAAACCCGATAAAACAATGCTGCTGTTTTTTTAACATTACATCAACACGAAGTACTCACTGAGAAGGAAAACCATCTCCGGCACCAAATGTCTCTGCTCGCATTCGTTCAAAGCCTACAGAAAAATCAGGAATGGATTACCCTATGTAGCAAGCGTTTCCCTGGGGTTTTCAGCGCTCGAAAGCCGATTTCCGAATTTTGGATGCCCGGGAAGAGGGGGAGAGAAAAATGAAAAAAGCGAGGGGGGAGGGGGGGGGGGGAGGAAGAACGAAGAAAAATCGGCTTTCGAGCGCAGAAAACACCACGGAAACTCATGTTTGACTTTGCTAACAACAGGAGTTCTAGAAGATGTCAGGCAACATTAAGCAAAACAAAATTGAAATGTGTCAATTCCCGATTCCTGATCTTCCTGTTCTTCTTCAATAGACCATTTTACAGTTGTGGCTGAGTTACCTGGCCTGTGAATGGAAGCGAGGCTGAGGGTGACCTTGTTTTGATACAAACCTTTCTGTTTTTCTTATGTAAATGCAGACTAGTTAGCATTACAACAACATGATTTACATGATAAAAGCAGTGAGGTCTCTATCAAAACAAGGTCACTGGCAACCTCGCTGCCATTCATAGGCCAGGTCACTGAGCGAACAACTGTAAAATGGCCTATTGTTGTACGTAAATTTTCTATGGATGCAATTCAGAAATACTGCAAAGTGTTTTACATATACCCAGTCAAGGGAAGTGTATGAAATGGACTCGTATTTTCACCTTTTGTAAAGGATAATAGTTGCTGTTCCGTAGAAACGTAAGAAGCTTGGGACGGTCGTACTCCGCGTATAGAGGAATCTAGAAAAAAGGGGAAAGGACTATTACTTTGAATGGATCGTCCACATTAACCATCACTGCCGTTCAGGTAACTTTTATCTCTAGTCAATCGAGGAAACATCATACGACATGCTCAGCTGATGTATATTTTTTTGCTTAACCAATCACACGGGCCAGGATCCTCGCGAATGGTAGCATATTTTCTCATGTTTCCATGACATGTGTCATAGCAAGATCAACCACCATTCGAGAACACAGTCGAACGTCTCGTAGGCGACCACCAAGAATGTCAAGTGTAGGCCCTCTCTTACGGGAGGTGGTCACTTACGAGAGGTCAGGCCACAGGGTTCCCAATTTTGGGTAATTTGCATATGGAAATCAATGTTTTATTCATGCCGTAAGTCTATTTCGGGAACCATTTCCCACAGCTCCGACTGTGAGACTTACGTGTGGTGTAATGATGTGGTCAATATGTTACACCGACACATTTTCCAATTTCCTCTCGGGAGAGATACAGCAGATTTTAGGGAGCTTAAGCAACGAGGATGGCAACGGCAACGAGAACGCCACAAAACAATGGGCTAAATGCGCAAAAACAATACTCTGCACGTGCGTTTACATTTTGGTACATTTCTTTACCGTCCTCTGCAAAACAACAACGTGAAATGACCAAATATTTTAGGTTTTCTCGAGAACGTGAGCGCATGACGGCAAGTTTTTCTTTCTTTTTCTTTGCTTTTACACCGTTCACAGTAATTGAGACCCTGGACAGCTCGCCAGCATTTTGCATGTTAAACAAACTGGAATAATCACGAAAAACTTACGAAAACGAGAAGTCATATTTTGAAATGACGTTCTCGTTGCCGTCGTCGTCGTCGTTGCTTAAGCTCCCTTACGTCAAATAGTCGCCTGCGGGAGGCTAAAAACGATAAAAGTTTCAAAACAGTCATCCGTAAAAGCGATCGCATGCGCTTTCGAGAGGTTCCATCTAAAGTGATTTGACTTGAAAACTTTTGGAAAAGAGGTCGTTTATGACAGGTAGTCGCTCACAGGAGGTGGTCGCAAAGGGATGACTCTATCGGCGAAAAAATAGGATTAGAATGGTAGGACAACGAAGCAAACAAAATATTTGTCATGTGCACCTGCAGTTCATGGTAATCCATTCCAGCTTGCGGATCCTTGATAAACAGCGCGTCCAAGTACTGAAAAACAACAACATAAACAAACAAATCTGAGTATAGACTTTAGAGCATGCCCAGCGCTGGCTACAGTACCTACCACGTGAAGCAGTTCTGATCTTTTGTTGAGCTGTCGAACAACGTCTTCAACCTGAAAAAGAAACACAAGCGACTAAATACAGGAATTGAACTCGGTCGAAGTGTTACCGCAGTTGCGTAACCGTTTCAATACTTTTATTTGTTTTCCTTTTGTTTCATTACGTAACTTTTTCATGTCCATGTACGCTCATACCTCCTTTGCTTGTCTTAGTTCTTTAAAGCCGATCTTTTTTGTGCAGGTTTTTCATTTTCGTCTCGTTGCTTATAGTTCAAGTCAGGTTGTTTAGTTTAGCTTTTCGCTTCTGCTAGTTTTTTCTGTGTCGTACGTAGAGTCACCGATAAGGTACGTTTGTATTTTGGCCGCATGTTTCTTGTATTGTTGCAAGTTTTCTGTCGTCCTATCCGTAATATATTTTTGTAATTTTCCTTTGTAAGAACCGTTCTGGGACGGAGTTTGTTTACCGTACGGGACGAGTATCAAAGTGACATAAATAAAGTAGAGTGCTGAGTTCTTATACAGCGGGTACACGAAGTCTTAAAATGAAATCAGGATTTTGAGCCCACACAAACCCATGTCGGTGCATTCCCGATATTTAACTTCATGTAAAGAAACAACGTACGACATGACCTACTGAATGGTGAAAAACTGAAATGCTAGAGGAAAACAACAAAACGTCCAAGGAGCAAGTAGGCAACTGATTAGGTAACTTTACTACAGGATCTCACTTACTGGAACTTTGTCAACATTGTCAATCAACATCTTCACGGCTTTCTAAAAAGAAATGAAGAACAGCAAATGGAAGGTAATGAAAGTGGTATATTATAAAACAAGTAGCAATACTACACGGGCTGTTGAACATCTTTTTTGTTGGTGCCAAACAAAATAGTTGAACGTTGTTAATCGATACGACAATAGAGCGTTGCTCAGATCTGTTCAGAACGTTCGATGCTCTGATCTATTCAAAACGTTCGCCAATGGACGCGGCGCAGTAAATTGTACAACAATTCTACGGCACTAGCAGCGACAATTCTTGATCCAAAGCAAGCAAAGAAGTAATCAGTACAGACCACAGATACCTCTTTATCAAACTCCATGAGCATAATGATCTTGTCTTGAATTGAATTGAACAAGTTGTGTTTATGAATCAGATTAAACACATCACTGTGTCCAAGCCTGTAGAATACAAATGAAAAATGATAAAGATTTAAACTGTGTAAGTGGCAGATACACCAAGACAAAAGTCAGGAACTTTACAAGACAAAACAGACCGTCTGCGATTTTTGCGTCGGCCCTCATGTGGTGTTTTACGAAAACCTTGAGCGGGCGATCAAATGAAACGCGAGGCTAAAAGAACAAGATTATGCCTCTATCTGTGAATTGAAACGAAGAGAAGACTTTCCGCAAACAATAGGATCTGGAGAAAGGATGGCAAATTCTTCAAAAAGGCACATTTTGAAAAACTCATGCACGATTTTCATGTTCTGTTTACTGATTAAGTTTGAAGTGGGGCTGTTTTGATAATGATGCCTTAATTCCTTTTGAAACAAATATGACGACTTTTAAAGATTTTTCAAATTTAAGGACTATTTCTACAACTTCTAAGTTAAAAAAAATGAAAGAAAAAAATCTTTTTTGAGTGGTGATTGCCCCCCCCCCCCCCCCCAATAAAGCTCAGCAAACTCTCTCGAGCTTTGCATGCATTGAAGTAAAACAACCACCACAATACAACGTTTACGACAGGCGTTCCTCATTTATAACGTACTTGAGATATATTGCTAGTCCCTTGTCGTATCTTGTTTGTCGAGTGTAGCTGTGATGGAATAAGAAAAGAGGAATTCCAGTTACTGAATAAAAGGTAAAAAAACCTGCGATAACTTGAGCACAACGAAAACAAATTAAAGACAACCCCAAAATGACTCACAGCTCTCCCAGCGTTTCCAGTAAAACGCGATTGTCAGCATCTTTTTCCAGCTGATCCTACAAAGACAGGAAAGGCATGACATAATGGTTGGTTTAACTGTTTGTCTCTTAATAATAATAATCGTATTTACTGGGCCGAGTTGCTCGAAGCCTGGTTAGCGCTAACCATTGGTTAAGTTGAGGAGCAGGGTTGGCGCAGTGGTGAGAGCGCTCGCCTTCCACCAATGTGTCCCGGGTTCGATTCCCGCACTCGGTGTCATAAGTGGGCTGAGTTTGTTGGTTCTCTACTCTGCTCCGAGAGGTTTTTCTCCGGGTACTCCGGTTTTCCCCTCTCTTCAAAAACCAACATTTGATTTAATTTAGAGTTTATTTGATTAACAGTCTCCCCAATTAGTAGAGCACTCGTGTTCAGCTAGAACGATTTGAGACTTAAATAAAGGTATTGTTGTTGTTGTTGTTGTTGTTGTTGTTAAAACCTATAGGTTGTCATGGTATTTAACCTCGGTTAGCGCTAACCATGCTTCGAGCAACTCGACCCTGGGTTTCTAAGATGATCAGACAGGACGTTTGCCGTCAAGTCCTCTAAACTAACCTGCACAGCACTGATAATCGGCTGAACACTGTACAGATCAGTAGGCCAATCCTTGATAAGTGCTTGAAATTTCTACAACACAAATTAAGGGTCAATTTGCTGGCGCAAAATGTGAGCTTGACAGCAGATGATGATTAATGTCGCTAAATATTTCCAGCGCTTTTCTGGACCCGGCCCGCCTGATTTCCCGCTCTTCAATGGGCACAGGGGTCCGTTTCTCGAAAGTCCCGAAACTCTTCGGGCCTATTTCGGGTGCTATGAGTCCCCACGTATCTAAATAACGAAGACGTTTCCAGGGATGAAATTTTACATTAAGTTTGCCCTTTCGTATCTTGAAATCATAATGAAAGGCCAGTTTTTTAGAATAAGCGGATCGCAGCTTTTGAAATGGCTTTTAGGGCCCGAAACGTTTACGGGACAACAGATTTTCCCGAGCTTGAAACGGCAACGCCCATATCTTTTCCCGCGCTTTGCAACGGTTGCCGTCAGTGCTTTTAATTACGACTGAGTACTTATGCTGGAGCACCGGGTTAAACCGCCATCATAAGAAAAACACTTGTAATAAACCATAAATCAAAAGAGACTAGGAAGAACCTAGAAGGTAGCAGAACCAGTATCAGACGGTCTGTGTTATCATGTCCGCAGTGAACTAATTGTGCTTTGTAGTAACAACCAATAAAACACTGGCTGGTGCCACGTGACACACTGTTCATAGCCAATCAGATGACACGCATAAAGTGATGTCATCACATACTGGTGACGGTATTTGAAAAATAATATTGTTTCTCTTAAGAATTTTAGAGGACAAGTGTGTCAAAACGCATTCTTTAATTTGATGAGATTTAGAACAGTGACGGGCTTTTGCTTTTAAATATCTGCGACATCTGCCAAGTCCGGTTTTCCGAAGTGTAAATATGAAAGCACGCAGAGTATACTCAATCACCTTGTAATCTTTCTTGAGAAAGTCGTATAACACCATCTCATAAATTGCTGAACTCAGCTTCACTGTGTCTGTGGGAATATACGGTGCAATGGCCTGATAGGAAAAAAACAGAAAGCCAAAGTCGTCAATTTAAAGTACATCATTTTACATCAAGTTCGGCTGGTACGTGAATTTTCGTGAGAATAGCAAAAATTTGCCCAATTTCGGAACACTTTCTGCTTCACTAAACTGTAAGTTGTACGACATTTTTCTCACTCGACGCCATTTGAGAAATGCTACACTCCTCTTTTGGGAAGGGAAACTTCACTTGTTTCTCAAGCAATTATGAACAGTTCAACCTGAGCGAACCCCCTCACCTCGACTCACCACAATCTCATAAAGTCCTCAATTTTCTACGAAATTACACTACCTCATTATCCGTACCACAAATAAAACGTACACAAAGCAAAAGGTGACGCAAAACCTTCATAAGCAACGGTTTGGTGAAACACAGACAAGTGAAAATAAGTGAAAATACCGTCATGACGATGACAACGAAATGTTGTTCATTTCTATCGCTTATTTTCGCTTGCCTGTGTAATGCAACATCGGAAATCAACATCAATGCTTATGACGCACCTCCAACTGATGTTTCCGGGCAAACTTGTACACTTCGTCTTCCCACAGTTTCTTGTCATTACCCAAGACTTTCACACACACCCTAACAAGATGTGAAGAAAAAATCAGTAAGTTGATACTGTGGCACAAGAGCATGGGCAGTGTAGTGACTAGTGTGATGAAAATGTTTTTCGGCAAAATTAAAATACATTTTTGGTCGCTCATTTTAAACAAACCTGGCAGCCGTCTGATACTTTCCGTCTTCCATCAGAGACTTCAGGTAAGCTCTTCCAATATCCTGCATGTGTAAAAAACAAAAGCAATATCAACCCTTAATAAGATCAAAAGTTAACTTCTCAATTGTTGCTCCCACACATTTCTGTAGAAGTAGGGGAGACGTTCAAATATCAAGCAAATTCATCTCGTGTGATCTTCTCCTTAATTCTCGTGACCCCTCTGTTTCATAAAGCGCTGATGTTACAAGGAGAAAGTTGATACTGATCACTCTTAGGGTTTACAGGGTTAAATCGAGATCAAAAAACAAATAACTTTACGCCATTTGACTTTCACAAGCAGGCACCACAATATATTTTTACCAACAAATGTAATAATACAAAATGCAGTGACTGACCTGTTGGTTGTGCTTCCTAACCTCTTTACTGTTGGTCTCAGCTGCGACCAGGGCATCCTAGGAAAAAAATGACCAAAACGACGTGAATGACACAGATCACAAGTGAAACTACTTCAAGGATTCTTTAAGTGATCATTAGTCCACAGGTTTCTGCTACAAACAGGAAGTTAAAGCCGATAGCAACTGGACAAATGACAAAAGGGTCTTTCAGTTCTCAATGGTAAACAACAAGTCTACAAATAAAAGGTTAAACTTCAGTTTCTGTCCGAGACAAAAGTAATGGCTGTCCTTAAGCCCCGGCTAAACAGCCAAACATGCTCATTCAACACGATGTTGGAAGAAAATAATTGATCGTTTACCCGGGGCTTTAAGTTCGCTGATGACTGGCGATGAATAAATTACCATTCCAAATATCCAGTTTTGATTACCATTTATTCATTAGCCAGAGAGGCTGATCAAACCACCTGACTGCAATACCATACTGTCAATACTTCACAATTCTGGGAAGTATCTTTGGCTGTGCTTACCTCATATTTGCCATGGTCAATAAGCCACTTGATGTGATCATCAATGTTCCTTGGCTACAAAGAAGTTACAGTAATAATATGAGATAGTTTTTACAATTATACAGAACTACAACAGCTGATGAAAATGTTAACAAAAACCCTGGCCTCTGGCTATAACCAATCCAAAGGCAAATGTGAAAAGATACCGCACAAAAACACAAAGACATCTATCAAAATTTATCAAAACAAACCTTGGCCAGCACAAGGTCTTTAGGACTAACAATGTAAAACAGGTTCTCCTCTGCAACATTTTCTGTGAGAAGAAACAGAACAGATACCTTTGGATGTATCAACACAATGTGTCGTGGGTGCAAGATGGCAGTCTGTTGTTATAAAGAATGTGCCTATCTACATGACTGACTGCTTTAAAGAGATGTATCTTGCCGCCTACACCAACAAGATAAGTTATTTGCAATTGTTCTAACAGCATTGTTATTACAGTGTTAATAGACAATGTATGGTACTTAGGTGATGTCACAAGGTTCAGTAGAGGCTAAGTTTGTGATTAATGACTTCTATCTCACAGCAAATATCCATAGTTGTTAAGGGATTGTTTAAATTCTTAATCATACTTTATTTAGACAAATGCATATTTAAACAAGAGTTGTTCACCTTGAGAAGTGTACTTTAGAGAAAACATTGGCATGTTTTAGAGTATTATAAGTAATTTAGTGGTTATTCTCTATGCTCGAGTCTGAAGGTTAATGGTAAAAATAATAATCTTTTCAAGTTTTGAAAGTGTAAATCAATCATTTAAGAAACTGATTACCAGCACTAATTATTTTTTTAAGAAGCCACTGTAGGAATTAACATTTTTAAGTTTTCCACATGGATGACTTTTCACAAGTTTGGGTTTTCAAAAGATCCATTCTGAAGACTGCTTTTGTGTGGACAGAACATGAAAATGGAACCCATGGAACCTTATAAAAAAGAATCTTGTGAAAGCAAATCCATGTGTTGGGATCTTTTTTTACATACCCTTATACACATAACAGTGAGAGGCTGTGCTGTCCAGATCATCATGAAGGAAGGCTGATAACAGGGCAAAAATTTATAATTCAATTCTAAATGGTTTTAAATGCATTGATCAGTTTGTTTCTGATTATTAAACTATTCAATAAAAATAATAAATTGTTGTTGCTGTCAGTGTTATTTAGCTAATTAGCTTGTTATCATCTCATCTTCCTCCACACAAAAACAATCAAAGTTGTCATTTACCACTTTCACAAATAAATTTGCTTTACAAGAAACTAGCAAAACCTTCACTGATAACTACAACCACGGATAACTTTAACTCTAACCTAAACCAGTTTATCCTGCTTGACTTTAGTATGGTTAATTTAAATGTAGTTAAATGCAATTTAACAGAGTTAACAACCAGGAGCACAAGTTTTACCCGCGCGGTCAGTGGTTTGTTAGATATGCGCATGCACCAGGATTCCTCATGTTCTTGCTCCTTGGGCATTGCAGCGGTTTGTTGGCGTTTTTTAGTCAGTGTTTCTCAGCGTTAGCATTTCTGCTGAGCGTGGGGACTCCTTGGAGGCTGTCTTCCCTCCCCTGTCCCTCCCTTTCTTTCCACTGTTTTATCAGTGTGATGGGTGCCTGTTTCACCTTCCGCATGGGGGCTCATGGCTGGGTTGCCTGGATTTGCCAGCCATGGGAGCTGTCTCCATCTAGGAGTTGGCTGCCAATAGTGGAAGCTCCTGGATATCTCAGGCACCTAACCTCCACTATGCGAGGCAGTTGTTAACTTATTAGAAATCCTGTTTTATTTTTGTGATACTGGGTACTTTTACTTTTGTTTAATACTTTTTAGTTTCCTTTACTTAGCACAACTACATCTACCACTGTTCTTGTTTAAATAACAAGAGTTTTAAGTCAGAGAGTTAGTCATAAAGCCAGACAGCCAGAAAGACAGGACATGTTTAATGCATTCAGTCTGCCAATCACCCGTCGTGCAGTTCCAGACAACATCCATACCCAACCCTCCCCCCACAATAAAACAAAATGGAAGGGCAATGAATATTCCAAGGGGGAGAGGGGTGGGGTCAAAGGCAAATGTTTTTAAAGAAACCTAAATTGGAATTTTTCAGAGGGGTTGGGGGGGGGGTGCAAACCAATAAACCTTCTGTTGGGGGAGGGGCGGTATGGAATTTTTCTGGAACACCACATTCTGTTATTCAGTCACACACAAATTCACCAGGTTAGTCCCTCAGTCAACACGTACATTTGTGCTAGTCAATCTTCCAAAGTATACTCCACCTGGTTACTGGTTCATCAAAAAGTAAATGATCAAGTGGAACATCAGTGGACAACAACCTACCCAAATGATAGTCATCACAGCGGTACTGTTCAAAGCCACGCACTGACAGGGCATCAGCAGATATCTCCTCGGGTTCATTGAGGCCACGCGGTGTCACTATCCTTAGCTGAGGTCTGTTTGCAGCGACATGCTTGCCTTTCTGTTAGTGTAGAATGCAGAAAGATAAGCCGGTTAATTTCTCCACTTGTCTTTACAGCATCTGTATGAGCAAATTGTGCAGTCATAGAACATATCCATATCCCTCCCCCAAAAGGTCAATGGAAATTCCAAGGGGGGAGGGGGGGGGCTGCAAACCAAACAACCTTCCATGTGAGGGGTATGGATGTATTCCAAACCCGCACATTACTGAACAAACATGAAGGGGACCACGGAGAGTATCTGTTAAAGATTCTATCTTTGCTGTAATGTTCAAATAAGTGTCAAAAACTTATAGTTTGGGTTAATATTGTATCCTAACGATCACAATCAAAGAGTAATAATCGTAAAAATCATTATTGTGATTGCACATAGCAATGTACTGTGATATGCACTCACAACAAAACTTACTCTTCTCATAATGAATTTCACTTTGAAATATTACCTTACTTGTGCCAGCCTCAATATTTGTCATGTAAGAAAGGATCACCTGAAAAAATATACAAGTTTGAATTTAATGTTTTTCTTGACCAGGCAACATGAACAGAGTGTGTTAGCTTTTTCAAACCTTACCAAGTCGTTTTTGAGATATGCAATTCCAGAAATATAGTAATCCGTCTTAAACCTGGCAACTGCAAAATAACGAAGAAATGCTGGCGATGATGGAAGTTGACTTTTACCTGTTGCCTGGAACACATCTTAAGCTAGAGGAGTATTGAGGCAGACTGAATTACTGAGATAGACTGTTTTAACTGAATGTACAACATTTTAGTTCCCCATAAGAAGTGCAACCCGTGGAGACTTCCAATGGCTTACAATATTCAAACCCAACATACCAGATGGTTGATTGAAGTATATAATCCTGACAAAAATTGTAAGAATATACACAGTCAGTGTCAAAACATGTATGGACCCACCTATTTCTACAACCAGAGGAGGGAGGTCAGATCTCTGAATCACTCTTTCTTTCACAACACAAATCTGAAAGAGAAAATACTGAAATATCATATCAACCTGTTCAAGCTAGAAATCAGTTTGGGCAGCTTGTGATCAGTAAGAAACCCCATCTTACCTGAACTATGTCTGCCCAACCAATCAGAAGGGTTATGTCATCTCTCCAACACAAACAGCAACGATAAAGCTCAGGTCTATAGCTGGAAAAAATCCAGAAGTTTTCAATAAATTTCATGACAGTACTGCACTACACACATAGACAAACTGCAAATTGCCAAATGCTTGACTTTGGTATAATTTACTAGAAAGTACTAACAATAAGTGCCTGAAATGTGTTATTCTATTATATATAGTATTGTGGATTACAACACAGGGCTTGAAATTGTGACTCACTGGTCACCGATGCAACCAGAAATTTCGAATTGGAGACTAGTTTTTTTGAACTGGTCGGCAAATGGAGACTCGCTTCTGGTCCCAAAATGATCAACTTGACTTCCACCTTTGAGACAGAAGATCATCTGGAAATGGTCACTAGAAACTTTAAATTTTGTTCACACAAAATAAAATTTCTTTCTTCTATCTTAAACTTTCCTTAAAACATATCACTCCCATAACCAAGCAACAAAATAATGCCAAGTGCATTTATGTACTCTCTCAGGAAACGAGAACTGTCTAGCGAGAAACGAGACTCGTCTCGCGAGAAACGAGATGAGAGGTGGTAACTTACATTTGAGTGGAACTGTAAGCAGTCAAAATATCTTGCTTTCGTGCAAAGCAAGGTAAAAAAAAATGGCGACCAAAAGTTTTGATTTGGCAACCATATTTTTCTCTCTAGTCGCCTGCTGGCCCCTGGACGAAAAAGTTAATTTTGAGCCCTGCAACAGTACTGTGTTTACACTTACTTCCCATGTTCTCTTTTTATGTGAGTTATTACTCGCTGAGACTTCATATCAAAGACCTTGACTTCCTGAATCACAGAACAGGAAAAGCAAATTGGCTTGCACATCTACAGATTGCATTATTGAATAATAAACTAATGTCACCAGAGCAACACTAAGATGGACACTAATATTATTTCAGTTCGATTAAACTATTCTCTGGGAAAGTCATCACACATACAGTGTATATCATGGTAGGAGGGTCTAATTTTATTGTTTGTATTGAGAATGTCCATGGTGAAAAATGTACTGTTAGTAACATAAAAAAAACAGTTTTTGGAAAGAAGAAAAGTGAAAAAGAAACAGAACTTTCCTCCAAATCTGGTCCTTCTGTCTAGAAATGAGAATAGAAAAGGGGAGAGGCAGTTTAAGGTATATAGTGATAGGAGTGCCAAATGGTAAAATTTGAGACTCGCAGAGATGCCAAGACCCTTGTTTGAAAACCCAAGACTGAGACCAAACATGCGACTCTTCAAGATCAAAATAAATGCACTACAAATGAGA
Organism: Galaxea fascicularis; assembly: GCA_948470475.1. Lineage (NCBI taxonomy): Eukaryota > Metazoa > Cnidaria > Anthozoa > Scleractinia > Euphylliidae > Galaxea > Galaxea fascicularis. The sequence goes on along the minus strand of OX419343.1, from coordinate 25,895,580 downwards.
CTTCGAGACTCTTTGCAAAGGCTGTTGAGATTTGGAGATCAGATGAAAAGGTTTACGAGACCCAAGATTTTAGAGGTATCATTTGCCACCCCTAGTAATGTATATAGTTACTTCAGCTTACAGAATCATTAGCCCATGCTATTAGAGTTGATCTCCATTTGATTATCCTGATGCTTCCTTCTCCTTCATGTAAGACAGTAGCCTTATTTCTTAACCAGCCTCTCTCAGTCAGAATCAACTAACAATGCAAGAAGCAATGAAGAAACATGTGTGATTAACATTGATATGGCATCCGCATCCTCTAGCTATAACTTAAAAGTGATGCTAATTTCTGCCTTTCAGTCCTTCAAAAGATTATACTCAGTGTCATTTGCTTAACACAACATGAAACAGTCACATAACCACTTTGTCTAACAAAACACAATACATGTATTTACTTCTACACATGTTGCATTCCTGTGTTTTATCATAGTGACCTTAGAAAAATAGGTTCTAGTGTTCTACACTTCATAATATTCCAACAGAAACGGAAACTGTTGACTACCAAACCTTTGTTCCTCCTGTAACATACATCTTTGTTCTTTTCTTGGAAAACTCTGGATCTAAAGCAACTGACTGTTTCAGAAAGGAATAAGGGAAGAAACTATTATTAATATTATCATTGAACATTTAACCTTTATACATTACATACAGATTCTCTAATACTACATACCTTTACTGGTGAGTCAAAACAGGTTTGCACATTGTTCTCTGAACTGTAAAGACCATTTATCACAACCTTAATGAGTAAAAAGAAAGGCATGTTTACAATATCATAGCATCGTATAACCCCACTCATTTTGTGACAAACAACCCCAGTGTTACCAATAAAATTACTGGTATTGTACTACCGTAATTGGCCATTCCGAAATTCAAAAGGGAACTGGGGCGGGTTTCAAATTTTGAAGTTATCGATAAATTGACACCATCACATGAAAGATGATATTGAGATTGGTCGTTTGCCCAAGTTTGACTCTTTTAGGTTGAACAGAGACCAAGTTATGGACCTTGAAACATAGCTCAAAATCCATACAAATGTCTCTAATTTTGAGGCTGCGTCCCCCAAAACCATAAGTCACATGACCCTATCATACAATTCCCGATTGCCATGATTTTGAAAGTTTTCTGTCATGAACAATTACTGTTGTACTTAAAGGTTGTTTATTTTCTCTTAGAATTGTATGTTATCAACTCATTATCTTCTTCACTTGCTAGGATTTTTCCAGACTTAGCCTTTAACATTATTTCATTTAAATCCTTCAAAATTGAATACAAAACAGTAAACATAACTAATGCATTACAAGTATTGATAAGGATGTTCATATCAACAGTTATAACAACTTGGCGAAATGATTAAACATTCTCCCAAACTGCTATAACTGTGATTTGAATATCAGCTACTCCGTATATGTGGCCCAAAATGTATCCAATGATCTTCTTGTATCACAATGTCCTATAAGGCAGTTACACTGTATCAGTTTACACTTGAGATTGACACGGATATTCTCCATACTATTTAATTCCTATACATTATATGGCACTACAGTGGCACCCCGCCATAGGACCATCCCATTAACACGACCACTTTTTTTGTGGCCGAACAGAATCTTTTCTTATTTTGAAAGCCCTGTTAATCTGACTAACCCGTTAATATAACCAAAGTTTCATGGCCCGTCGGTGGTTGTATTAATAGGGTTCCACTGTAATTGTGAGAATGAACATGAACATCAAGACATTAAGGGCTTTTCGCAAAACAATATTACTGTTAAGACTTTTGTTTGACAATTTTTCAGATTTGCCCAAAATACTTAAATTTTTGCAAAACCAGCAGAAAAAACATGGACCATTGTCTTTTGACTACATTGAAGATTCATGATGATGATGATGGTGGTCATGATGGTAAGTTGTGATGGTGACAATGATGGTGATGATGGTTATGATGGTGGTGATGATGACGATGATGGTTGTGGTGATATTGATGATGATGATGGTGGTCATGATGGTAATGATGACGATGATGATGATGGTGGTCATGATGGTAAGTTGTGATGGTGACAATGATGGTGATGATGGTTATGATGGTGGTGATGATGACGATGATGGTTGTGGTGATATTGATGATGATGATGGTGGTCATGATGGTAATGATGACGATGATGATGATGGTGGTCATGATGGTAAGTTGTGATGGTGACAATGATGGTGATGATGGTTATGATGGTGGTGATGATGACAATGATGGTTTTGGTGATATTGATGATGATGATAATGGTAATGATGGTGGCATTCACATTCGTAAGGAGCACAGCGGGAAAGATCGGAGATGGTGATAGCCATGTATATTCCGTTTGAGAATGAAATTATAATTACTTAATAAAGCCTTATTTATTGTAAACACTGGTGCTTTAGTATGAAACAATAACTTAACTTAAGTCTCCTAATTTACTTACACGACCATCATCTGAACAACTGGCCAAATAGTCTCCACTATGATCAATACTAATTTGATTTATGGCTGTAGTGTGCTGGAAAGAAAAGGGTTAAAAAGCAGTCAAGTACAAAAACAACCGGACAAATGAATATTACTTCTCTTTTTCCACAAAAAATTCATTTGAAAATCAACCATTTATACTTACTGATGGGTACTGTTTGCTACTTATAGGGTTTCCCTGATGGTCAAGAATGTGAACAACTCCATAGTGAGTTCCCAGAGCAAGAAACTATACAAAAACAAAATAAAACGAAACATTAGAAATCACTGTTCTGGTTAGAGAGGGATCTTAGGTAATTAATAACCCAGAGAAACCTGGGGGGAAGGGGGGGGGGGGTAACCACGGGAAATTGACAGGTCTCGTGAAGCTCCACCAGGGTAGGGAAAACCATCTCCCCTGGGGTTGCTCGCCCCGCCTCATCCTGGGGCAAACCATTCATAGATGAATAAATATCATTGATCAGTACCTTCGTATGTACAGCCATACAGCTAGCACACTCTTCTCCATTAAGAATAGTGTTCATAGCATTTCCTATTCTTTCGTATTTTAACTTAGGTTCCACTTCGTCTTCGTCTTCCTCAGACCCTTCCTCATCTTCATCCTCATCGTCTTCGTCTTCATTTTCCTATAATTTTAATAACAACATTACCATCAACGAGCGAGAACTATCTCAAATTATGGTTCACAACGTTAAGAAACCCTACGTAATTAGATTGAGTCAAGATTACCGTGGTATTTGCGTCGGATTTCATACTTTTCTCCTGTTCTTTCGAGTCTTCCTTGCCCGACATCTTGCACTTTCCTTTCCCCTCTGTGCTTACATAAACTCACGAAGGCTGATGGGATGCTTGAAATTCTTTTGTCAGGGTACCCTTGAGGGGATAAAGAGTTTGTTCGAAATTTGTTTTATTTTCGAAAATTCCTTTCTTTTAATTCAATTTTGCAATGGAGCCTGGTCAACCTAATTTAATTTCACATAGAAATATAAAAAAATTACATCGCATTCATTTGAATTTTAGTTAAGAGGAAACAGCAAGATGAAAAAAATACATGGGGGAGAGGGGTAAGGAAGCACGTGCTTATTTTCAAAATGGCGGCTGTCCGAGACCAAAACAGCGCTCTTCCAAGTTTAAAGAATTTGACTTCAAAAAACTTTGGGAAACCCTCCAGTGCGCAGCAAAAGGTAGATTTTTCACTACTTGTATGGTTTTAACGTATTAGTGTATATTTGTTGACGAATTATCAACGTTGTGATGGAGAATTCCATGTGTTTGGGCACATGCCCGTGCATATCATCTGGGTGTGAGATGGTCTTAGCAGTCTTGCCGTCTATTTGGAAAATTTGAAAAGCCGCTTTCCCAAACGTTAGCCGTCTGACTGCTGAAAACCTGTCGGCACGCAATAGATACCTAACAGCAGGCTAACAGCCAACCTGTAGTTGCAATGCAGAGCTCTTTGTTCGCATTTTGGTGGCTTGGACGTTTGCCAATCAAATAGAAAATACATGAATTTGTTTACAGATGTAAGTGGTTCAATGGATGACCAGGGACTGCGACTAACAAGCCATCAACAAGACGTTGACTCACTAACCATATAGCTTTCTCTTTCTTAATTATCTCACAGCCACTGGTGAGTTGCCAAGCCATCAAGCCGCCAGTAAACTTAATACATGTATACTGGTCCGGGACACTTGTTCCACTTTCGCTGGACTACTGACCTGTTGAGCTACTTCAGTAACACTACTCCAAACGTGGCCCTGAGTCAGCCAGCGAAAATAATGTTTCGGGGAGCTGTTCTTGGATTTTGATATACAGGGCACGGTTGTTCGAAAGCCGATTAACCTAATCCAGGATTAGCGTAAACTTTGGTTGCAGTTTTAACTTTTGGATGAAAGTCATTTCCGCTGCTTTTTGTTTTTCAGGATTGACTTCCCCTAATCTAAAATTTTGCTGAATATCAGCATTGAACAACATTTGGAGAAATAACCTCCTTGATTAACTTTTAACCTCGGATTAGCGTTAATCGGCTTTTGAACAACCAGGCCCAGTTCTTTAAAATTTAGATAAAGATTGTCACATACTTTGAAAACATACCTGGGTTTGTATGTTATTTCTTTTGTAGGTATTGCAAGATCTTGTCAGGCCACATATAGAGTCCTTTAATTTTATGTTGGAGGAAGGTCTTTCGCTAGCTGTCCAGGTTAGAGCAGAATTCAACACTATATATACAGAGAGTGTTGGGATAAGACATAAAGTGTCACTTAGAAAATAATATTATTGCAAAGATTTACTGTAATATTCTAAAGTGAATGATACACGGTTCAACATTTGTTGAGCAACAATGCATGCTACTCTATTTTTACTGGTAATACTGTTGCCATGGCAATCTATGTTAAGAAAGATGACTTTTCCTTTAATGTTCACCAATGATAATACAGTGTTGTTTGATACCACTAATAATAAAATTATTGTCAAGTATCAAACAATATGGCTTAAAACTTCCTTGAGAAACCATCATGGTTTAAAACTGGAACTATACATGTAGGCTGTACAGTTTGACTTGTAAGGTTTTAGACTGAGGTTAATCAAGTTTTTTTCTGTGTGTCTGAAACCAAACCTCTTGGATTTTCAGCAGAAGAGGATATCTTTGTAAATGATATCACAGATTGGACTACCATGATTACCGTCTAAAAACAATTGTTTCAATTCTCTGTTCAATTATCAACAGTTTAGCATTGCTTTTTTGTCTTTTCAGAGTATCCATCCTCAAGAATTTTTGCTTGCAAATGGACAAAAAGTTGCTTTATACTTCACAGTAAGTTCTTTACTGCCTTACCTTTCACTATTCAAAAATTACATTAACTTCTTAAAAACAACCTACTTGCATGTCCTTTTACACTGTAAAAGCAATACACGTCCTTACAGTCCTCATTTTTTAGCTTAATTCTGCTATGTTGTATTTTATTGTTTGTGCAATGGTCATTTTCAGGATGCAATTGTTGGAGTACCGACCCTATCTGAGAACAACCTCCATGCCACTCAGTACAAGGTTTATCCCTCAGAGGTATGCTGCCGATTACAAAGATTTTGGCACTGATTTAGTTATGGCCACTAGGCTGAAGAATAAAAGTGGTCACTTTCTGAAGCATGAATGCCCATGATCAAGAAACACAACAAGAAGTCAGTGGACTGCAGAGGGAACAATAATTATTTCTCACCAAAACAATGTAGTATCAAAATCATAGCCGACCACTGTGATACAAGTGGTGGAGTGTAACCTGTTGATCGTGACCTCATTGCCTGATGAAGACTAGCAGTCGCGATTTTAAGTGATTACACCGTGAGACAAACAATAATACACTAACTTATTATTGGACACCCCTTCAAGTTAATACTAGGAGATGCCTCATTAGTTTCTAAATTATTGTTTTTCAGTGGATAGAACTCAAGGTTGTAAGAGCTATTGATGCTTTTAATTTCCTGTTTTGTATTCCCTTGTTTTTTCTGCTGGTGTTGCTCAGTGTCGGGAGCGTGGTACCACATATAAAGCTAAACTTCAAGTTACAATGCAGTGGAAACTTGATAATCAGCCTCAAGGAAATGTAACAAAGGCAGTAGCAAATATCCCTGTTATGGTCAAGGTAAGATTTGTCTGCTTTATGATACCATTGACAAACATGCCATGGAAAAGCCTTTTTTTTGCCTGTCCTTTCACTGCAAAGGGCATTCATATTCACCATACTGGTATTCTGTTTATAACCTCTTTCATGCTAAGTATACTGTATGTAAAGAAATATTATAGTCACTGCATCATAATCCTGGTATGTCAATGTTTTTATTCTGGAAGGTTTAATTCAGCTACTTGTAAAAATTTGCCAAAAGTATACTTTAAATGAATTGAGCTGACAATGTCATTTGTTGGGTTCAACATTATCCAAAGTCATACTGTTCAGTAATTTATCTGTTCAATGGTATATAGGTTGTGAGATGTTGCTGGCAGTAGCTTGATGTCCTTTAAAATGTTTTTCAGTCCAACAACTGCTCTTTAGCCAAGCTCCCTCCCAGTGAGCTAGTGCTGCACCATGAAGAGGAAGGGGTATGTTGTAATAATGTATTATAATATTTATGTTTGTTGTATATTGTCAATAGACACAGCAGTCAAAGGGGGACACCATAAATGACGTAGCAAAGTGAAAAAGAATGGTAGTGCTAATGGCAACAGGGAAAGGAAAATGTTACTTTTGGTTTTTGGGGGATATAGCGATGTTTCTCGTTATGTCACCTATTGCTATTAATGTGCCAGTCAGAGGTTAATTGGCTGTTGAAACAATGCATGCTATTGTTCAGCGGCTAGCAAATTTAAATATCAAAGGAAATTTGACGTCAATGTTTGTAAACAAGAAACATCGCTATACACAAAGTAGTATAGTTGTGCATGATGTCATATTTTTGTTGTAGGTCAAAATGAACTTGGTTTGTTTCCTTACCATACTTTGAATAATTATCATTCAAAGATCATGAATAATTAGGGTTGGGGGACGATCAAGGAAGTTGAGAATCAAACTACCTTGTATTTAAGGTTAAAATCATTTTGACCCACATATTCAATGTTTCCTTTCAGTAGTTTAAAATCATAGCCAGGACAGAACATGATGTTAAAGGCCAGCCAGCTTAGTTTTAGCTTTTTTGTTTTCATTTAAGCTTCTGCTTGATTTCCCCTAGTGTTTGTGGAAGGGCAATGGTTAGATCCACTGTGTTGTACTGAAAGGGTTTTTTTTAAGTGATAATTATCAGGTCACTGGTTTGTATTTAATCTTTCTGTAGGAGGCAGGAGGTTACTTTATAATCAATGGCATTGAAAAAGTAATAAGAATGCTGATCCTCCCAAGAAGAAACTTTGTAAGTTCACTCTTAGCATGTCTTGTATATCATCAATTGAACCAATTGTTATAAGTTTTGGTTTGAAAAGACTTGAACAAGTTGAATAAAAGAGTTTTACTGTTCCATGGTCATTAATGTTGCAACTTTTTTTCTCAGCCATTGGCTATCACCAGGCCTTCTTGGAAAACAAGAGGTCCTTTATACACAGAATATGGCATACAAATAAGATGTGTTAGGAAGGATCAAACAGCTGTGGTTAGTACAAATCTTATCATGAAAGCTTTGAAAACTCCTTATGCATTTCACCAACCCCTTCCCAAAAATGATACTATCAATAATAATAAAAGTGATAATAACAGTAACAAGAGCAGTTGTAATAATAATAATAATTATAATAATAATAATAATAATAATTATTATTATTATTATTATTAAATACCTTAAAATGCTACTACGACCAAAAAAACAATTCTTCTTTTTCTTTGGATTTTAAAACTATGTTAACTAAACACTAAGTGACCCAAGTTTTAAGTTCTGATTTTAAAAAGACGCCTGTTTATTTTAACTGGAATTTTGTTATTTATTGGTCCACCATTACTAACTTTGAGATCTTGAGAGAGGTGGGTCGAGGAGAAAATGACGTCAAAGACTCACTGGTTTAAGAATGCAATGCGTGTGTACGCGGCTGAATTAATATGCAGCACTGGAGTTTCAGGCTTTCAGATTTTTAAACTCGTGTTTTGCATATATAATAAGTTGCGTTTACACGCTGAAATTTTAAGCTAGTGAGTAAATGATGTCACTTTTCCCTAGATCCAAGCCTCTAAGGTCCAATCGGTTAGTTTTGAACGTGAGTAATGGCAGACTGTGAAATCCAAACCTTACACTTGAAATAAACAGCCTTTAGATGAAAATCAAAGCTCAAAATTTTGCCAGTCAAGTGTTCAGGAAACACGCTTCCAAAATCTGAAGAAAAAAAGAAAATGATTTTTTGATCATAGTGGCACTTTAAATTGTTATTATAATATTATTATTATATATAAGATTTTAACAGTTAGCTTTTGTTATCAATAAGTCTCTGCATTATCAAAAATTGTTGTTATTATTTTTATTATTATTATTATTATTATTATTATTATTATTATTATTATTATTATTATTAATAATAGGGTTGGGGAATTACTAAAGATCTTTGGTCAAAGTTATATGGTTGGTACTTATTCATATCATGCTCATTTATTTCTTGCAGAATTTGGTTCTTCATTATTTATCAGATGGGATTATCATGACTGCAATTAACTACAAAAAAGAGCTATTTTATATTCCTCTTGTTTTCATCCTCAAGGTAAGTATTTACAGAATATTTGTAACACGGAGAATGCAGTGTTATATGTTGTTAGAACTTGATTGTGTTACCTTTACAATACCAACGAACTTCTAAATTCTAATTCAAGTTAAAAAGTTAGTTATGCTAGCTATTGTCAAGATAGTGTATATGTTGTAGTTAAAAGTTAAATTCAGGAAAAAATGTTTTGACCTTATACATGTAGGTTGAAAATCAATAATTATGAGAATCGAGCTAGGTTAAGAATTTTTACCTGAAATTTAATTTTTAACTGCCTCATATATTTCATGTATTTCTCACACATATTTTGTTGCCATTATAACAAAGATAAAGTGACCATTTCTCCAAAACTGGCTTACTTTCTAGTTTGTTTCTTCTTTAAGGCTTTGCTTAACATTACGGATCAACAAATCTACTGTGATCTTGTTGCTGGGGAAGAAGATAATACATTCCTTAAAGAGTGAGTTTAAAATGTTTTCAAGTTAACAGCATTACGTTAGGTATTTTTTTCTTTTCTGGGCTGTAATTAAGGGTCCTAGGTTTGAAAATTTTCATGGATATTGTGGGTTAGATCTGTGGCATATTGGCCATTCAACAGTGGCTTGAATTCCTGGTCACTTTTGGTGTTTCTCCATGGCCACCTTCTTAAGAAATTAGACATTCCTGTCCTATCCAAAAGTTTTTGTCACTTCCACCTTTCCAGATACTCTGACTTATTCCAAAAAGTAATTTTAATATTCTCCTATATGCACATTAAGTGGCTCTATGATCTGGTTGGTATTGCATTTTTGTTTAAGCTGCGTTGCAAGTATGCTACGGACAGCCCAGTCAGAAGGAGCATCTACCCAGCAGGCTATTCTAAAATACATTGGTGAGATGAATGGCAATAATTTATCACAATGACTAACTTAACTTACCCTTCCTCGACTTTCCTCAACCAGTTTATAAGGTGACAAAATTAATAATATGTTCATAATATTCCATTAGGTGAAAGATTTAAATTCAAAATGGGATTACCAGAATGGTATTCAGATGAGGCTATAGCAAAACATCTTATCCAGTAAGTACTCGCAGAAAAGAGTGTTATATAGTGTTACATGTATAAATTAATTAAAAATTAAATTGTAATATTTATTTATATATTATTCTGTCATTAACTGCCTTGATTATTCTAAGAACTTGTCTTTGTAATCTGGTCTCATAAATATGGGAGACAGTATAGCTTTATGTTATGTTACCATGGCCTAAAAGCTTTGTGCTTGTTCAGTCTGTTTACAAGTTGTTGACAGAATGAGGATGTTGTTGGAAAAATTTTCATTCATTTGGTTACCTTGTGTTATTCTCCTTTGCAGACAGTGCATTTGTGTCCACCTGGATTCCAACAAAGACAAGTTCAATTTAATGGTGTAAGTACTTCATAGTGCCACGAGTGAAGCCTTTGTCTGAGACTAAAAACTAAAATAATTTAAAAAGCAAAGCAAAATTTATCAAAACTCACATAGTACAACACAAATCAACAACATCAAAAGACATAACATGGTTTATACTGGCATTGCTTAGTACATTTTGGAAGGAATTGTAAAATTAATGGGCCCAGTTGTTTAAAAGCTGATTAACTTAATCCAGGATTACCATTAACTTTGGCTTCAGTTTTTAAACTTGTGGTTGAAAATTTCTTTTGCTGCCTTTTGTTTTTCATGATAGACTTTCCCTAATTTTGTAGATAATCAGCAATGAACAATGTTTGAGCATAGAGAAATAAACTCTGTGGTTAATTTTTAATCTTGGATCAGCTTTTGAGCCACCGGGCCCTGAACTGTGTATTCATAACTCAGAGAATTTACATTCATTTAATTACTGGTAAAACATTTTGTTTTACTTCTGTTCTCAATAAATCCTGCATCTTTCAGTTTTATGGCAAGGAAGCTCTATGCGTTAGCACTGGAGAAATGTGCATCAGAGTCAGCAGATAGCCCTATGATGCAAGAAGTACTACTTGGGGGTCACTTATATCTTATGTCCTTAAAGGTAACGTTTTAACTGGTCACAGAAATATGTGCATACTCATTGTGCCCTGCATTTGCCATTAATTTGCTACCATAACAGTGCTTTCAATAAGATTTGAAGTAGGTGAAGTTACCTTGGAACAGCACCCGTCGGAGTAATATGAGGAGCCCAGGAGAATTTCAACTGAATTTTCAACTTGAACGCGGTAAAATACCTTACAACTATCAACAGAATATCCGCCAGAGCTCCGGCAGGTGTCAGGTCCTATTAAAAGCACTGCCACAACCTGAGTATCAGCCCGACCTCAGGGGGAGGGGGCTAGGGAAGAAGAAAAATTGGCTTGTCTGCTTTCTTTCCATCGATCATTGGTACATCCATGGTGCCATACTCTAACAAAAGTCTTAAGGCCGATTTACACGGTACGATTTTTGCTTACGACTGTCGCATGCAACTTCTGTAGCGCGCGCTGCTCACGCCATGCAAAAAATCATTCAATTTACCTATACCTACCACTGTCATATGATTTTAAAATATGATTCAAAATCCTACGACAAATTTTAGGTCGCATGCGTCTGTGGTGGAGAAGTTGTAGGAGCATTCACATGGCACAACTTTGTTCTACATTATGTCGCATACACCATAATGTGCACGACAAATCGTATCGTGTAAATCGGCCCTTAGAAATATCAAGAAAAACTGCCATAATTTTGTGGCCTTTTTTAAAATATCTTTCGTGGTAGGTTTTCATTGTCATTTTTTTATAGCAAATAATGAGGACACTTCTTTGCTTTGCTGTTGCAAACATGTTGTTGTCTGGAAAGATGTCACAGCAACTTGCTTCTGAATAGCATTTAGGTAAAGGATTAACACAATTAAATTCAAAAGTTAGATTGAATTATGTAATTGTTTTTATTATTTTGTTTAATTAAATGTGTGATATTGCATCTCTTTCATCCTAAGTGTTTTTCTTTCAGGAAAAGTTGGAAGTCTGGCTTTATAATGTGAGGGTAAACTTGGAAAAGGTTAAAACCAAGGAAGGTTTTAATTTAAATGCATGTGAGTATCCTAGTAATTCTCTTTTTTATAGCTATGGTGATCTTTGAGAACTGATATTAATTTTGTTTAAGTTTGGGGAAAACATAGCCCTGTTTCAATGCTTTTCTGAGAATGCAATGAAACTGTGAGGTATAGTTTATTCTGCAATGCATCATGTCTGAGCATGTAAAAAAATAGTGTGATCCATGGTCCAACTGTCTGGTGACCCAAAACAACAATAGGGGCTTTATACCTTGGAGTGATCAGCCACATGAATATAATTTGTTTTCAAGAATAATAGCCATTTTCAATTTATTACAGCATGCCACTTTGGATTCGTCTGTTTTGCAATCATGCACCTGGGTGTTGTTTATTTGTTATAAGTTGTCCTCTCTCAGTCTCTCTTCCTTGTGCCTTTTGAATCACTTGTTCAATTATTTTGCTCATTACAGTTTGGTTGCATCTTTTCACAGCCACTTTGCTCCAAGCCATGAGTCGCAGTACCAGTATAACACATCAGATGGAGTACCTTCTTGCAACTGGAAACCTTGTGTCAAGATCAGGCCTTGCACTTTTGCAGGTTAAGATTGCAAGATTGATCATAGGAGTCTGATGCTATTGGCAGTCTGTTCCAAGCATCAAGAAAATAGGGACAGAGTGAACATCAAATGTGATCAAAGGAGAGGGTACTTCCCTCACCTAGACCTTCCATTTCTCCAGCTGAGCAAATGCCTGTTACTGGTTATTCACATTGACAGTCACATACTTACTGGGAAACTTAAATGAGATGTCTGAACTGCCTCCTCTTGGTTGAAGACCACATGTCTTGACTTACATCAGTTTAATTATTTTGCAGACATCAGGATTTTCAGTGGTTGCTGATCGCCTCAACTTTTACCGTTTCCTGTCGCATTTCCGTTGTGTCCACCGAGGCGCGTTCTTTTCACAGATGAGAACAACCTCAGTTAGAAAGTTGTTACCAGAGGCTTGGGGTAGGTTAATGTTGTTGCTGATGAGACCTCATTTTTCATGTGTGTGGTTTGGTCAGTCAATCTGAAGCAATGGTTATATTCATCTCTTAGGATTTTTATGTCCAGTTCATACACCAGATGGTGCACCTTGTGGTCTGCTAAACCATTTGGCTGCTTCTTGCCAGGTAAAATTTTTAATTTTTAGTTTCATCAGAGAGTTGGAATTAATTAACAAATGAGGAGTTACCAAAGGCTTCTAAGGTAACTTCCAGATATAACAGAGCTGGTAACCAAAAACCACAGGTATCTATGTCTGAATCAGATGTTGTGTTTTGGTCGAGTGTTCCATTCTTGACTGTCATGTGCTTCAATGTTCAATTCTGTAATGAATTCCAGTGTGATTATAAAAGCTACTTGGTGAGTCTTTCCTGTAATGTGTAATGCCATCCCAAACTTTTCTGTCCACACATCATGGGGTACTTCCTTTTATAAAAATGCTTAATATGTGAACAACAGCCAGAGACACATGCCCCAGAGATGAAGCGGACACTGAGAGGCCAATCAACAGTTTACCACAATTCAAAAACTGAAAAAGAAATAAAAGTTCAGGAAGAGGCAAAGCAGATACTCATGAACAAGGCTCTTGAATCTCTGAACCCGATTATCATTATTTCTCCATCAGTGGTTTCTGGGAAGTTGTTCCTTATTCTAATGGCAGAGTAGAGGAAGCTTCTCTCTAGGGTACTGGCTTTAGGAATTTCTCTCTCCTCTTAACTAAATTTATTCTGAGTGCTTGTTGAGTGGCATGTTGGTTACCTGTGCTTTTCATTCACCGGTAGGTGGTCAATGACATGCCACAGATTGCCCATCTGCCCAAACTGTTATGTTCAATGGGGATGAGCCTGTATGGTGCCCCTGCCCCAGGTGATACCAAGTCTTGTTATATGGTTATACTCAATGGACGAGTGATTGGCAGGGTCGACATGGACCTAGCACCATCCCTCGTCAACAGGCTTCGTATGTTAAAAGTTCTTGGGAAGGAAAAGGTACACACTGAGTTTGGTGTTACTTTGAGTGATAGAGTGATGGTTTGGTTATTTTTTTCTTCCTTGGTTTATCTTGACACCCTTGTTTGTCGCAGGTCCCGCAGATGTTAGAGATTTGTCTGGTCCCCATTACCAGTGTAGCGAGTCAGTATCCGGGACTGTACATATTTTCCACTGTGGCGCGCATGATGAGGCCTGTTCTTAACCTAGCAGCTGGTCAAGTGGAAATGATTGGCAGCTTTGAGCAGGTGTGTGTCTACCCTGGTGTTAGTGAGGGTCACCTGACTGGTCTTTTTTTTGCTTGCTGTTTGCTGAAGTATGTTAGTGATCAGAAGATGGAAATGGAGCGAAATTAATAGACCGGCAACAAATGTCTGAGTAATCCTTCAAACCCTAAAGGTCCGATTACACAGGCGATTTTTGTCGCGCTAAAGTTGCATCAAGTTTCAAACATGTTCGAAACCCCTCCGATACCGCGGAGACAAATTGCACTGAAAATCGCACCTGGTTTCCACGTCCACGATTTTGAAGTTGAAACTCAGAGCGCGACAAAAATTGTATCATGTTACGCGACAAAAATCACCTGTGTAAACGGGCCTTAAGAGTCGTCAGCATCAAATTTCTCCTGCCAATTCCAACGCTTTATAAAACAGAGTGGTCACGATCTTCAGGACTTAACTAAAAGGTCTATTAAAAAAGATAACTAATAATAAAACCCGAGAGTTTTTCTAAACCCCCCAATGTCTTCTCCCTCACTTCTAGTCTACGTCCGTACAATGTCCTATCTCCATCTGGCTCTGTTGCGACAAGAAGCAACATCAACTTTATCTCATTTCACTTGAAAATGGCGATGATTTGGATTATTTCTCCCTAAGAAATCGCGACTTAACGTGGCAGGGTTTTGGTTTCAGACAGAGTTGGAGGAGACGAATGGTGAATAGTTGAAGAAATCACCAAAAAGTTTCGACTTCCACCTCGTATCATTTTATAGTAACAGTCGGAGTTCAAGGCGAATTGCTCATTTAGAGGTGACGAAAATATCCTGTCACCTTGTAGAAACAAAGAGCCGATCATGGGAAATGATGGCGTTTGCTGGCTTTTTTGTAGCAAATAAAAAAACAGACATGTAACTTGCAGTTTTTTTTTTTTTCACTGGTGGAATAACTTCTTGTTTAATCGTTTTTTAAAGGTGTATATGACTGTGGCTGTTGTCAAAGAGGAGGCCCACGAAGGGGTATAAAAAAGATTTATCTGTAAAAGTAGTTGCTAATCACTGTTCTGTTTTTGCTTTAATTTGTTTTTTAATTATCACACTGGTCTTACTTTCTTGTGTCTTCAATTCCTCTTGTTTATTTTGTCTGCTTTGTTTGTTTCCTTAGGTGACAACTCACCTCGAATTAAAGCAAACAAGCATGCTGAGTGCTGTTGCGAGTTTAACTCCATTTTCAGATTTTAACCAAAGTCCTCGTAACATGTACCAGTGTCAGGTAAATAAATGCTTAAACACACGCTAGAATGTTAGAAGATCAATTTTAATCGTTCCTCACCTTTAAGCTTGGTTCAAGAAGGTCTCAGGTTGTAGTAGGGTTCTTGATAGTGGAGCACTGCACCGGTATCGCAGAGTTCCAGTGAAACTGTTTTCCGGACTTTCTTTCCGTTCACAAAAGCGATGGTCTATTCACAAATTCTTGCTACGGATGATATTTTTACCAATAAAGATTTCTTTCGTCTACCTGTAGAGCTTTTTTTTCTGTCAAAACAATACTCAGGGTAACCGTGACAAGTGTAGCAAATGAAATGACTGCTTGTGTTATTCAGATGGGAAAACAGACAATGGGAAGTCCAGCGCATGCTCTGAAACACCGCGGAGACAACAAACTGTATAGGCTGCAGGTGAGTTTCGAGAAACAATGGACCAGATTTAACCCTTTGACTCCCAAGTTTTAATTAAGATCTATTCAAGATCTCCCTTCAATGCAAGCTGCCAAACATTTCCTTGCAAACTTAAAAAAAAGAGAATTCGGTATTAGATTAAGATAGCACCCTCCAAATGATAAAGTTATTTTCATCACCTGTTAATCACTCCTGGAAGTTAGACGGCGATGCTTCGAAAGTCGCCGTCTTTGGTGTATCTGTGGTGGTTGTGGACAACAGTTAATCGCAGATACAGATGTTCAAGAAGTGAGGGTGCTTCTTTCCTTTTTGCCTAATGTGTTCAGGTGTCGTATTTAGCTAACTGTTTTTTGCGCTTCATGCTATTAGACTCCACAGAGCCCTCTAGTTCGGCCAGCGGCTCATGACGAGTTTTCCATTGATAACTATGCCCTTGGAACAAACGCAGTTGTGGCTGTTATTTCATACACAGTAAGTTATTCACGACGCCACTCAGCTGGGGGGGGGAGGCTATATCTCGGTAGGAGGCCAAAAAGAGAGGAGGGAGACTTTTCGAAGTGGACGTTGAATCAACATGAATATTAGGAGACGCCTACCTACTCCCCTTACGCTTTGCAGCCGATCTAACCTTCTATCCTACGTTTGTTTCCTCTGCCGCCCCAGCTAAATTTTTGTTCAACTGTTTCGGTGTTCTTTTACACCCCAGCCTGACGTGTTACGCGGACATCTACATGTACAAGCAAATGCCTTCGAGGAAAGATTAATTTAGTTCCTTTGTTATCCAACCAATCAGCCCAAGAGAACGGGTTTCAAAATAAAATTCTCATCATTACAAAACCTAGCATAATTTTGTTCTTGTATTTTAAAGGGGTATGACATGGAAGACGCAATGATCCTCAACAAAGCTTCGTTTGAGCGTGGATTCGCTCATGGTACTGTGTTGAAATGTGAGGTATGTGTGGTGTAGGTTTTCGTGTACTTGTGTCATGTATTGACAAGATATGTGATCCTTGTTGATTATACTTGATACTTGTCCATGTTCTTTTCTGTTGCTAAGTGTTATTGATTTTATACCATTTTCAGATAGTGGATCTTAATAAATTATCGGGAAACCGTGGAATTTCAAGCCTGAGATTCGGTAAGTTATTGTTTTTCATTCCGTCGTGCCTTGTTGTGGATAGTTAAACGCTACAAGCCTCTCTCGAATTGCGTTAATCCTCTTTTGATTCCGCCAACCAAATGGGTTCATTGACTGAATGCATCGCCCTCTGTCGTTAAAGTTCTCCTGGCTGATTATATTTTTCACTTTCTCGTTCATCTCGTCCAAATCCGGCAGAGTGTAACTTGTGACTTTCTCTATTTCGCTTTAGAGCGGTTTTCAGGCGTGTGTCGAAAAACCAAATTACTCTGACCAATCAGAACAGATGCAAACAGTCCAATGAACCAATCAAAAAGCAAAGCCACTACGTGTTGCTGGCGCAAGGCGCTGGAAAGTGCGCGGGAAAATGCGAGCGAGTACGTCGCGGTTGGTTTTGGGTTTGTTTCTCATTGGTTGAAAAAGTGGCGCGAGTTTTGTTAGCCAATCACAGAACGAAACAATACAAAATCAAAGAAAATGCTCTTGACTTTCGACACTCAATAGAAAATCGCGCTGTAGCAGACGACCAACAGGGTGACCACTATACTGATCTTGTTAATTGAACTGTTCCTCGTTTCAAGAGCCTTCTGTTGTGCCTGTCGACCTGAATGCAATTTCACATCATTTTATTCACAGGTTGTCTGCCTGATGATGCAAGAGTCGAGGGGTTTTTGGATGAGGATGGTCTACCACCGATTGGAGCCAAACTTGAGACGGGGACTCCGTATTACTGGTAAGGATCTAGTTTTCCTGGTATGAAGCCTGTTTGACTTGTAAGAAACTGGAAATACCTTACTTCAGTTGGAGTGACCAGTAAGTGATGACACCTCATTATGCGTGTCATCTGATTGGCCCAGGGTAATGCATCACTTGATCTCAACCAGTGTTTTATTGGTTGTTATTTATGTGATGTCGTTGCTCTTGGTCAACCTGATAAAACGTAAAGTCTGATGCTGGCCTTTTTGATCGAAATTAAATCCTTTTTAGAACAATATTAAAAATGTTTATTGTCACACAACTTTCGGGTGAACCTCTGTGGTGAAATGTTCAATAGGCGTCTCCCCGTTACTTGGCGATTAACAAATGCTTGTTAATTGGTTGTGGTTTTATGACACCGTCGTTTAGCTTTGCTTCGTTTGGGTTCTCTTTCAGTTACATTGACGACAACATTGGAAAAGCAGTATTAAAAAAGTACAGCAGTCTGGAAAGTGCCATTGTTGATGATGTAAGAAAATTGTTTTGTTGCCTTGATGCGAAATGTGTTTTGCACTTCCAGTGATTTTCAGCTGTGTTTGCGAAGGCTTTGCAAAGTTCAAATTGCGTTTTTCATCTTCACAACAGGTAAAAATTCTTGGAAATGACGAGGGTACTGGCCTGTTGCAGAGAGTTTCCATTAAATTAAGAATTCAGGTAGGTTTCGGTGTGGAGTCGATTCTTTATCCAAGGCCATAAAAGGCAAACGGTGTATGTATGTTTTATTTCTTGTGGGATCTGATAATTCATTCACTTTTAATATACTCATTGCTTTGAATACGTTGCCTTAAGTCTGAATTCCCGTCTGGATAAATCATTACTGTTCAATTTAACAAAATTCATTTTTGTTGCTTCAGAGAAACCCTATCATAGGGGACAAATTCTCCAGTCGGCATGGACAGAAGGGAATTTGCAGGTATGTATCTTTAACTCTCCAACTACAACTGTTACTGCCTCCAAATGTAGTTACTGTGGTATTTTCTTCTTGTAAGCTTGAGGTTCAGGTTCATTTGACCATTGCAAGCGTTGTTTTTTGTTTCCTTTCAGCCAAAAATGGCCGATTGAAAACATGCCATTTACAGAATCGGGAATGACGCCAGACATTATATTCAATCCGCACGGATTTCCCTCGCGTATGACAATTGGTAGGGTCAGTTACTTTCACTTAAACATCCAGCAAAACAAAGTTTTAAATTTTTATTTTATTTCATATTATTCTGAACGTTTTTCAGGAATGATGATTGAGAGTATGGCGGGTAAATCAGCCAGTCTTAACGGCGTTGTGTATGATGCTACACCGTTCACCTACTCAGAGAATGACCCGGCCGTGGATTACTTTGGAAGCCTCCTAAAACAATGTATTTGGCACAATCATTTTATTACTTATGTTTCACAAGTTTGTTGGTTCAACAGTGGCTTTTTGGAATGGAAGAAATGAAAAAGACTGGTATAATATTTAACAATTATTGTTGCTGCCGCATTTCGAACATTTTTGTTTTCGCCTTTGTTTTTTATAATCACTTTCTGTCACGCTTATATGTCGTTTTTCGTTATCATTATTCTGTTAGTTTTTCCTGCATAATTTTGCCTTTGTTCAGTTCATTAGTATAAATTCGCTGTTTTGCTTTAAAATTCATTCTCATTTTGTGCTTCTTGGAGAATCTTCGTCATTTTGAAGTTTATGCTTATCTTAGTTTGTTCCGTTTAAAGCCATACAACGTTTGTAAGTATTCTTTCGTCGTTTCGTCGTTTGTAATTCTCTTGTCGATTTCTGTTCACTTAGTTCTTTGTAGTAACGCATTTCTTTGTTTCTTTTAGCAACCGTTTCAAAGTCACTAATAAACATTTGATGTGAAAGTATAAGCGCGTTGGAGCTTCGGCTTTTTGGCCCCGACAATTATTCACCGAAGTGAAGATGGCTAGTGGTGGTGGTACCGAGCCGCGAAGCCACCGTCACTGAGGTGAATAATTGTTTTAGTATTTACTGAAACAGTGAGATAATAGAGCTCAAAAATGATGATTTGACTCGTTTATTCTTGCCAACAATTGCGATTTTCGCGCGAGTTGCTCGGAGTTGAATAGCATCTGTTAGTATATACTAAAACAGTGGATAGCGTTGAACGCGTGCGCTGATTGGCTACTCAAACTCCGAATATCCTGTGCTATTCACCTCCGAGCAATTCGTGCGGAATTTGCGCCTGAAAATGTTGTAATCTTTGCAGGAATAAATGAGTTAAAATTATCTTTTTGTGCTGTATTATCTCATTGTTTTAGTATATACTAAAACAACTATTCACCTCAGTGTTGGTGGCTAGTGGTGGATATTTACCTCGCCGCTTCGCGGCTTGGTAAATATCCACCACTAGCCACCTCCACTTCGGTGAATAGTTGTTAACTATCCCGAGTTTGAGTAGCCAAACAGAGCGCGCGAAAAGTGCTATCCACTGTTTTAGTATATACTGTAAAAGGCTTGTAGTATTAGCGTAGGTTAACTACAAACGAAAATGCCTTTCTTATTTTTTTCTTTTTCTTACCCTTTTTTTCTGGGCTTTGTCCTCTGTTAAATTTAAATTTTGGTATTTCAGCTGGTTATAACTACTACGGCACTGAGCGAATGTACAGTGGTACGGATGGCCGTGAGTTTGAAGTAGACATCTTCTTTGGAGTGGTTTACTATCAGCGATTGAGGCACATGGTGGCTGACAAGTACCAGGTACCCTCTCTCTCTTTAATTTGCTGAATTAAAGAATAGTTTACATCAGTTTGGAGACGTTTTATATCGTACACCAGTGAATGATGACATCGTGTTATGCGTGTCATCTGATTGGCGCTGAGAGTTTTGTCACGTGGTCTCAGCTAGTGTTTTACTGGTTGTTGATCACCGACTCTTCTTCTTTGGCAGTCAACTTGATAAAACTGCATGTCTGAAGCTGGTCTTTTGTTTACTAGGAATTTATCGGTAAAAGGGTTTTACTCTTGGTAGTTAATTCAAATGGTAGGGGCAACTTAACTTGCAACAGAAGACGAGACGAGAAAAGCTGCGCAAGCGTCATACTGGAGAGTGGAAGTTGTCCGCTTTTTGTGTTGTATTTGAATTGTATTTGTCTTTGTGTTCTCTATGCTCTACCTCCAGCCAAACGGTTTGGTCCTACATTTCTAAATGTAGACAAGCTACATACGGCCCTGGAAAACGATGACACATCGTTGCCCCGTTTGCCCGCGCGCGCGCGCGCGCGGACACAAATTTTGTGTCCGGGAAACAAAAAAATGTTTCTAATCTTGTTCAGAGACATTTTGTGTCCGCAACAAATGTTTCCCCGTTGCGCGGCATGGAAATAAAACATTCATTTTGTGTCCCGCGTTTACGCGCCCAAGAAACATCATGAGCAACAACGTGTCCTCGTTTGCCAGGGCCTATAGAAACTGAAAGCAGGGCAGCGCGCGGTTTCGTTCTTTGTCAGGCAAGTTACACGAAGTAGAAGCGCAAAAGTGATCCCAACACAAAGTCTATTTTTCTGTGCGAATCAAGAATCGTCAACACTTTGATTTGATTTTAACATTTCCCATTGTGCAGCAACCATCCAGAAGCGACGCGAAACCACAACCTAATTACCGTTACTGTTTGCGGTTTAGTTTTCTCGCGCGTGAGTTGGCTTTTTTACTTGAAACAATTAAATTCCATAAAATTAATATTTCTAGTGTTCACGGTTTTCGGATTTTCACAGCAGTCAGGCCCTGAGTAGTCAGTATTGCTTAAGATAATTCGCCTCCTGGATTACACAGGCTCTTGGTAATATGCGACAAATTCATTGCCTCTTGTTTTTGTCTTCGTATTAGGTTAGAACAACAGGCCCTATTGACATCCTAACTCATCAGCCAGTGCAGGTAATGTTGTCTGCCTCACGTCTTCTTATCTCGCGCATATTCTACCAGTACGCGATGACGTCACTTTATGTGTGTTATCTGATTGGCTGTGGGCAGTGTCACGTGGTACCTTCCGATGTTTTATTGGATTTTATCGCAGCAAAAATCATGATTAAAAAACCCCTGCTTTACATTAAGGGAATATAGACTATGCAACTTCTCGTCCTTGGTGCGTTTCCTTCATTAATTTAATTCAACTAACTTTGAAGGGTGGCGTTTGGAAAAGCTAGCTGCCTAATTTATATTGTGGAAGCTTTATTTTCAATAATAATAATAATAATAATAATAATAATAACTGTTTAAGTCTCAAATCGTTCCAGCTGAACACGAGTGCTCTACTAATCGGGGAGACTGTAAATCAAACTCTAAATTAAATCAAATGTTGGTTTTTGAGGAGAGGAGAAAACCGGAGTACCCGGAGAAAAACCTCTCGGAGCAGAGTAGAGAACCAACAAACTCAGCTAACTGTGAGCTGAGTTTTGGAATCGAACCCGGGACACATTGGTGGAAGGCTATGGTGTTCAATCCATGCCAAAAATCAACTTTGGTACTCAACATTCAACTCTGTCACTCAACATCCAACTCGAGCAGTCAACATTCAACTCCTGTTATTCAACATTCAACTTGAGCACGCAGCACGTTACTTGAGCAACCAACTTTTAATTTGAGTAATTGTACAAAAACGTGACAACAAACTTTCTCCAAGTTAGTTTCGAAAATATATGCGTACAAGTTCATTTTCCGCAATTTGATATACGGCGGTGTAATGTTGACTTCGCGCATCCAACTTGCAAGTTGAGCTCTACACAATCAACGCCGTTGCAAAATGTTGACATCGTTTTGCGGGCGGCGTTCAATGTCTGCCAAAAATGATCAAATATCATTTGGTCACGTAACAAGTATCATATGTCGAGCGCTGCCCTATATTTCAGTTTATATGCTGAGACAAGATGTCAGATAACGCAATACATATAAATTGTATTCGTTACAATGAAGATATTGACAATGCAGAAGCAATTCTGCCAGCTCCACCAAAAACACCAGAGTATCGTCACTCAGACGATGATATGGCTGAACCAAACCTCGAATCAGACGAGGAAAGCCCTCCAGCATCACAGCTAGAGCAACGACACCACGCTGCACTTGCTGCAACAGCAACACAAAGAAACGAAAGGAAAAATCCTCCAAGGCAAAGCCCGCCAAAAGTTACCAACTTACGGCATACCTCAAAAAGGAAAGGAGAGGAAATAACTAGCGCTATTGAATTCAAGAAAAGAAAAACTGAGGAATCAATCCTCAAATTAACGAAACATTTAGAACAAAAGACTTGTCCAAAGTCACTTCAGTACAAAGCGCGGGCAAATATAACGCCCGATGACATGTTTCAAAAAGACATAAGCGCCATAAAACAATATGCCGAAAAACAATTCGTGGAAGCTCTGTTGCGCTTTTGCGCTTCCATCAACGCAGACTCGAAAGTCACGCGAAAAAACTAGAAAGGGCAAAATATGCCAAACACCGAAACAAGAGGTTTATTTCCTCTAGAACTGAGTCACAATCGCCCTCGGCGAACATAGCAAACAATGTCAACAATGATGTAAATAGGATAAACAACCTGGAAAAGCAACTTTCCGATATAAAAGAGATGCTATGTACACATTTGCTAGACAACAATAAAAATGTTGAAAGCTATAACAGTGTGATCTCTGAACAAACAACCACAAAAATCACAAATACGAGATCAGTCGCACGACTGTCAAAAAATGGCAAACGCAAAAGGCGAATAAAAATCGCCAAACAAAAAAGATATAACAAAGAAAGGGAGACAAACGAAAAATTTCTTAAAAATCTCTCAAGTCACAGATTAACTGACAGCCAAGTAAGCGTACTGTCAAAAGGGCTTCGATTTATCCCGACACCCGTGACTAACGAAGACGAAATCAAACGACACTTGTTGGGCGATTTCGAACATTTTGCGAGACGAATGCGTCTCCAATACATATTTCACGGAAACAACAAGGGAAAACATCCATTCCATGTAAAATCAAACTGGGTTCCACCAGTACAACCTTCTGTTGCCCTTGAAAGCTACTTGGAAAACGTCAACGTTAGACTTGCTGAAATAACAGTGCAAAACCCAAAATACAATTTGTCACGCGCGGAACATATAGCAGTGAAAGAGTTGAAACAAAACACGGCTATAAACCTAAAAAAAGCCGATAAAGGGAGCACAACAGTGATCCTCAATAGTAACCGACAAACTTCAAGAAGGCTTGATCCAACTTAACAACAGGGACCACTATCTGCCTCTTGAAAAACCAATGGTCGCGGAAACACTGCAAAAATCAAAGGAGATCATTTCTCAGCTCCACAATGACAAATATATCGATGACATGACAAAACAATGGCTTTCACAAACTCCCAATCCACCAAGGATACCTATCTTCTACACCTTAACTAAAATCCACAAACCAAAACCGGTCGGAAGACCGATTATCTCAGGTTGTGATGGACCAACCGAAAGAATATCATCATTTGTGGATCATTTATTACAGCCTATTGCCATGCGACAAAAATCGTATATCAAAGACACAACTGATTTCATAAATTTCGTTGAGGAGACAATAATTCCACGTGATACTATTTTGGTATCTATGGATGTTACAAGCTTGTACACGAACATCCCACAAGAGGAGGGAATTCAAACAGTATGCAGTGCATACGAGAATTTTCACAATAATAACCCTCCCATACCATCTCGCTATCTTAAAGAAATGCTAGGCCTAATACTTAAAGAAAATTCCTTTGAGTTCAAAGGGGAAAATTTTCTCCAGACTCATGGGACGGCTATGGGAACAAAA
This sequence comes from Galaxea fascicularis, assembly GCA_948470475.1. NCBI lineage: Eukaryota > Metazoa > Cnidaria > Anthozoa > Scleractinia > Euphylliidae > Galaxea > Galaxea fascicularis. Next base: position 25,871,196 of record OX419343.1, on the reverse strand, counting down.
ATGGCGGTCGCCTTTGCCAACATATTCATGGCCGAAATCGAAACCAACCTACTGAACCACAGTAGGATAAAGCCTATAGCATGGAAACGTTATATCGATGATATTTTCTCGCTTTGGGACACAAAAAGAGAGGACCTAGATATATTTATAACACAAGCAAACACATATCATCCAACGATAAAATTCACAGCTGATATCTCAGACACCGAAATCGCTTTTCTTGACACAGTGGTTTACAAAGGAGTTAGATTCGAAACAGAATCGATCCTTGACATCAAAACCCATTATAAACAGACCGAGACCTTCCAATACACCCACTATACCTCTTGTCACCCCCCAGGTGTAAAACGAGGTTTCATAAAGGGTGAAGCTATCAGACTCTTACGCACAAACTCCTCGGAAACAAAATTCCAGGAGGCCATCTCGAATTTTAAAACGCGACTTACAGCTCGCGGCTATCCTAAAAATCTAATAGATGGCACTCTGTCTGAAGTAAAATTTTCCGGAAGGCGATCGGCATTAACAAAGCAAACAAAAAAGACTCACGAGAGAATAATACCATTTGTCACAACATATCATCCAGCAGTAAAAAACCTTAAACAACTCTTGATGCAAGAATGGAGTTTAATACAAAATCAGCCAATGCTGAGAAACATTTTCAAAACACCTCCTATCATATCATACAGAAGAGGGAAATCACTAAAGGACACGCTCGTTAGAGCTAAACTTTGAAGGCACATGTTACAGCGTCGCAACCGCAAAGACACGTTGGGAGGTCAGAGCAGGTCTGTCGTGATCTTTAACCCAACAAAAAGGACAACTGTTCTCGTGATATTTGAAACGAAGGTCGTCCGCGAGTCCCTGTTTGATTAGACTGGGCCTGATAACCTTGGTCAGGTTGTGCTCTTTGGTTTTCCTCGATGGCCACAAGGTTCTGGTATAAACAGCTCATTGTATTCACGATGTCGTCTGGCACATCGAGGTTGACTAGCATCCTAGTGATGTAGTCTAATCGTAAAGCTATTCCTCCAATTTGGCAAGTATTTTCTAATCTTTCGATTCTAATGACCAGATCATTGATGGCCACCACAACACTGCTTAAGTCCGCCATTGTAATAAAACCTAGCAGCATTGGGGACGTTGCGTGACCAAATGATATTTGATCATTTTTGGCAGGCATTGAACGCCGCCCGCAAAACGATGTCAACATTTTGCAACGGCGTTGATTGTGTAGAGCTCAACTTGCAAGTTGGATGCGCGAAGTCAACATTACACCGCCGTATATCAAATTGCGGAAAATGAACTTGTACGCATACATTTTTGAAACTAACTTGGAGAAAGTTTGTTGTCACGTTTTTGTACAATTACTCAAATTAAAAGTTGGTTGCTCAAGTAACGTGCTGCGTGCTCAAGTTGAATGTTGAATAACAGGAGTTGAATGTTGACTGCTCGAGTTGGATGTTGAGTGACAGAGTTGAATGTTGAGTACCAAAGTTGATTTTTGGCATGGATTGAACACCATAGAAGGCGAGCTCTCTCACCACTGCGCCAACCCTGCTCCCCACAAGTGCACGCGCTGGGGGTACTGTTTTTACATTTTACACGTAGTATGAACACAGTTTTCGGTGCTGCTTACGTAAAAACTATTGTTATAAACCAACCTTAACTGGTTCCACGAAACAATGTTACTTAAGAAAGTCGCGTCATTATATAACACATTTTATGTCGCTTCCCGTGTTCTCAATCCAGGGACGTAAACGACAAGGTGGTATTCGTTTTGGGGAAATGGAGAGAGACGCACTGCTAGCACATGGGACATCTTTTCTGTTACAAGATCGGCTCATGAACTGCTCCGACAGGACAGAGGTAAAGCGGAATCCTAATATGACTAATGTCACCAACATCAGTCACTTAAACACTTTGAAACTCCAGATGAAAATTCAATTCCCGTTTGCTTCCCCAACACATTTTCTAAAGAAGTTGTGGGGAGAAGTTGTTAAAATGCCAGGCAAATTCGTCTTGTGTGATCCTGTTCGTAATTCTCGTGACCACTGTGTTTGATAAAGCGCTGATATTACAAGGAGAAATTTGATGCTGATCACCTTTGGGGTTTACAGTCTTTCCCGTAAAACCGTGAACACCAGAAAAAAATTGTGGAATGTTTATTGTTTCGCGACCAATCAGAACAGGTTTCATGTTGCTTCTGATTCAGAAGCAACATGAAACCACAACCTAATTACTGTTACTGTTTGCGGTTTAGTTTTCTCACGCGTGATTGGCTTTTTACTTGAAACATTCCATAGATATTTCAGGTGTTCACGGGTTTACGGGAAAGACTGTAAGGGTTAAGTCCACTTTTTGTAAATTTGGCTGCATACATATAACTCGAGTTCGTGACCGTATTAAGGCGGGGTAGAGCACTGTTCGGATTCTGAATGGATGGGCGATTTCACGAGGTACTTTCATCATCATCTTCCCCCCCTCCGCCGCTGCAGGGTCAGGTTTGTGTAACACGTCATTGATCACCATGCCTCTTTCTCCCCCCTCCCCAGGGTCAGGTTTGTGTCAAGTGTGGTAGCATCCTTTCCACTTTCAAGGAGCAACCCCCTGCAGGCGTGGCAGCTGCGGCGCTCAGAGGGCGCAAATGGACTTGTAAGACTTGTGAAAGCAGTGATCATATTCAGCTGTTGGCTTTTCCATACGTGTTTCGCTACCTTGTTGCTGAATTGGCGGGCATGAACATTAAGGTGTCCATGGACGTGAAACGAGTTGGGGCCGAGTAAATGGTTCAAGGGCTCAGGAGAAATTCTCGCGAAATGGCGACTTTGTCGAGGGTCGTTGAACAAGCTCATGAGGAAGGTCATAAAGATGTCTTTAGAAAGACAAAGCACAGGAGATATGGTGGTGACGCTGTCTTACATCTCTTAAGCCAATGTAGAATGCCAGTGGTCTCCAATTTCGCCGGCTATGGCGATTGTGGGCGCGCGCGCGAAATTGCAAGGAGAAGTGTCCACGTTTTTTGTGAAGTTAAAGTAATCGAAGCAAGTCAATTCCGTTCACAGTGGTTTTCTACTGAACGTGCGTGGCTAGCATGAATGAACGTCAGTCTCAACACGAGTTAGAAATTGAATCAGAATAGCAGTATTTTGAGGAGAATTTTAACTTCATAGTCAGGCCGCAAAGTTTTAGACAATGTTTGGCTGCTTCTACCACAATATGCTATTTTCACAGCCCGCCGATTGATCAGATTTTGTGCGATCACATCTTACAGAACACCTGAACTGCGGTTGTCGTTGCCCGACGTGATATCCGCAAAGTTTTTTCACTAAGATGAACTAAAGAATGAGTTACTTTTAGGTCTTTAGTTTCAAATCAAGTCAGTCACAGGTTAACATATCGAATAATCTAGTCAGCTTGCAGTTCGTTCTCTTAGAAGCTCATGATTACCGTTAAAACATACCGTGAGTTTCACTGCTCATTTTCCTTTAATAAGTAGCACGGCGTGTAAGATTATGAAACAACTCGACTTGGTGGAATTTCAAGGGGGTCACTCCCTGGACTGAGAATTTACCTTTTTAAATTTCACAGCTGCTGCTTATCAACAACAATTGACACACAAAGAGAGGCCTCAACGTTAAGAAAACAAAAGACATTTAATGAACAGAGTAACGTATATCTAATTTGAAATTTACAGGTAATTGTCACCGGAAGGTGAACGAAAGAAATTAAATTTATCTTTGTAGGTATGTAATAAAATCAAATACTCCCCATGGTTGCGAGATTTGACTGATATTAGCCAATCGCCCCATGGTAAACCATAACCTTAAACGTTGATGAAGTTGTTCCAGAGCAGACGATCTTACAAACAGTAGCATGAAAACCTTCGCCAATACAACCACATAAGGTTGCACTTTTGACTCTCCCCTGGACTCCGAACTTTATTTATTGTTAGTTGCAGAGGAATTTCGGGTAACACGCTCTCAAACCCCTTTGTTTCTGATTCATCGACCAAATTTGTTGCCTAAAACGAATAGCACGCACAACTTGTAACAGTGGCAAATGCGCTGAGATAACAATAACAGACAACAAGTTGCGATGAGACTTTCATTTGAGCACTTCCGTTTCCCCGACCATTTTTGCGATTGAAAAAAGCAAAACCCTTCAAGCTATTTAGCTGTCCTAAAACAAAAACAAACGATATCCTCACTATGTGTGCTGATGGGCAAATAAGAAAGGTCGACGAATGATAACGATGTTCGTGGTCAAAAGATGAGAAGGGATGCAAGCATATACACTGTATACTCGACAGCTCGGAAATGGCTTAACAGGAACAAACTGTACACAAGATTTCACACGAATCCATGTTGCAATCAATCAGTAACCATATTCACCCTGTTAATCCAATCTTACTTCGGTTAAATTCCTGTTATTTATCTTTTGCGTAAATTGAACGCAACATTTCCAAGCGGTGATTTCCTTGGATGACTTGCTTTCTTTTCGTCGTATCCTTTACTGAAATTCACAAGGAACCAAATTTGAGGACATGCGAGGGTCAAAGTGATTGGATCAAACACTTCCGCTCAAACATTACAACGGGTATATTGGACTGCCTCTCGAGAAATCGAGGTTTTTTTCCCCAACATTTTTTGGTTCGGATGAAACTGGTCATTCTACCTGAATTTTTCGAAAGTTGGATCCCTTTGCACCACACCCCTAAACTCCTTTGATGGCCATATAATGAAAAAGATGTCAGTTAAGAGAACCCATTCTCCTGCCAAGCATCTGTTCTCATACTATAAAAACGTTTATAACTAACATATTAACTATTTTCTACTTCTGATTACCTGATGGTGTAGTAAACCTTTAAAACTGAACAGCGCACATGGACACGCCCTTGTCACCATCATAATCCACAAGAAAATCAAAGCCAGCTCCATGTGTGATGACAAACGCTATCTCACCATCGTAGAAAACACATTGCCATCTCAAGGTCCATTCAGTCAGAGAGGCCAAAACCGAGCTTGACTGCAGGTTAAAATTACTGACACTGCAACCACTCGTCACTACATGGACATGATCAGGCAATTGTCAGGTCGTATGTTTAAGGTAAAACTTGACCATGATTTCTTATCATGTATAACTGTGTACACATTTGTGTGTTTTAAGAAAGCTCCCGAAAATGGTTTGTAAAGCAACAGCTTGGGACAATCCCACTGGATTGCTGACTCCATTGAGAGTTTTAAAACAATGTTATTTGTGAGATATAAGGTTGCTCCTGTGTAACTTGCTTGCTAAATATAGACACTTTCCTCAAAGGCCAAATCTCTCAGCTCTCTTTTTCTTTTTAGCCTGGAAAAAAAGTGGAAAGAATATATCACAGGTTAAGAAACTAACAAACTCAGTCCTTTTCTTTAAAAATAAATTATATGCACAAGGTTACAAAATGAAAAACGTTGTGAAGATGCCTTCACTACTTACATCATTGCTATCCCCAGGAGAAGTTGTAACAGTGACACCAAAGCGCTGTTTTCTCTTCAAAAGTTTATCACTTTCTTCAAGCTGCAAATAATAAAACTGGCATCATCAACTGAGACCAGAAACAAAACAATCCAGGAGTAGCCATAACTGTTGCACAGGCAGAAACTGAGAAGATTGGTATCATTTATTTATGCACCTACTTAATGCATTCTGATAATTAGCTGTACGTTTGCTGCTGGTGAAGCCTTTGTGACCTCTACATTGAAAACAGCCCTGGGCAGTCAGAGTTTTGAGTCATGTTTACTTGAGCTGTACTGCCATTAGTTTATGAGTAAAATAAAAAGAGCACTCAAAAGAGGGGGACCAGGAGATTATTTTGAATTATTTTAATTTAGAACAGCACACAAAAAAAGCATGTAAAACAAAAATTATTGGACTCGTGTCAACTCTCTTCATAACCACCCTACGTTAGTTACCTTGCTCATCATTGGAGAGACTGCTCCAAACCTTTCAGCCCTTTTCTTCAGCTTTTCTACATCCACACCCTGTTGTTAACAAGATACCACAAATGGAGACTGTTATAACAAGGAAATACATACCTCTCACTAACCATGTTCGAGGTCTAACTGAAAGTTATGGACCAAGTTTATGGCCCAAGCACGAAGCGCATGGGCCACAAATTAACAGGAAAACATGAGGATCCATAATCTACAGTACTGACCAAGAAGGTTTGTAAGATATTATGTCTAATCTCTGAGGTTAGTAATGGCTGTGCAGGAAAGGAAATCAATCACAGCACAATACTAACTTGGAGATATAGTACATATTTATATTTAATGACCAACTTTAATACAAATATACAGCACTATACTCACTTTAGCTGCAGCGACTGGAGAACTCTTTACAGTTCCATTACTGGTTGTCCCGGTAAGGCCAAATCTAGAGGAAAGTAACATACTTGAGTTCTTCAGTTGAGACCATACAGTAAATTTTTGAGAACATCAATTTTTATGATTTTTGCCTGTATGATTACTTGAGGACAGCTGCTGATAGATCATGTTTTTTCTCAACTCTGGTTTAACTTACAGCAAAGTCAAATGACTACTCCTCAGTGCCATGACATAGCATATCACATTTCTCGAGCTACTGTAATAGACCTTTCCACCGGTTTTTATGCAATCTTGACTGGGGAGCAAATATGGCAAAAACATTATTTCAGTAAATATATGGGATTTTGGCTGACTTTGAACTGCTGTAATGCCATTACAGAGAGGTAGGTTAACAAGATTTGCCACTATTTTAAATAGCAAAGAAACATTACAGTGATTCACTAGTTGACCAAAATTCCATACATACCATATTTGTTCCCTAGTCCAGATGGCACCACAAACCGAGGAAAGGTCTATTTGGCTTACCTCTGGGCCCTAGCCTTCATCTTGTCTGCTTCAGTACCTGGTGGGGATTGACCAAACCTTGCCAGTCTTTGGGATTTTTTCTCTCAAGAGCAACAACAACAAGAAGTCAACATTAAACAATTCTTTACCACTTAACAACACCTGACCTAACCAGTGCATTTATTTTTTTGTTTACAGCCTTACTTCCTCATCAGTTAGTGTTATTTCACCAGGCTTTTTCCCTGGGGGTGTGATGAGTGTCTTCTTACTGAAAAATAAACCACAAGAATTAGCAAGCTTTAAATTAAGATACATTAGTAATGTTTTCTAACAGATAGCTTCAGTCAAAAGAATCTCTGTGTAGGAGGCTACTTCCAATATTGGTGAACAAAATTGTTTTGCAAAACATATGATAATTATATGCATGACACCAAAGGTTGCACAATGTCAGGCTATCTGTGATGGCACATAATAATATTGATCTACCGTCCATTTATGTGTTATATGTTTGTTTCCATCTGTCTATCTACTTATGCTACTACAGCTGTTGATGAGATTATTATTACAAGTACATACACAGGGCTGGTAGCTAGTTTTTCCTCTTTTTCTACCACTGAAGTATCCTGTAGGAAAAAGACAATGGGAGAAATCAATCAAGAATGAAACCTAATTTATTCTTGACTTATTTATTTACTAAAAATTATAGTAAATCTCACATTGTTTTCTTTCTCTTTGACTTGTTCATCTAAGTCCTCTGTTCCTAAATGTTCTGACACATCTTCCTCAACATCAACATCATCCAAGTCATCATCGTCATTGTTCAAGTCACCTTCAATATCGTGCTCATCAGCAATCTCTTCACTTTCACCCTGACTGCGAACCACTCCTAAAACACATCAGAATAATAATTACACAAGATTTTGATCAGAACCACAATGTACTGGTATGTTCATGGAGCTGTGTAAAAATCTTTCAATGTACTGGATCCTTCTCACCTTGCTCAGCAAGACACGCTGCAAGCCTTTGTTGTAAAACAATTTTAGCGCCTTCTGTTGGAAGACCACGATCAGCCAGTTCTTTCTTTAAATCTGCTACCTTTAACAGTACAAAATTTAGAGCTTATCAATGCCTGGGTTGGTTTAAGCTGAACAGAGGAAATCAACTTATTAAATTAATGTCAAGCTCATCAACACTCTCACTAACTTATTATGAATGCATGAAAAATTATGGATTACATAATGGAGATGTCAATCAATTAATGTTGCAGTTATGAACGCTAGCAAAGCTTGCAATAGCGGAAAGAAAGTCTAAAAAATTCAGGCTTGACCAGGATTAAACCCATGATTAAAAAGCCACAATCGCTTGCTAAGTAAACTTACGCTTAACATAACAGACGAAAGCAAATGTTGATCGCAATGCATGCACATATCATCGCTTAACGGATCACCTAATTCAATATTTATCAACACGCTATTAGAAAGAAGAGGCTTTTCATCTCGTCTAAACGAACACATACGTTATATAACCGCACAGATATAACAATACCTTGAGTTTCTTGAGGTTTAATGTCGCCGCTGAATCCGCCATCTTGTCTTGTTGAGCGTCGTGCCCACGTGTTATACGCCCCAAGCGTATTGTGGGAAAGCATCACTGTGGGCAGTGTAATTACGATACATGAAGTACAAAAATTAACATCTTAGACGGGGGACCGCTGAAAATGGCGCAGGAGACCTGACTCGGTTGCCGCTTGTTCTATCACTTGCTGTTTTTACAGCATTTTAATTGTACTGGAGAGGGATTTATCACTTTCAAGATGCGGAGAGGACCTGGAGGAGTTGGTGCAATAAACAGACAGCGCCTTGCGAAAGTAAACACTAGCTTGCACAGTTTGTCTAGATCTTAATCACTTAAAATACTACGAACAGATGAGATGAGCCATATGAGCGTATCAGGTTGAAATTAATTGTAGTTTATTTGGATTTCGTTCAGGAAAAGTACGCCACAAAGGGAACAGAAATAGCAGATATTCAGCTTTCTCAGGTAACGTTATAACATTTATAAAAGTTCCAAACAAAAAGATAGCTGACTATAATATAAGCTTAAACCCTATGCAAATTACAAATTTGTTGTTATGTTTTAGTTCAACCTTTGTCTTAATTGATTAATGTAACACAATATGGATTTGAATTATTAAAGTGATGTTGATTTCATTAGATGGGCAAACAGCTAGAATCTTTCAAAACATCTCTTGAAGATTTTGCCGGGAAGTACAAACAAGAAATCCGCAAAAACCCAGAGTTCAGAGGTCACTTTCAACAGATGTGCGCTCGCATTGGTGTGGACCCCTTGGCTTGTATGTCATATTGCTCTTTGTAAATGTAAATGTTGTAATTATTAAAAGAACTGTAACCTTAATGGTTTGTTTTTTCTGTTAAAAATTTGCAAAGGGGTTGTGAAAGTCAGTCAGTCATATAGACATCACCAAGAAAAAAACAAGGTGGTGAGAGGAAAGACAATAAAACACTTCACAATTACATCAAATGGGAAACTGCATCAGGATAATAGGGCCGACTCCAAACCCTACTTTGAGACTGTTAAGAGCTCATTTAGTCATGATAAGATGTTGCATGGAAGTTACAAAAAGTTGAGGGGGTTGAGGGATATCCTGTTGCAGAGCTGTCATTAAGGCCATTAGGCCAGGGATTTTTCCTGAAATCCTGAGTTAGATCCCCAGCTCCTTTGATAGTAAAACAGAATATTGACTACTTACAAAAGCTGGATTCCCAGGCTAATTTTTGAAAATCACCACCAACTTAAACCATTAGCGACAACTCTGCTGGATACAGTGAACTGTCCTCCCTTTTTTGGTTGGGACAATCTTCCTGTATCGGATGGGTGGTCAGAGGGTATGGACATTTGCCTCTGAAGTTCAAGGAGGTTGTCCAAGAAAAAAAGACTGCAGCCTTGCTTTGGAACTCTGGAATAATGTCACTTGTAAAAATTAATGTGGACAAATTGAAAAATTTATCTTAGCTAGCTATTAACAGTTCTGATTCGAATTTAATTAATTTGCAGCAAGCAAAGGTTTCTGGGCAGAGCTTCTTGGTGTAGGCGATTTTTATTATGAGGTATTTAAGTAAGCAATATTGTGATGGGTTTCTTTAAAGGAAATTAAAGTAGACTTTGAATCTCTCTTCCTTATATGACAATATAGTGTTGGATTACAAGTCCATTCCTTAGCTACTAAATTAACATTGTCTTCATTATAACTTTGATGTTTCTGCTTTTCTTCATATGCAGCTGGGTGTCCAGATTATTGAAATCTGCATGGCATCAAGACCAAGGAATGGAGGTTTGTTCTTCACTGCATCTTTTGTCGGAATGCAGGATGATGTGTGCTTTCTTTGTGTAATTTTAGTAAAACTGAGGCACGACGAGACATGGGTAAGTCTCACATCAAATGTCTTTTGTTTTCGACATACTGTAGGTTTAATGGCACTTGAGGACTTGCACAAGAAAGTAGTAAAGAGTAGCAAGTCAAGACAGGATGTCACTGAGTGAGTAGTAAACCTGACAGACTAAACACAATTTGCTAGAAATGAGAAAATCAATGTTGTAAATTATGAAAAGTTGAGTTTTCTCCCATTTTAACTGTGTTCGAAATGTCAGAGCTAAATTATAATTTTTTTTTTTGTAGAATTGGTTGTAAATGACCACACCCTAGAATTTTTCTAATTTTTTACCTTCCTTAAATATTTCCAAAATGATTTTATTTTTTCCAGACTACTTGAGTCGTTTATTATGTGGTGTTAAAATGAGTTCAGTATCTTAAATGTATCTTTAAAAAAAACCTCCAATACTGTCTAACCCAAATTAGCCTCCAGGAATACCTTAACAAAGGCCCTTTGTTCTTTGAAGTCCTTAAATCATATATCGACTCGATAGTGTGCAGTCTTGTCAGTGTTATTTCAACCAGTAGTGTGGAGGTACTATTGGGTTGGCAAAAGAACCTTGCACAGCTTTATGATGAGATCCACATCTCATCAGAGAGTTTACTTCTTTCTATTGTAGGGATGACTTAGCAAGAGCCATTAAAAAGCTTCACATCATGGGCAGTGGTTTCCAGGTAATCCCTGTTGGTAACAAGCGACTTGTCCAGTCAGTGCCTGGAGAACTAAGTATGGATCATGCTGCCGCACTGCAACTGGCACAGGTTATAATATTATTGTTACAAGTCTATTTGTTAGTTATACAGTACCTTCACTCAAGTTGTAGTTTACCCCCTAATAAAGTTTTAGTCTACTCCAGATATTTTCAGGCTAGGCGGTGAGGGTAAAGTTCCAATGTTACCTTGCACTTGGGGTTTATAATGTAGGGTGGTGCACATGACTGGGTGTGACCCATTTTTTAAAAGTGCAAGCAAGGAAGAATTACTTTTCCCCCACAAGAAGGCAACCTGTAGTCAGGATTCCGAGGAAACAACATACTTGGGACACAACTATGGTAGCAAGCACACCTCCTTACCTTGACAGTTCCAAATGTTAAGTTATCAGAAGAAAAAGACAAAAAACAATTCAAAATCCATATGCCTTCTGGCAAACTGACTGCTTGTCACACTTTCTTTATTCAGGGGAATGGTTTTACAACAGTTACAGCCATCACAAAGGACTTGGGGTGGGAGAGAGATCGTGCTATTCGAACCTTGGTAAGTTAATGTTGTCCAGTGGGCTTTTAAGCTCTTTTTATGTGAGTTTGTCAAGTTAGAAGATTACCTTGGTGAACCAGCAGATTCTCAGAACTGACGTTATAGTTTTCAGTCATGCTATGTACTATTTTGATCATTGTTTTCGTCTTACAGGATCACATGGTTCATGAAGAAATGGCCTGGGTAGATGATCAAGCACCCAGTGAAAGGTTATACTGGTTCCCAGGTCTCTTTCCAGAAACCTGATCTGACGTATTCTGGGATGAGAATAGCTACCCAAAAAAACAAACAAACAAACAAAAGGCCAGCAATTTACTTCAGAGTTCACCTCCTGGTGACCCGTCACTCCTCTCCTCTCTGAACATTGGTGTAAAAGGCAGCGAGAAAAGTACCTTGCCACAGGGGAGTCTTGTGAAAATGAATTTCAGATGGATATTACTCTGAAGAGGTTCATTCCATTTTTCTTATGCCATTGTATATATTTACATCGTAATAAAATAAAAAATGGTGAAGAGATCAAAAGCCCATTCTAGAGTCACGTCAATGCATGGTGGTTGTTTTTCATCAGTTGCAGTGTGGACAGTAACCTACTATGCATACAAATAGTTGAACCGTTCAGGTCAGAGTCAGTATCTTGGCAACTGCACACCCTCCCCTCCCCTAACCCAACAAGTTATGAGTTAATAAGTTAGTGTTAATGTTGGGTTTAGGGGAGGGGTAGTTGTGCAGTTGCAAAGATACAGATACTGATCCAAACATTTTTACCACTTGAATGAATGCCATACTAGTATCACATAAACAAGGCATTGTTTTTGAAGGCCAATATTTTGCTATACAATACATTTTCAAAACTTCAAAGAAACTTTTACTCTGTTAAGTATGAGAAGAGGCAAATTTTCTGCAATATTAAATTTAATGCTTGAAAAACTGATGTGCTATCTGTATAATAAGTAGTGCATAAGAAAAACTCATAGTTCCGAGCACAGATGTTTCAAACAATTTTTATTAATGTTCGTTTTAAGAATATCACACTTAGTGTGTCGTAGACCCACTGTTAATAATACTGATCCAAAATATCAATATAGTTGCACTTAAATACTCTAATCGTACAAGCTAATAATAATATTAATGTGAACAAAAAAATAAAGCAGATGTTTCATCATCTGTATGGGTCATAACTGTTGATTGGAAATTAATAAGGGAATAAATTTCATTGTTTTATTGAGAGTTGGGTGAACAAAATGGCACATCAGGGTTCCTACACTTTTTGTCCTAAAATTCCAGGATTATATAAATCCATGACCTGGGAAGGTTGAATGTACTCTTTGCTTCCCAAACAATAATTACTGTGCAAATCCAAAAACATGAACACCGATCAGAAGCGACATGAAACCACAAACTAATTACCATTACTGTTTGCAGTTTAGTTTTACATGCATACATCTTAACCTTTATTTATACATGGTATTAATTCAAAGTTACAAGCTTGTGGGGTCGTATGCAAAAAATTAAAAACAAATTAAATAAAAGTGCAAAAAGTTATTAATTCTAGGGAATAAAATAATTCAATCATAAATTGACATTTTTAAAATTAGAAAAATAGACAATTCTTAGATCTGTTGTTAATTGTTTGTGGAGCTAAAATGTTAAACTGAAATTGTTAAAAGACAGTGCAACACTTTTTTATCAGGAAAAATTTCATGTCAGTGCAATCTAAGGTAGAACAATTTGAACAACTTATGGTGTTCCAAAGGTCAGCCCCTCTATGGGCAATGGAGTTTTTAAATGTAATTTTCTTGTTCGTTATTGCCTTTTTTCTTGAAACAACATTCCGTAGATTGGATTTCAACAGTTAATTTCCTGGAAGCAAATAAAAATATTCCATGTTGTTGCTTGAAACACTGATTGGCTGCCAATGTCAAGTTGAACTGTAAAATCAGTACAAGTTTCCCCTTTTTCCAAATAATATGCATTATATAGAAATGCATGCCTTTACTTCAGTTAAACCGCAAATTAACCAACTAGCTATTACTTCACAAATAAAGTTTCTAACTAAAATCAACTTGGCTAACTTCTTGAAAGCCAACGTCTAGTATAACATTTCTAACTACAATCAACTTGGTTAACTTCTTGAAAGCAAATGTTTCATAAAAAAATTTTAACTAAAATCAACTTGGCTAACTTCTTGAAACGAAACATTTGATAAAATCAAAATCTCAGTCAGAGTAACAAGACAACCATTTTAGATGCACAATTGAGTCAGAAAGGGCATGGGTCTTCCTGACTTGACATCAAAACTGCTTTGTATACACGTTTACAAAAACTTAATGCAATGCAAATCAGTTTGTGATAGACATCAAATCAAGAATAGATCCATGCCCCTTCCAACTCAGTTGTGTACCAAAATGATGCTTATTTTTTTTCATATGGTTTGAAGTCTATAACAAGCCAACATTTGGCAAAAAAAAGGAACAACAAATAACGTAATGCTTTTTGAACAGGTGCAAAAATTTAATTTAACGAAAAAAATATATTATGGGTCTAGATGCACTTTAAAAAGAGTTGTCTTGAGATTTTGCTGTCCTCCTTCTTTCAAACTGGCAGAGTGAGTACTGCTAGAAATGTATAGCCATTAAGTCCTCTTCATACAGGGCTATGATTAGCATGATTACAAATCCCAAGAGCAGACCGATGTTCTGCACCAAAAATGTGGCAAAAGGTTCCGTATGTAAGGCTTCACTATGCATCAGATCAGGAAGCTAATGACAGAGGGAAAATAAACAAACACTGAACACTTTTACCTCAAATATTAACTAGCATCTTATTTCTCCTCACAACAGACTACTTGATTAATAATTATTACACTGGTTAAAAGAAAGGCAATATCCTCAATGGCTCAACCACAAGTATCCCAAAAAGTAGCAAAAAATGTGAATATAGTGATACTAAACCAACAATAATAATGAATTATTGTTGGTTTAACAAATGATTATATTGTTCTTTGGGCTTAACCCTTTATTGTTTAGAGCACTTTATTTGGCAGCTTTCCTGAAACATTGCTCTCTTGAATGAATGTTTGTTTTCCTTTGGTGTTTGGATTAAGAAGTCTTCACAATTATTCTATTGACGTTTTTGGTTTTCAATTGGTGTTTTGCAAAAGCACACTCTTTTTGAAAAAGCTTACAATGTGGTTTTGTTCTCCAAGAAATAGGCCTTGGAAAATTGCAAGGAAAAAAAATCAAAATATATTCTTTTATAAACTGTCCCATCCCCTTGCTGCCCCAAAACATCAAAGTCGCAATACACATTGCAGGAGGACTTTTTTTTCAGTTTGACAAAATATGGCCAAAATAGGAAAATCTCACAGTTCTTGAATGGAAATACTTAATTAACCAATTGAAAGGAGGTAAAAAGAGGCAACATGTGTCTCTTACCATGTCAACTAATGAGACGTACAGAAACATCCCAGCAGCAATAGCAAAGATCCAAAACCGCACATCTCCTTGCTGACCAACATAAATACCAATGGCTAAACCAATGTAACATGACATGGCAGACAACAAGTTTGCTAGCAATGCCATTTTCACTGACATGCCAGCTGTAAGCAAGACAGCAAAATCCCCTATGGACAAAATCAAACCAAGATTTGTTATGAGACATTTTAATATTATTATAATCCAATCAATGAGACACTTTAAACTATAATTCAAGAAAACTGTTTGGAAAATGATAAGTTAAAAAATAATAAAATAATGTCACACTTTCTTGCTTTTTAAAAGGTAATATTTGGGCAGCACGTAGATAAAAACCATCTCTCACCCGTATTAATGCACAAACAAAACCACTCACACACCCATTCAAAAATTAATCATTACCAAGTTCATGAGGAAGCTCGTGACAAAACACAGCAATAGAGGTACTGATTCCACCAGAAATACCCGAGCTACCACCTTCAGAGAAAGCCGCTCCAATAGCCAAACCATCGCTTATGTTATGAAGAGTGTCGCCTATAATAATCATCCATGCCACAGCAGAGATCTTTTTTACTGGTTTCAGTTTTCCTTCCTCGTCACTGAATACTGAACGTCGTGACAAGCTTGATTTGAGGGTTTTCTTTGGTTTGGGTGCGTCTTGTGGAACTCCATTAGCATCATCTGGCAACTCAGCCTTAGCAGTCTGTTTGATATTGAGAGAGATTTCATTTAATTACTCAGTCGCCCAGTATTTTTAAGACCTTAACCCTTAAACTCCCAGACGTGATTATATTAGCATGTGACTTCTCCTTATAGTCTCAGCACACTGTCCAGCAGAAAGGTGACGAGAATAGACGAACTTGTCAGCCAGAAGGTGTTATCTTGATATGACCCCAACCTCTCCTAACTAATGTAAAGGAAATGTATAAGGGTTTGCAAAAAGAATTAATAATTGGATCTTGGGAGTTGAAGACTAAAAGGCCTTGATGAAATTTAAACTGTTTACATGGCTGGGTTGTTTGTCATGCCTACACGAGTTTGGTTTCCTATCTGGCGTCATGTGAGCATGGCCTCTAAGGAAGATTCTGATAACATGAGCATTAACCTCTTCAAATAATTTAACTCACAAAAAATCTTGCTAACCCATAATTACAGTAAATTGAAATGTGACCGCATAACATCAATTTTTGTAAAATTTATTGATCACCATTGTTTCATTTTCTCAATATTGTTAGTATAATTTCATTATAAGCATATTTCATTCATTTGACACTTTTCCTGGGTTGGCAAGTTTTGTTGCTAGGATAATTATTTAGTCATGAGGAATTGTAATATTTATTAAATAAGTTAAATTCCAACATTATAGGTGAAAAGCCAAATAAAGGGAAGCATGTTTCAATTTGCAGTTGAAAAAATTATTCAAACTCTGGGGAAAAAATCATTAATATCATCACAATATTAAAACTCATGAAAGCCACTTGTATCCTAAATTAATATAGGTCTTCACTAAAGTTGTTGTATTAGGTGTAAAAAATGATGGTTCATTTTATCATTCACATTATTTTTTAAATTCCATTTACCTCAAATTCACTCTCTTCTGTCTCTGTACCAGAAACATGTTCATATACACAGTGGGAGTGAAATGAACATGAGGGGCTGGTGTTACAATTATCTCCTACTATCTCCTTGGATGGCAAAACAGCAAATTAAGGTTAAAACAGGCAGTTATCAAGCATATGTTAACAAATGACACTGAAGTTCAAACTTCACTTGTAAATAATTTTGTTATATTAAATAGTCCCACTTTATTTAAAGTTCCTTTTAAATCCTGGATTTAATTGTATGTTCAAATTTATCATGTTTCAGTATTAACAAATTCTTTATATTAATGACAAAGAATACATTTATTGCAAAAGCATTCTATATAGGATTGATTCAACAAGACCTTGAGTTAATCCAGAAAAAACTACAAAAACTGTAAGTTTGACATTCTGTTTTAGAGCTTTTCATGGCCCCTTTATGGAAACAGGACAATAATATTATTACATTGTTGGCTAAGTTTTAAGAATAACTCCAACCCTAAATAAAATGTTAGTTTAACTTTCTGAACAAAGAAAACAGTCTTCAGTCAGCAGAAATTTTAGATAAATTGCTTTAAGTTGTAAGGGTTAACACCCAAGACCTCCAAGCATGGACTCATCACCCTTGTCAGTAAAATAAGATTCATTCTGATGATTGCTCATGTCCAATCCACTTCCCCACTTGACTTGATTAGTTACTTACCACATTGGTCAAAACAATGCCCCCATTTTCCGCTGGTACTTTTTCCTCGCTATTTCCAAAAGGGGGAGCTCCTTCATGATGTTCCAACTTGGAACATTTCCTCTTCTTTTTGAAACTCATGTGGCGACTTGAGGGCCCTGGAAGCTGCTCAAAAAGAAAAGTGTGTCCCTTAAAATTTTTGGCTAACAAACGAAAACAAAATGATGTTGTGCTGTATGTACTTGATCACGGTGCGACAACAATTTCATGATTCCTTTGGACAACCATCAGGAAGACCTTGGTTGTCCGATGCCCAAACAGTTTTAAACAATGACAAAAAATAAATCTAGCAAAAATAAGCAATGTGCTCTGACAGGATTCAGCCATTTTTTTAAATTCAATCTAGGGGGCTTGGGACTGAGATAAACCCAAATGGGCCAGGCTGCAAAGCCTTTCATGGGTGTTACGTATGAAAACAACGCAATTTTGCATCAAAGTGTTGAAATTTGTTCGAATATTTAGCCTTCATTTGTAAAATTTTCATGAATGAATAAATTTATATGTTGGCAAAGTTTGGTGCCAATTTTCATTTGTTTTATTAGTTGTGGGTAAAGAAATATGTGCTTGTCTCTTGGACAAGTCGTGTCATAGATTTACTCATCCAAATCAAATTTCTACTTGTCCCAGACAGAGGTTTTGTAGCACCCTGATGATGATGTCACCAGGCAAACAACATAATTGCAAAATGGAAATTACATGTTAATGAATGGGAATTCATCTGTGGCTGGTCACTGTCACTTGTAAAATGCTCTTGCTCAAACACAATGATAACTAGTATGCAAGTATGGCAGTGCAAAACACAAATGATCCACAGAGACCCCTCAGCAACAAGGCAATATCTGTAGTTAAGTTACACCCTCTTAACATAACTTTATGCTCCTTTCACTAACCTCAGCATCAATGTGACTGTGGCCTCCATGTTCACCAATTTTGCTCTTCAGTCCCAAGTGCATTAAAGTCTCAAACAGGAAAAAGGCATAAATGGAGGCCAACACAACCAATCCTTTCCAAATGAATCCACTTTCCTCTGAATGATCGCTGTGATCATCGCCACCAGCTCCCTCTTCTTCATGAGCATGAAGACCAAATGCCTGATCAAAAATAAAAAGATTGAATATCACCTGTAACAATAGTATTATACCAATTGTCAGAAATAATGACCATAAGATTTGAGGATTAGGTCGAGATTGAGTACGAGAACAACTTTTCAAATCGTGTTCACATGCTTTGGATGATCACCAGTTACTTCCTTGTTTCTTCAATCTCCTAATTTGCTGGTAAGCAACAAGAAAGAGTGAGGTATCAGGGGAGGCGACTGATTTGAAATTAGAAATTCGTACTCATACTCAATCTCGTACTTGTAATCAAATCTAGAGGTCCCTAGAAATACCACCCCACAGACTCAAGTACCATGCTAGTTAAAAGCCATAACAAACTCAAAAATAGAGCTGATAACCATTATGTGCATAAGATGTTAACTAAACTTCAGCTGTATACTTACATGAGGCAACAGATGAAGTAAGCTGTCTCCAGCCAAAGTTCCCACCGCAAGGGCAACCAGTAGAGCCAGGATCTTTTTGTACATTTTCTTTCCAAAAAATGGAATAGTAGCGACACCGACCAAGGATGTGAGACTAATGATTGTGACAGCAGCAAAGCCATAACCCCAAACTATTAAAACAACAACATACATATTGAAGGTTATTATTGATATTCTATGAAAACACTGCACAGTGGAACCCCGCCATATAACCACCTCATTATTACAACCACTTTTTTGTTACTTCTTAATACAGCAAGAACAACTACAGCTGTACTTACCGACCAAGAGTGAAGGCTTTATGGGGAAATCTCAAAACTGAGGCCTTGCCATATTGTCTAAGCCATAGCAAGGTCAATACAACAAGACCAAGGTCTGAGATTTTCCCATAAAGACTGAATGTTCAAGGTTAATAAGTTGTTTATCATATGGCTTTAAAAAAAAAGCTAACACTTGTTTTGTTTCTGCATAATTCGTAATCAGCCCATCTAGCACTTAGCCAATCAGAAAGCGTGCTGCATAGGGTACAAGCACCAGCCATACTACAAAAATAATGATTCTGTGCACACTTAAGGGCATGAGATGATTATCGCCAACTCAGTTCTACATTCCCCATTAGCTATCCACCATCTCATAATTCAGAATGTACTCAATAATATTATTGTGAATTAATCTACAACTATACTCCAGAATAATTATTATAAATGAGAAAGGACAACATCCTAGTAAACAGCACTGTAACTCACTGAACTCTTAACAGATCACTTACTTTTACCCAAGTGTCTTTCCGAGTCTGTCTTTGCTGGGGTTGCTTGAGCTTTACAAGCACCACTCTTGGCTTGTTGAATGAATGCTGGGCAAAGCTGTTGGAAATCATGACTATCTGCGCCAGTCGAGTGATCAATGTCAAAAATTGTCAGCATGTTGTCCAGTGAGTAACACTGAAAAACAAAACAAGATGAAAATGGTTAAAATATATTTTATGTTTCTTTTTATTAGTTAAGGTTGAGCATCCATCCAGGAAATTACAGAAGTTGGAATTAATATCAAGCATTAATGGATGCTCCATAAGATTAGTGATGGAATACGAAAGCAGGGTGGGGGGGGGGGGGGGGGGGTTTGGAGGGAAAGAAAAAAAGGAGAAAACAGCCTTAAAAGGCAAGCAGAAAAGAAAAAAGAAAGAACAAACAAACATTATTGATGGATAGATGGAAAGAAGGAATGAGGAATTAGAAAAGGAAAGCGACAAAATCAAGAACTAAAAATATTGGAAATTGTTATTAATTACCTTACATCCACAAAGTAGACAGGGAGGTTAACATTTACATGCTCCTGGCTAGATTTTCTAAGTTTTGAAAGACTTGACTCTCATTAATGAACCCTTTAAGCCATAAGATCAAAATCTATTAATTATTACAATTTATTCTCATTTGTTGACCCTACACATTTCCTATACAATTAGTAGGGAGAAATCGCTAAGATACAGGGATGTGCTCTAGCAGCGCCCAGTCACCCCTGGCGACTTACTTTTGCCATTGGGCGACCAGGAAATATTAGTTTTTGCACCAAACTTATATGCTGGGTGCCCTGGATTTCAAAGGTTTAGAGGTTTGGGTGCCCAACTTACTTTTCTTATTTACAACTTACAGTGCCTGTACTTCCACCATTGGTGTGGGAATCATGAGCATGAGAATCATGATCATGAGAACCATGATCATGAGAATCTGCTGCACGGCGATGAACAGCATGTGATGCCCCTGATCCCTGCTGAGACAATTCATCCGCAGCAACTGATCTTCGACGCCGATGGTTATGACCATCATGACCTCCACTAGATGATGACACAGGTGTCTCAGCAGATTTGCCAATGCCAAGGAGTTTTGTGATCTCCTCCAAGTCTTCTTCTGTCAAGTGAGTTTTGTTCTTGAAGATATCTTTGATGAAGAATTCTCTTGAAGGCAGCTTAGATTCTGTTTCATTATGCCCATGTCCTTCCTCAATGCAATATCCTTGCACCAAATGAAGGATGATACTTGCACAAGCTTTCTCAAAGTCATGTTGATCAAGAGCTTTCTCCTTTTCTTCATGGTGCTCTCCAGTATGATTTTCCTCTTCATGGTGTTCTTCTTCTTGTATCTCTTCAATGATACTCTCGGCAGAAAAACACTTGTAAAAGAAAGGAAACATTTTTCTTTAGATGGTCGGGTTTTTTCGGGGGCAGAATAGTAAAAATGTAAAGACAAACGTGAAAGGAGATCTCAAATGGTTCATTTGTTTGATGCATTGCTTAACTTGCAACTTTGAAGTGACCAACTGTTCATCACATTTACTTGCCCACATTGTATCTAATTTATTAAAACTGTGAATTGGTGACTTCTTAGAGGGAGTAATTTTAAGAAAAAGCATAGCATTACATGTAAGATGCGTACTTTCAATAATACCAATAGAAAGTATTAATATACTATGGGTATTATTTATTTGACAGACTCTATATCTTACGGCAACAGAGACAGTAAGGATTTATCAGCACAGATAAGTACACAAATGTAGCAACTAAGCAAAGCCAGCTGCACATATTTAACTTACAGCTTGTAAGTAACAATAGGGAAATTTCCTTGGTTTCCTATATACTTTTTCGGTTAGCATTTTAATGCTATAATTATAGATAGTAGACAAATACCATCAAAAATTTGAAAAATGATTTGTTTTCCCATCTCTGTTGCAAATCTTTACAATCTTCCCTGCACTGATCATTTTATGTTACTACTGAGATGAACCTAAGATTTCCAATGGGTAAAACTATTTTAGCCAAGATTTATGTACACCCCCTTACATGAAATTATTATGCATACATTTTGTGACTCAAACTCTATTTGTTTTTGTATGGGGCTGTGCGGAAATCTTTCCAATTTTTGTACATCATTAAAAAGTCAGTTGAAGTCCTAAATGAAGTCTGTTGAAGTCTGTTGATGTCCTGAATTTTTTTCAGGCTTCTTTACGTAATTGCGTAAAGGCCCTAGCAAACGGCTTCAACGTTTGCTTCAACATCCATTCGATTTTGTTGAACGCTGTTGGAAGGTTGTTGAATGATGTTGAACGGTGGGATGAGCAAACGGTTTCAACATTTCATTCAAAAAACTTAGCGAGTGGCCTGGTAATTACTTTCAGGCCCCATCGCTTGCTCAACAATGTTGAAAGAGCAGGGCAAACAACTTCAACTCCGTTTCAAGGTTCAGAACATTCCAGAGAACAAAAGAAATGCTGAACGCATGCTGAAGCAAAGTTTAAAGGCTTTTAAACTCTTTCAACATCAATTCAACATTGTTTCAACACGTTTCAACACGTTTAAACAAGTTGGAAAGAGGGTGGCAAACGTTTTCAACATTGCCATTCAACAAAATCTAAAGGATGTTGAAGCAAATGTTGAAGCCGTTTGCTAGGGCCTTGAATTGCATTCACAACTGCGAGAATCAGTCTTCATTTGATTTCACATCTCTAGTTTATATATGATTTATTTCATATATATCATCCACAAAGAAAAGTCAACACAAGTCTTCCGGGAGCTATTTTTGTGCCTTTCATTATTATTATTATAATTATTATCATTATTATAAACACTCCTTGCATTGTCATTTGTTGATTATGAATGCACGGAACACCTTACATGTACGAACTGGTGACGTACAAATCAACTTCCAAAAATGCCTTAATCATCATTTTTCCTACATCATCACATATTAGCCAAATAAATGACTCCTTCCTTTTCAATTATATATAGAGAGATGGCTAGACAAGTATTTGCAGCTGTTTGGCTTTGTTTAATAAAGACAACGCAGAAACTGCGCTTGGGTAACTTGTACATAAAAAACACCACGCGGTCCCATTCGCCGCCACCTGATTTTTATGCATACGAAATTTATTAAAGGTGTGAGAATATCAAGAGACAATCGCAAATTTATTAAAAGCCAAGGCATTTGTTTTGCCACGACGTATGTGATCTCCTGATAACGATACTGATAAAACAGCTAGCACGTAATAAACAGCAATAGCATGAGATCTCACAATAATATTTTGAAGTCTTGTAGAAAACTGTCGGTCAAATTAAGTTTAGCTTAACTTACTGAAAATGTCCTGGCGCCAAGAAGGCTCCTAAAACTAACATCGAGTTATTGCTTCGAAAACAAAAATCGCCTACCTTCTTCTGAGTCAAAAACTGCCCGATTGTTTTGTTTATATCCTCGAGAATACGATCCAAAGCCTCATGTGTGATTCCCTGTTCACCGGCACTGAAATTCCTCGCAAATGAGTTGAAAAGTTCGCTGTGGTTCCTGGGAGAAAAGTCGCATGGTTCCCGACCAGAATTCTTTTCACGCGCTGGCAACAGGCAGAAAATAATCAGCGGACTGACCTCCGCAAACTCGCTGGAGGTTAACGATTTGGACGCCGCTGATCCGTCGAAATCAAGCAGATCTTTCGGAGTAAAACACTGCAAGAAAGAACAAAGCGTTTTAATAGATACAAGACATAAAGGAGACCGCGTGTTTCTCAGTACAGGTTGTTTTTCGCTTCAAAGGATATATATTTTGATCTTTCAGCTTATGAACTTATGAAATGTGTGTTTCGCAACTCATACCTCACGATTTGCAGTTTGACGTTTCTATTATTCTGTATGTTTTTTTCGATGGAATACTTTTAATTAACTAAACGCGAGCACTACGGCGAGAAAGTGAAATTAAACCATACAAATTCCGGCCTGGCTGTGATACATCGCAATGGAAGAGAAAATGAAGAGTTCATTGAACTTTCTTGTTGGTTATTTTCTTTCCCTTACCTTTCGATAATCCGGACTGGTTTTGTTTTCGGAGCAGTTCAAGAAATGAAGCTTATTAAAGAGCCTCTGTTGATCTTGAGTAGTAAGCGAATCGCCATTGACTTCCTCTCGAAGGTCTTTAAATGAGTAATGCTCGTGTTTTCGGCTTTCGTGTGAAAAAACAGATAGGAAGAAACACAGCATCAAGCACAGAGGAATCGTCAACTTAAACGAAATCATTTCTACCCGAGTCAATAATCGTCTCTTGACCAAAAATCCACGCCGCTGCTTTATTAACTACTTGACTGGTGAAAGGAGAGCGTATCTGTTTGTCAGAGTTGTCAGAGTATTCGGCCATGACATGTTATAAGGCGAACGCTGATTGGTTTACGGTGGGCTTTGTTCTGAGGACGAGAGAAAGAATGACCCACAGTATCTGGCAGTTTGTACATATAGTCCTACTAAATTGCTCAGCCTTAGGTAACAAGGGAAAAATTCTATTCCTTTGCATTTTTAGAGCTTTTTTTTTTTGTCCTAGTGTTAATTGGCACCGCAAATGGGTACACTACCATGTCATGGGCGATGACGCATGTTAACTTTGTTATGATAAATATTTTCTTGCTTAACTGTATTTGTGCATATATCAGTAAAAACTTTTCAAACTTTCCTTTGCTGTTATGCATAGAGAGAGAAAGTTCATACCAAGATGGTATTTATGCATTTCAGAGATCGTACCCAGATGATCGAACAAACAGCGTAAGGCTAAAATATCGACGAAAAACGACATTTCAACAAGTCTTACGCGATCTCTATTCTTGACAAAGGAATTTCAACATAATTTCCATTTCAAAAGACCGCTCTTGAAGGTATTGAGCAATAACGCCTGTTGCACGCATGAAATACCGTGTCAATACAACTAAAAAAAAGTACGTAAACTAGAGGAGAGCTACTTTAGTGATTAATTCTAAGGCAGTCCAGGAACACCTACAAATCTTTTGGGGGTAGAAACTAGAAACAACTAGAGAATTTTCAAGGTTCTGAAGGGGCTTGTTTTGTGAACTTGAGCTACATGTTTATATAAGACGACTTTGAGATGTTGAAGGTTGTTTTAACTAATATAAATCCAACAATATGACCGCATTTTTCAATATTACTGCGTTTTACTTGTTTCAAAGTATGACCGGAGCCAGCTCGCTCAAGCGTGCACAGAGCTGAAGTTACACAACTGAAGCATGATAAGGATAAGGCAAGGCCCATTCTTCGGTTAATTAAGACTCCCCGCGAAGTTAAAATTAATCCTCTCCAGGAATTCAAAACAAACTCCTATGAGCAGTTTAAAAGGGCAGTGTCATGCTATTTTG
Organism: Galaxea fascicularis; assembly: GCA_948470475.1. Classification (NCBI taxonomy): domain Eukaryota; kingdom Metazoa; phylum Cnidaria; class Anthozoa; order Scleractinia; family Euphylliidae; genus Galaxea; species Galaxea fascicularis. The sequence continues at coordinate 25,846,113 of OX419343.1, read as the reverse complement.
GTCCGCTATAAGATGCTAAAAAATGTCTTCAAATCAGGAAAAACCCAAAACTAATCAAGCTGTTTATTTACTCAGGAGTTTGTTATTACATTACGACTAAATACTGTCTTCAGTTACGTGTGGCAAGGATCGAAATGGATTGCATTTTGAAAAAAATTAGCCTATTTTTTTTTCAAATTCTTGTACTTTATCTTGAAGGCATGACCAAAAATGTACTATAGATGTTTTTTCTTGCAAAAAAGACGATTGGTATCTTCCTCCTACCTTTCAAGGAATGTTTTAGCAATTTCTGTCGTTCCCCTTTAGGCGTAAATATGATGGTCACTTGCTTAATGACGTCATAATGTTGCTGAGAAAAACTTTTCAAATGCCAAGAATGCTTCGTTGGAAAAAGGAACTTGATGTTATATCTTGTTTGTTTTATCAGTCAGACCACATATTTGTCCTGAGTAGGGTAACAGTTAATTTTATTAAAAGTTATTACGATGTTTCGCAAGTCACACGATCTCTTTTATTTAATTATTTTTTAATGACAAATTCAGGTCAACCATTCAGGACAGATTCATGTACAGTATAATTAAACAGCCATAAAAATGTAGCCACTGACAGACATTGAGTGCCGACCATCTCGGCGCTCCATTTTCAATTTTCCATTTCTGTAAGAAACTGTCATCGCAGGTCAAGCTTCAGCTGCCACTTAAAACCAAAAAAGGTATTGAGGTTGTCAAGTTCTATATCACTACTAAGTTCAGTGGTCTTTAGAATGTCTGGGGAGTTATGGTTGCTTGCCTGATATTTTTCGTGAATCTTAGCCTGCAAATTAAACAGCCATATTTGTGGGCGTGTAAGGCTCGAGCGCGAAGCGCGCGAGAATTCGCACATTCACAAAACGAAAATGAAAACCGACTCTTTTGCTGGTACCTGAATCTGGCTCGAGCCATGCCTTATGCTTGAGAACGAGACAGACGTGTAAACCCTTGATAAAATATGAGACACCTGGTGCAGATCAAATAATTAGGTGTCAGCTTAAAATAAATCAAACCACAAACCAAGTATTAATTAATTCAAAAATTTAATTGCAAAATTTGGAAATAAAACTTCAGTATTCCTCGTAGCCTGCGTAGCAAGCGTTTCCGTGGGGTTTCCGCGCAAATTTCGATGTTTTGGCCGCGCGAAAATTGGGGCGGGAGCTGAAATTTGCGCGGAAACCCCACGGAAACGCTTGCTACGCAGGCTATATTCCTCGAGTCCTACAGGTGCAGGATCATTTAAGTTGTACAAGCCTTGCGGAACGGCATGATGACACGATGCCCCTCAAGCTCAACTAAGCTACGACTAGGCAAGCAAACAGGCAAACAAACATATATTTTCGTTTTTTTCCTTTTTGAAGTGTATTGTTCGTTTTAGGTCTCTCGATCTTTTATGTAACATGGCCGGAGTAGAACAAATTTAATTTGATTTATAGCTCTCGGCATTTTGCCAAGGAAGCCGGTCCATTGAGCAAAGCTGTTTATTCTGCTTTACGTTTAATTTGCTGAGTGTTCATTGGCTAACGGACTGCTTAATCTATTGGCGTTTACTTAACCTTTAACTTTCATTTATTTTGTAGCAAGAAGAAAACAAACTTTATGCCTAGCGATAAGTTCTCTTTATCTGTAACAAAAGACGTAATTTATAAGCGTTGTCAAAACAAAAACTAAAAGTAGATTTTTCCGCTTTTTTGAGTACATAACCTTTATCGACCTCTTTAGAATGAGTCATAATCGCCTTATTGTATTCAAAGATCCATTAATTTTACGTCATAAAATTATCATAATCGTGACAAGACCCAATTCCTGCTGTGGGTCAGAAGTTATACGTAGGTGACTCCAGCAATAGAGATAGTTTATCTTATGCTTGTTTGCTTCGTTTATGCATAACAGTCGTTGTTTATCATCAAAGCTGGAACTGTGTGAAGCACAATTAGGTGGTCCGGTGTTCGCCAAATTTCTCAACATGTTGCATACGGACTGATAAACACGAGTAAAACCGCAGGCAAACGTGCTTACCTAAAAATAAAATTTCGTGTTGGTTGAGCATAGCGGTTGGCTTGTAAGTAGACTTTTAGGTACAGCAGGAAGCTAGAACCCGGCACTAAACCGAAAAGGAGCTTATGAAACCTCATTATCAAACCACCACCATGCATTCTTGCGTCTTCTTCATACTCTTCTTCTTTAAATGAACTTCACTTGCTCTTTCGCGTTAGTTTTCATATATTTTGTGAGCACAATTATTTAAATAGTTTGCAGTGCGTAAAAGAACATGTTGGGAGAATTTGTCTTGCTCTATTGAAGGGCCTTCCTTCCCCGTATGCCGTTCAGTATTATAACAAAATTAAACTCAGGGACCAGTCGATAAAGGCACGCTATAACTAGAGTGTACAAAATGCATATCGTGCGCCGTCAAGGCCGATGAAAAATATGTGATGCAAAGTTAACTTCAGTTTGCATCATATAAAGTGAGTAGCTATATAGGGTTTAGTCTATCAAGAAGTCACGCAGCTTCGCTTCCCCGCAATGAATGTTGTGTGTCCTTGCACTCTAAAGGAACTGTTCTAATCAGCCCATGGCAACAATTTGAGGAACTTAAAGATTCGATTCATGAAGTACATTACCACCTTGTTATTTGTTTATCAGCGTAATCATGTCCAAAACTATAATGCCATGAGACTACTTTTAACATTTGTCTTCCGATTGTCTGCATAAAGCTCTCGAGTTCATCGCACTGGCTAAGCCATAAGCTGTTGGAGTAAAATATAGCAAGTAACCAATAACAAGCTTGGATTGCTCACAGTAACTAAATCGTATAGAGTCAATTGCAGACCAATTGGCAATTCACGCCAATTGGCGACTGACCGGCGATGACCCTGTCTGAGAATGAGAAAATAAGACATATTAATCTTCCAACAGCTTAACTTCATTTCCTTATTTCACGTCCACAATTTTCGTTATTCCTCCAAACAGAAAGTATTGTTCTTTTTCCATTATGCCAGGCCAGGCTAAAATGAGGCACAGTAAATCCGACATGAGGATTTGTAATTAAAAATGTTTGTACCCTCTTCAATATTCAGCTAGTGTAAGCTGTTTTTAATATTTGAAGATGTTGCCGGGATGGCGATTGACTACTGTTTTTTCCTCAAGTCCCGGGCCACGTTACGCTAACAGAACAAATTGAAACAGTGAGACGGCCTCGAGCTAAAATTCCAAAGACCACTAAAATTCGATTCTTGGAACATGAAACAAACACGCAGTAGTATCCCATTCGCGTCAAACTATGGATATAATTCCATCCTGTACTTCGAACTTGGTAATGATGACATGGAGTGATCAAAACGTCCGGCTTTAGGTTTTGCTATTGTCAATATTAATTCTTACACTTCTTTCCGAAAAATAAACCCTCTACTGGTGTTCACGTATGAGAACTACATTATTAATAACGTAAATTGTTATCGTTGTAAAGTGTACTTTTGAATGCTGAACTGATCCATTCTCCCGGGTCCATTCTTCATCGGAGTAATAAAGTTTGAACCCGAGCATCAGCGAGCGGGATGTGCATGGATGTGTTATCTCGTGCGATACCTAAGGTCTCCCTGCATGGACGGGTCTGTTAGTTTAAACGTCCATTGCTTTCTTATACCCTTTGCACTGTTATTATGTTAAGCAATGTGGGGCTTCTCATCTCACTCTGAAAGTATTTTTACTACCCATGCAAATTACACTCTGAATATGTCAATATTTATCATAGCCGCTCAGTTGGTATTGTTTCATTATGTTGCCAAGAAGTATTGCGCAACGGAAGATGGTAATTGTGAAACGTCGTAAATCAGTGCTGAACTGAGTTATTCAGTTGTTTCTCAAGTATGAGCAAAATCCTTAACCACATTGTGGAACGCACCTACCAAAACGTATGTTAGTTTTTGGGAGTATTTCATACATCAGTGACCTATGGCATGAAATATTGTGGTATTAATTTTGGTAATGTCTTGCAAAACGAAGATAAATTCCTCAATATCTTGTGCATTCCCTTAGCTTCTGACGTTTTCACCTTATAGGAACATTTTCCCGTAAAACTGCCTTGGAAGTCTAACCTAAAAATTGGGTTATTGAATTATGACGCTAAAGGCGTTCCAAGGGGGGGGAGGGGGGGGAGGAAGAGGGCGGGGGCAGGAGAGGGCGGGATTGGGAAACGTTGATTACGACTTCCTTTCGTCCCACAGGATTGTTTGCAGCTTAGCAATGACAAATGCTCAGGCAAGGTGTCGTTATTTGACAACGTGCATCGAGAGTTTCAGTGTAAAAATTTAAAAATTTAACCCAGGTTATAATCACGGTAAGCCTTCAGTGACCACTTTGCATTGGATCTTGATTAATTTCTGCATGGGAAGTAGTCATTGATATTTTCGTCAAAAATTCGCTGTCAGTCAGACGATTTTGCTGTTTTGTACAACCTGTTCCTGTCAAAAGTGCTTCTCCATAAGCCAAACAACTTTCTTATTGTCAAAACATTTGTGCGGTAGTAAGAGATACCAACGTGATAAGCAAATCGCCGTCGGCAAGGCAAATCTCTGAAAGCTGATAACAAGAAAAACAGTTCAAAAATAAATCGCAGTGATTCTGGCTTTACTTGTTCCGTCTGTTACATTATTTTCCACTTCCAGCAGTAAGAAAAGCACTGGTGAGAGGTTTGTTTGACCATTTTCACAAATGATTTCTTTCATATGCATCATTCACTTACATATCTTTCACGGGAACATATGAACCCAAAATTGACCTGCTCCCAACGTCAGTGGCTTCAAAGCTCAGTTGGTAGAGCATCGCATCCGAATCGCGAGGTCACGGGTTCAAGCCCCGTTGAAGTCCTGAATTTTTTTCGGGCTTCTTTACGCAATTGTAAAAATTGCGATCACAACTGTGACGATCATTCTTCATTTGATTTCATATCGGCAGTTCACATATGATTTCTTGCACATGAACATATGAACCCAAAATTGACCTGCTCCCAACGTCAGTGGCTTCATAGCTCAGTTGGTAGAGCATCGCACCGGAATCGCGAGGTCACGGGTTCAAGCCTCGTTGAAGTCCTGAATGTTTTTCAGGCCTCTTTACGCAATTGTAAAAATTGCGATCACAACTGCGACGATCATTCTTCATTTGATTTCATATCCGCAGTTCACATATGATTTCTTTCATATGCATCATTCACTGTTCTGTGACTGTTCAGTAACTGTTCGACATGTTTATCAGTGATCTCATCTAAAACAAAGGGAACTATCATCGTTTTGAACTAATATCCTAACTGAATTTTTTTAGGAAGGAAAATTCGTCGCAAGCCGTAGTTTACTTACGCGGTCAGAAAGATGGTTTCTCCGCTACATGAATTGTAAAATCAGTTCAAGTTTCCCCTTTTTCCAAACAATATGCATTATATATAAATACAAGCCTCTACTTCACTTTAATTGCAAATCGTTAATGAACTATTACTTCACAAATAAAGTTTTTAACTAAAAGCAACTTCAAAAACATTGCTAACGTCTTGAAAGCAAACATTTAATAAAGCAAAATCGCAACCAGGGCGTGGGTCTATTCCTGATTTGATGTCAAAAACTGCTTTGCATGCATGTTTACAAACACTTATACGATGCAAATCAATTTGTGACGTCAAATCAAGAATAGACCCATGCCTCTTCTGATTCGGTCGAGTACCAAATAATGCTTTTTTGTACGTTTTGAAGCCTATAAAAAGCCAATATTTAGCCAAAAAGAACAAAAATGGTATAATAATGCTTTTCGAACAGGTGCAAAAATTTTGGGTGCACTTTAACAAGAGTTGTCTTGAGATTTTGCTGTCCTTTGCTGGCTTCTTTCAAACTGGCAGAGTGATTGCTGCTAGAACTGTAGACCCTTCAAGTCCTCTTCATACAGGGCTATGATCAGCAAGATACCAAATCCCAAGAGCATACCGATGTTCTGCACCAAAAATGTGGCACAAGGTTCTGCCTGTAAGGCTTCACTATGCATCAGCTCAGGAAGCTAATGACAGAAGGAAAATAAACAATTAATACTCAATACTTTCAGCTCAAATATTGACTAGCATCTTATTTCTGCTCACAACAGACTACTTGACTAGTTGTACTGGTTAAAAGAAAGGCGATATCCTCAAAGGCTCAACTACAAGTATCCTAGAAAGTAGCAAAAAGTGTCAATAGATGGTTTTCACATGACGTCACGGCGGCCATGTCGGTGTACCAAAACAAAGCAACGGCGGCCATATTGGCGTACTTGGCTAACACTCTGGGTACTGAACTCTATTTTTAAACACTTTCTTTTGTTTCATTGAACCAATATGGCCACTGGTCACATTAGTGAAAATGACCTATATAGTGATAAAGGGCTCGAAGAGAGATGATAATGTTCTCTCTTATCACTATACTGATATAATAATAATATCACACCAACAATTATTGTTGGTTTGATATTATTATATTGTTCAAGGTTTAACCCTGGCTTGTTTACAGCACTTTATTGACAGCTTTACTGAAACTTTGTTCTCTTGAATGAATTTTAAATTTGTTTTCCTTTGGTGTTTGGATTTAGAAGTCTTCATAGGGCTATTGATGTTTTTGGTTTTGGTGTTTTGCACAAATACACTCTTTTTGTAAAAGTTTACAATGTTGTTTTGTTCTCCAAGAAATAGGCCTTGAAAACTTGGAGGGAAAAAATCAAGATATATTCTCTATGATATAAACTGTCCCATCCCCTTGCTGCCCTAAAACATCACACTTGTAATACACATTGCAAGAGGACTTTTTTTCAGTTTGACAAAATATTGCCAAAATAGGAAAATCTCACATTTCTTGAATTAATACTTAGTAATTAATTAACCAATTGAAAGGAAGTAAAAAGAGGCAAAATATGTCTCTTACCATGTCAACTAATGCGACGTAAAGAAATATCCCACCAGCAAGAGCAAAGATCCAAAACTGTGCCTCTCCTTGCTGACCAGCATAAATACCAATGACTAAACCAATGTAACATGTCAGGGCAGACAATAAGTTTGCTAGCAATGCCATTTTCACTGACATGCCAGCTGAAAGCAAGACAGCAAAATCCCCTATGGACAAAATCAAACCAAGATTTGATGTGAGACATTTTTAATATTACATTGTATATTATAATCAGATTAAAAAGTAATTGCCGGTTTTCACCATCACACCATCATCAAAACCATTCAACAAAACAAGTCCAGAATCAAAGAGATAAAAGAAGATGAATATTCAAACAGTCTCGCAAAGATTCAAGTCTGTACATTGTTTCATGCAGGAGATATTTGAAGACATGTTTTACTCAAATTTATAAGGCTTTGTGTGGAGACCCATATTTGTGTCCCTCTGAGGGGCACAAATATGGCGGCCGGAAGCTAACAAAAACATGTGTCATCGCGTTTTGCTATAAAAAGCCTGTAGTCGTCTTCTGAGGGCTCATAAACATCTATATGACTACTTGTTCTTGTTCAAGGACTGTTCAGAATGCGAAATCTCGGCAGATAAGCCACTTTTTTTAATCTATGTGACAGCATTCTCGGCCGCTAGTTTGATATCATGTATCATGTCATGCAAAAGCTTAAAAAAAACCCTATCAAATTGAAAATTTGTAAAAAGATAAGTCTTAAGCTGTTCTAATAACCAACTAAACTAAAATCTCAAATGGATGGGTAATTCCTTATTTTTTAATTTTGATGACGTCATGTAAAATCCGAGACAACAAAATTATAGAATTATACTTAAAAATTATTATTATATCATACTTATAATAATTCTGTAAATTATACTTCTGATCAACAAAACTGTTCTGAAACTAACAAAAACAGTTCACACTTTTTTCTTGTGTTTAAAAAGGTAATATTTAAGCTGGACAGTAGATAAAAACCATCTCTCACCGTATTAACGCAGTAAACAAAACAGAAGATGCACACCCATTAAAAAATTACGTATTCTTTAAAGAAGAAAAAGGCAAAGCTAATTGAAAAAATTAGCCTTAAATTAGGCCTGCAAAAAGAGTGTATCCCTTATTTAGTGCTCACTAGACAAAAGAAAAGAGAAAAGCCTGTCCTGGTTAAATCAGGGACATCATGCTTACATGTTCGAGAGTGTTTGTTTTAATGAATTAACAAGAATGGAAGAATTAAAATGGTTTATTCTGTTGGCTTTTGGTTGTCTCTCATTTCTTTGAAATAAACAACAAGCTGTTAATTAATCATTACCAAGTTCATGAGGAAGCTCGTGACAAAACACAGCAATAGAGGTACTGATTCCACCAGAAATACCCGAACTACCACCTGCAGAGAAAGCCGCTCCAATCGCCAAACCATCGCTTACGTTATGAAGAGCGTCACCTATAATAATCATCCATGCCACAGCAGAGATCTTTCTCAAGGTTTTCTGTTTTCCTTTCTCATCACTCAATACTGAACGTTGTGACAAGCTTGATTTGAGAGTTTCCTTTGGTTTGGGTGCTGTGTCTTGTGGAACTCCATTAGCATCATCTGCCAACTCAGCCTTAGCAGTCTGCTTGACATTAAGAGAGATTTTAATTAGTTAATCAATCACTCAGCCTGGAAGTATTTTTAAGACATTAACTCTTAAACTCCCAGAACTGATTAGCATGTAATTTCTCGTTAAAATATCAATACACTGTCCAGCAGAAAGGTGACAAGAATAGACAAACATATCAGCCAGGTGTTATTGTGATATAACCCCAAATTCTCTTAACCTATTTACCAGGAAATGTACAGCGGCTAGAAAGGAGAATTAATTATCAGATCTTGGGGGTTGAAGGGCTGAAACGTCTTGCTGACATTTGAACTGTTTACATGGCTGGGTTGTTTGCCATACCTAGGGCAGTTTTGTTTACTATCTGGAATAATGCAAGTGTAGCCTCTCAGGAAGATTCTGATACGATGAGCATTAACCTCATTTAAGTAATTTAGCTTGTAAAAATGTTGCAAATCCATAATTTCACTTAATTATGAACACATAACATCAAGTTTTGTTAAATTTATTGATAAGTGTTTCAATTTCTCAATATTGTTTGTATAATTTCATTGTAAGGATATTTTATTAACACTTTTCCTGGGTTGGCAAGTTTTTGTTGCTAGGATAATTTAAGGTCATGAGGTTAAATTAATTTCAACAGTATAGGTGGAAAACCAAATAAAGTGTTGATGGTATGTGAGGTAAGAATAGCATGTTTCAATAATTATTTGCAGTTGTTACTAAAATTATTACAAAATTCATCTACCATAAACAGAACAAATTATTTAAACTCTAGGAAAAAATCATAACATTTTCACAATTTTAAAAATTATGAAAGCTATTTACATCATCAATTAATGTATTTCTTCACTTTACTTAAACCCCTTAAGCCCCAAGGAAATGCGAGATTTTTCAAACCGAGAACTATGAACCATTAGACCACATATGATATACCATTTGAAAGGTATTTTTGAGGGTATGCTATAAATGACACCAACAGTTGTGGAGGTCACTAAAAAGACTAAGAAGTGTTCAAAGTAAAAAAAAAAAAAAAAAAAAAAGAAACATTCAAATTCCTTGTCTGCCTTGCTCATGTAGGGTATACCCCTAAACTATAGCTTAAATTGCAGCTCTCACAGCATTGACTGTTCTCAGATAATAATAATTAAGCTTGACCACAAAAGTACAAAGATAAAAAGTTCCAAAAGTTGCAGGGGTGGTAAATCAAGTCTTACACTGGGGGGCTGGCATGATTTTATGCCTTCAATGTGCAGATCTTTCAATGAACATTTGGTTGTGAAAATTTCAGAACAATTGATCAAATATTGAACATTTAATGGCATTTTGTGCCACGTGGTGCTATCAGGGCTTAAAGGGTTAATAATTATTGTTGTATTAGTGTGTTAAAAAAACTGATATTCCATTTTATCATGCACATTTTTTGAACTACACTTACCTCAAATTCACTGTCTTCGGTCTCTGTATCAGAAACATGTTCATATACACAGTGCTCATGACAATGAAATGAACATGAAGGCCTGACTTTACTATTATCTCCTATAGGGCCATTCTTTGATGGCAAAACAGTAAATTAAGGTCAAAATAAGTAGTTATCAAGCATACTTTAAATAGGGTTAAATGCAATTTAACTTAGTTAACGACTAGGAGCAAGTTGCTCTGTTTGTTTTGGCGTGGCGTGGCATTGCATGGCGTTAGTGTTAGTATGTTATTAGTATTTTTTAGGGTGTGGCTGCAGCGTTTTTTTAGCGTGTGTGTGTGTTATTTGCATGTTGGGCTTCTCTGTGGCATCTTCTGGCAGTTCTAGTGGTCAGTGGTTCTTTTGCACATTATGTGTTTGCCTTTGCATGTCCTTGTGGTTTTGTTTAGCTCAGCGTTCGGTGTGTTGGCGCTTGTGTGCCTTTGAGTATTTCCCCTCCCTCCGCTCCCTATTGGGGATTGTTTTTCCATTGATCTTATTGTTCAGTGTGATCGTGCTTGATTTGGGGTCTGGTGTGTTGGGCGGGACTCGCCCAACACACACGTTGGGTCGTCCGTACCAGTCCCCAGATCCTTGAGCACCCAACCTCCAGTCTTCAGTCAGCAGTAATTTTAGATAAGATGTTTTAAGTTGTAAGGGTTAAAACCCAAAACCTCCCATCATCGTCTCATAAGATAAAGATTCATTCTGATGATTGCTGATGGGACATTTTTTGGGGTGGAATAGGGTGGTAGTCCAACTCTCTTCCTCACTTGACTTAGTCATGACACAACATCAGATCACCACCAAGTACTTAGTTATTTTCTACTTACCACATTGGTCAAAACAGTGCCCCCAGTTTCCACTGGTACCATATCCTCACTGTTTTCAAAAGGGGGAACTCCATGATGTTCCAACCTGGAACATTTCCTGTTCTGTTTGAAACTCATGTGGTGACTTGAGGGTCCTGGAAGCTGCCCAAAAAGAAAAGTTCCTTGCTTTAAATTTTTGGTTAACAAAAGAAAACAAAATGATGTTATACTGTACTATCTTGATGATGTTCTTGTGTCCCCTGGCAAACAACATAATCACAAAACGGCAATTACTTTTTAGTGAATGGGAATTCATCTGTAGTTGGTCACTGTCATTTATAAAAATGCTCTTGCTCAAACACAATATTACTATACCTATGTTATTCGCAAATCAAAACGCCAGTGCAAAACACAAATGATCCACAGAAACCCCTCAGCAACAAAGCAAGCCCTTAACATGTACCACTCTACCTAACCTTAACCTTTTTGGACTGCTATTATTCTTCAGAAAAGATGAGAAAACTCAATTACTCTCCTGTTCATGAAATATTATATTTACTCAAGTAAGCTGAACAAAGAATCTCTCAACCTTTCTACATTCGTCTTAAAAGTCCTCTTTAAATACAGAATAGAATCTTTAGATTCTTAACAATTTTAGAGTGCCCTACAATACTTAGTGTAATCTGTGTTTTCTATAATTCATGTCATGTAACTTCTTATATTTAATCTCTTGTTACGCGTCGAATATTCACTTTTAATTCATTCTGCTCTGTTAAAATGTTACTATATTATTGTATGTATGTCATATATTGTGCAAGGAACAAATAATAAATAAATGAAACAAAAAACCTTAACATCAACGTGACCGTTGCGTCCACGTCCACCAATTTTACTCTTCAGTCCCAAGTGCATCAAAGTCTCAAACAGGAAAAAGACATAAATGGAGGCCAACACAACCAAAGCTTTCCAAATGAATCCACTTTCCTCTGAATGATCGCTGCGATCATGGCCACTGGCTCCCTCTTCTTCATGTGCATGAAGACCAAATGCCTGATCAAAAATCAAAGGAATATAATAGTATTACACCATTTGTCAGAAATTCCACCCCACAGACTTGACGACTGTAAAAAAAGCCATAACAACTTAAAAATTAAACAGATATACATATGTATGTTACAGGTCAAATTTATATTCAGGTAATTTTTTTTAACCTAGGTCAACTTTTAACAACGTAGGTTATTTTTAAATGAACCTAGGTTATTTCTCTATCAACTATCTGAAAAAGGACCTTTCATTTTTGGGGTGTGGATGAAAAATAGGGGCGTGGTTTTTTTTTTTTTGGGGGGGGGGGAGGTCTTAAAAAGAATTAGCGCTTAACAGCAAATTTCATGTTATCAGTTCTTTTGCATTTCACCACCCACCCCTCCCTTCTTGTTCTGACATTCCCCTCCTATCTTTAGTTCTTCCTACCCCCCTAACTTCCCTCTTCACTTAATTAAGTAATATTGCTGGTGTCCAATTTATGAGAATAAACTGCATATCAGTCACCAAGAGAATGAGTCAGACCCTAACCCTAACCCTAATCAGTATTGTCAGTGCTTATATCAGTGGCTAGCCTTACCTTAGATTCAGTACAAACATATCAATGTACCAGTAACATGGCTTACTGCATGACATATAACAGTACGTTATAAATAACCTAGGTTAAAAAAGTTGACCTAGGTTAAATAAAAAATAACCTGAAATCAAATTTGACCTGTAACATGTACATTAGATTTTAACATACTTACATGAGGCAACAGGTGAAGTAAGCTGTCTCCAGAAAGAGTTCCCACCGCAAGGGCAACCAGAAGAGCTGAGATGTTTTTGTACAGTTTCTTTTCAAAAAATGGAATAGTAATGACACCGACCAAGGCCGTCAGACTGATGAGGGTAACAGCAGCCAAGCCATAACCCCAAACTATTAAAACAACAACATACATGTTGATGGTTATTATAGGTGGCATTCTATGAAAACATACCCATCAGTAAAGATCTTTGGATATCAAAAGCATGAAATCCTTGCAAAGCTCCTCTAAATTTTTTTGATTGCTCAATAGAAAGAGGGTTTAATTCCTAGATGAGGCCAAGCATCCTATAAGCCAATGGCAGTGTATGACAATAAGCTGAACATTCATGGTTTTCAGAAATGGAAAGACCATGGTACTACGTAAGATACACTTAAAATGTGACTTGCTATTTGAGGTTTGATTCCCTTAAGGGCCAAGGGTCATTAAATTGTTTTCTGGTCTTACTTCTTAGAAAACAAAATTAGTAACATCCAGCAACATATTTTGGTTGTTTTCAATACAGCAATAATGACTACAGCTGTATTTACTAACCAAAAGTGAGGTCCTTATGGGAAATCTCAAACTGAGGCCTTGCTACATTGGCTGTAAATATCTGGAAATATCTGTACCGGTAAATATCAATCAGGTTTTCCCTCTACTCACTCAACTGTTACGGCCCTCCTTGAAGCCACAGACACTTGGGCATATAATATTGATCGTGGCAAAATCAATGCTGTCATTTTTCTCGATTTAAAAAAGGCCTTTGACACAGTTGATCTTGAGATACTTTTATCCAAGTTAAGCCACTACAGCATAAGTGGAAATGCGAATAAATGGTTTAAGTCAGTGTGCTCCATTCATGGGTTATTATCTAATAATCATTCAATAACTTGTGGTGTCCCCCAGGGGACAATTCTAGGACCACTGCTATTCCGGTTATATATCAATGATCTTTCAAATTGTCAATCCAATAATTATTGTGAACTGAGGATGTATGCCAACAAGACCCACCTCACATATGTGTGTGATTGTGTAGACAATTTTCAGATATATTTAACCAAGACTTAGAAAATGTTCACAATTGGTTCAGAGCAGACAAACTTACTCTAAATATGACTAAAACCAGGTTTATGCTCATTGGTTCAAGGCAGAAATTAAGCACTTTTACAGATTCTCCGACAATCACAACTAATGATAATCAAGTTAGTCAGGTCACCACTGCAAAATCACTTGGAGTGGCCATCGATAACAAACTCGATTGCAGCAGTCACATCGATAAACTAACAAAGAAGGTCACTTCTGGCATTATGGCTATAAAACAAGTAAGGCACCTTGTCCCTCAAGTGACCTTGCATTTAATATATCAAGCTCTGATTCAGCCACATTTTGACTATTGCAATATTGTTTGGGGAAACTGAGGGATAACTTTCCAGAACAAGGTACAAAAACTACAAAATGGAGCAGCCCATGTTTTGACTTATTCAAATTATGACACTGATGCTAGGAGCTCCTGGGATGAAAAAACCTAGCTTCTCAGCAGCAAATACAAAGAGCCACACTGGTCTATAAGTCTCTGCTCGGTTTAGCTCCAGACTATTTATGTTCTGAATTTGAAAGGCGAGAAACTGCGTATAACCTAAGAGACTCTGAGAATAAGCTTAATGTTCCATTTCCGCACACAAACTATTATAAAAATAGCTTTAGCTTTAGTGGTGCCACTCTTTGGAACAGTCTTCCTCATGACATAACACAAGCAGAGTCCCTTGGGAAGATTTTACCAGAAAGGAATTTCACCAATTACGCGCAAAGAAAACCAGGATTTTATCATCCTATAGTGGCAACAGAGCGCTTCAAATTAAATCATCCTATGTGAATAGACTTATTTTTAGATATGATATTAAATCCTTGACGTAAGTAGATGTGTAATTGTTCTAGAGCTCTAAACTTTTTCTTATTTGATTGACTTGTAACTTGAGATATGTATTTTTATCTTTTGAATTTATTAAAGACTTAATTATCATTATTATTTAAGTGTTTAATTGAAGATCATCTATCTATCTATCTATCTATCTATCTATCTATCTATCTATCTATCTATCTATCTATCTACCAAGCATTAGCGAGGTAAATATACAGCAAGGCCAAGGTTTGAGATTTTCCCATAAAGACTGATAATGTTCAACATTAATAATAATAATAATAATAATAATAATAATAAAGTACTTATATAGCACATGATCCATAAATAGATGATCTCAGGCACTTAAAATTAACAATACGATTATTTACAATATTTAAAAAACGGTCAAAATCGTCACTTACGCCCTTCTTCCACTGAGCCCTTCAATTATAACTAATTATGATTATGATAATATTTACAGTGGTAAGAAGTTAATAACTTAATAATAAGCTTTTTGAAAAAAAAAATTTGTTTTAAAAGATTTTAAATCGTTCTCTAATCTAAGTGATTTTGGAAGTTTGTTCCATTCAGAGGGTGCAGCCACTTGAAAAGCTCTATCTCCTGTTGTCTTGTTTGATTTAAAAGTTGGTGGAGCCAATAAAAGTTCATCATTAGATCGGAGATTGTATCGTGATTTCTTTTCGACTTGAACTAGACTTTGTATGTAATCAGGTGATAGCCCATGTATTGGCCGTTCTGAAATTCAAAAGGGAACTGGGGCGAAATTCAAATTTTGAAGTAATCGATAAATTGACACCATCACATGAAAGATGACATTGAGATTGGTTGTTTGACCAAGTTTGATTCTTTTAGGTTGAACAGAGACCA
Organism: Galaxea fascicularis; assembly: GCA_948470475.1. NCBI lineage: Eukaryota > Metazoa > Cnidaria > Anthozoa > Scleractinia > Euphylliidae > Galaxea > Galaxea fascicularis. Next base: position 25,830,638 of record OX419343.1, on the reverse strand, counting down.
AGTTATGGACCTTGAAACATCGATACAAACGTCTCTAATTGTGAGACTCAGTTTTGGGGGACGCTGCCATAAATTAGAGACATTTGTATGGATTTTGAGCTATGTTTCAAGGTCCATAACTTGGTCTCTGTTCAACCTAAAAGAGTCAAACTTGGTCAAACGACCAATCTCAATGTCATCTTTCATGTGATGGTGTCAATTTATCGATTACTTCAAAATTGGAAACTCGCCCCAGTTCCCTTTTGAATTTCGGAATGGCCAATTGCCTTGTAAGTCATCAATAAAATTTTGTATTTAATTCTCAGTTTGACTTAATAAGTTGTTTATCATATGACTTTTAAAAAAACAGCTAAAAGTTGTTTGGTTTTGTTTCTGCATAATTCGTAATCAGCCCATCTAGCACTTGGCCAATCAGAAAGCGTGCTGCATCGGATACAAGCACCAGCCATATTATAATAATAATGATTCTCCGCACACTTGTTGGGCATGAGATGATTATCGCCAACTCAGTACTACATTCCTCATTAGCTATCCACCATCTCATTATTCAGAATGTACTCAATAATATTATTGTGAAATAATCTACAACTATACTCCAGAATAATTATTATAAATGAAAAAGAATGTCATCCTAGTAAATTAAACAACACTACCTCACTGAACTCTTTACAGATCACTTACTTTTAGCCATGTCTTTTTCTGAGTCGGTCTTTGTTGGAGTTGCTTCAGATTTACAAGCACCACTCTTGGCTTGTTGAATGAATGCTGGGCAAAGCTGCTGGAAGTCGTAACTATCTGCGCCGGTCGAGTGATCAATGTCAAAAATTGTCAGCATGTTGTCCAGTGAGTAACACTGAAAAACAAAACAAGATGAAAATGGTTAAAATATATTTTGTTTCTTTTTATTAGTAAAGGTTGAGCAGCCATCAAGGGAACTACAGAAGTTGGAATTAATATCAAGCATTAAGGGATGCTTGTTAAGATTAGTGATGGGATACGAGGGAGGGAGAGAAAAAGAGAAGAAAACAGCCTATAAGGCAAGAAGAAAGGAAAAAAGAAAGAACAAACAAACATTATTGATGGATAGATGGAAAGAAGGAATAAGGAATTGGAAAGAAAGGAGACAAAAGCAAGAACTAATTGGAAACTGTTTTAATTACCTTACATCCACAAAGTAGACAAGGAGGATAGAACTTACTAATATTTAACACTTACATACTCCTGCCTACATGTAGATTTTTTAAGTTTGAAAGACTTGACTCTTATTAATTAACCATTTAAACCCAAAGATAAAAATTTATTAATAAATTCTCATTTATTGCCCCTACACATTTCCTATAGAATTAGTAGGGAGAAATTGTTAAAATATCAAGCAAATTCATCTGCCCTTAGTTCTTGTGACCACTCTTTTTTTATAAGACGTTGATATTGCAAGGAGAGAGTTGATGCTGATTACTCATAGGGTGACTCTCATACAAATTATTTTCAGTCTCTAAAGTTACAACTTACAGTGCATGTACTTCCACCATTGGTATGGGAATCATGAGCATGAGAACCATGATCATGAGAATCAGCTGCACGGCGATGAACAGCATGTGATGCCCCTGATTCCTGCTGTGACAATTGATCTACAGCAGCTGACCTTCGATGCCGATGGTTATGACCATCATGACCGCCACTAGATGATGACACAGATGTCTCAGCAGATTTGCCAATGCCAAGGAGTTTTGTGATCTCCTCCAAGTCTTCTTCTGTCAAGTGAGTTTTATTCTTGAAGATGTCTTTGATGAAGAATTCTCTTGAAGGCAGCTTAGATTCTGTTTCGTCATGCCCATGTCCTTCCTCAATGCAGTATCCTTGAACCAAATGAAGGATGATACTTGCACAAGCTTTCTCAAAGTCATGTTGGTCAAGAGCTTTCTCCTTTTCGTCATGGTGCTCTCCAGCATGGTCTTCCTCTTCATGGTGTTCTTCTTCTTGTATCTCTTCAATGATACTCTTGGCAGAAAAACACTTGTAAAAGGAAGGAACAATTTTCTTTAGGTGGTTGTATTTTTGGTAGAATGGCAAATAAGTAAAGACAACATGTAAGGAGAGCTCAAATGGTTCATTCAGGGTTAGTATGACAGTGATGCATGTATGATATTAATGTATGGGGCTGTGCAGAAATCTTTCCAAATGTTGTACATCATTATAAAGACTTGACCAGATGGGTTGTCTGGCCAATGGAATAAAGAAAAGTCAACACAAGTCTTCAGGCAGCTATTTTTGTACCTTTCATCATCATCATCATCATCATTATTATTATTATTATTATTATTATAAACAGCCCTAAATAAACAAAATAAATACTGTGTTTATAGTGCACAATAGCTATCCAAGCTACATGCCATCCTGCCTCCCCTTGTATTCTGTATCATTTGTTGATTATGGATGTAACATTCTGGTTTTCAAACCATACATGTATGAACAAGTCGTAATAGTATGTGAGCCAGCAAGCCATGCAAGTTGAGCAAGTCAAAAGGCGAGCCACGCAAGCCAGGTTGTGAGCCAAGCAAGCTAGGGTGCGAGTCATGTGGGCCATGAAGATATGGCTCAATCAAGACAAAAAAAAATTACTAAATAAGTAACATAAACTAAAGCATAAAGTCAATTAAGGAAATAAGACTGCATTTTACAATGGATCTCAGATTTTCTTGACTCAAGGGAGATGAAATAGGCTCTAAAAATAGGGAGGCTTGAAACATTGAGCGTAAATTTCTCCTAACTACTTTTACTTCGGGTATTGCCAGGTTCAAAACAACTAATTTCTAGGACATAATCACCCTTACATGCTTCTTTTATTCCAAAAAAATGTAATATTCGACCTTGACAATTGGGTCTGCTTGCACAACTGATGCCCACAACACATACAACGGTGTTTTTCAAGTTTTTCCTATTCAAACAAGTCCTCGAGGAACATGTACCTGTGAAACGAATACAGCTTTGCAACAACCAATTGCCGTGGATCAACCCCGAAATTCAAAAGCAGATTCGCATACGAAATCGACTCTACAAGAAGTTTTGCAGCATACCAACAGACTTAAACTGCTCTAAATACAGGAAACAAAGAAACTCAGTCACAGCGATGAAGAGAAGAGCACTAAAGGATTTGTGTGCTGATAGGGCCTCAACAACACCATCCACTGGCCTCTTCTGGAAAAAGAAGAAACCGCTCGTCCCAAAAAGCAAATCGAACATTGATGGCTCTGCTGATATCCGCCTTTTGGACAATGGGCAACTAATACCTAATCCAAGCGTTGTACTAAATGATTTCTTTGCGAGTCCGAGAATACAGGAATCAGTCCTGAACTTCACAGAAGAGGATTTTAGTGACGATCCCAGCATTGCAACAATAACGAACAAGTCGTACCTACTTAACTTTACTTTTATGGAAATTAAAACGGAAGTCATAACAGATAACGTACTTAAGTTAAATCCCAAGAAAGCTACTGGCCTTGATGGCCTTTCTCCAAAGATTCTGAAACTATCTACTGCAGCCCTGGCTACACCTCTGACAAATCTGTTTAACTACTGTTTTCACACAAGTTCTCTTCCAAGCGATTGGAAAATGAGCTATGTCGCTCTTATCCATAAAAAGGATGAAGTAACTGACAAAAATAACTATCGACCAGTCAGCGTCCTCCCTGCAATTTCTAAACTTTTTGAAAAAGTAATGTTTGATCAGCGGTATGCCTCTTTCGCACCTATACTCTCATCAAACATGTAAGGCTTCCTCAAGGGACACTCATGCGCTACGGCACTGATCAAGCTGACGGATGATTGGAGAAGCGCCCTTGACGAAAAGAAGGAGATGGGTGTGACTGCCATCGATCTGTCCAAGGCTTTTGACTGTATATGCCACAATCTAATGCTTGCAAAAGTAAAGGCATACGGCGTTCAGGAACCGGCTCTTCAACTCTTAAGATCATATCTGCATGGCCACAAGCAAAGGGTGATATGCAATAACAAGTGCTCTAGCTGGTCACCGGTATGGTGTGGCGCTCCACAGGGAAGTCTCCTAAGTCCTCTACTATTTAACATCTTTATGAATGACATAGACGAAACTGTCACCGTTTCTTCCCTCCGCCTCTATGCAGATGATACAACTCAATATACGGTGGATTATAGCCCAGTTGTTCTTCAACATTTATTAAACCATGATATGGAAAAACTATCTTCCTGGTTTGCCTCTAACTATCTACAGGTTAATGAGGACAAGACCCAGGCGATGATCCTTGGGAACTCATCCTATCGATATGACCTGGAGTTTGCCGGCACTCCTGTTGATATTAACAACCATTTAAAGATCCTAGGAATATGTTTAGATAACAAATTATCTTTTAAAGAACATTTAAGTATCATGCTGAAGAAAGTATATTCTAAGATAGGCGCACTTCGCCGCCTTAAGCGTTTAGTACCGACAAATACTATGTTGCTTCTTTACAAGAGCTTTGTGTTATCACATTTTGAAAACTGCAACTCTTTACTTATGGGTATAGGTAAAACACTTAACAAGAAACTGGAAGATGCGAACTACTACGGCCTACGAACTATAATGAACATGGGGAAAAGTACTGATTATGAATCAATTCTTAGGATAGCAGATATGAATACATTGGAACATAGACACATAGAACAATCTTTGATGATATTTTTTAAATGAGAATGGTCCAGGCTATGTAGCCAATTTATTCAAACCCTGAGTTACACCATATAATCTTAGAAGCAATGGTCTAAACGTTGTACAAACTTCATACAACAGTAGATTCCTTCATGGCTCATATGCGTACATGATCTCACACATCTGGAACCAGTTGCCCTCCGCTGTAAAAAACGCACCTAATGCATCATCCTTTCGGAGACTTTTAACTAAGTTAAATTTCATCGGCTATCAATTCTGCAATTGCCTTTGACCCGATTTATTTTCACAGATAGATGTTATTTTTTAATTTAATTAGTTGCTATTGACGATATTAGTTTTTCTTTTATATTGTCAAACACTTTTATCATGAGCCTGTGGCTCGGGGGATTGGGAGACCACCCCCTGTGTATTTGACATAAATAAATTATCCTATCCTATCCTAAGTCACACAGACTTGGTCATCTCACATTTCCTTTTCAAACTGCTTTTTCATATATGTTATCCACATTTCACGATGTATGTAATGTTAATGCGTCTTCCAAAATGTTTCTCAGCGAAATTTTCCCTACCCCAGTGAACAGCCGCCAACAGGCACCGTCCCACTGAAAGAAATTCAGTGGAATACTTACCATTTACCATACTTACCGACCTTAACTACTAACGGATCGGAGGGAACGGCAACAGAATCATTAAAAATTTGCTAAAAAGAACTTAGCAAAGGCTGAATTAATCTGCAAAGATTCGCAATGGCTGAATGAATTGGCAAATATTGGCAAACGATGATCCGCAGTGTTCGCCCGAAACCAAGCACATGTAATCCGTCCCTGCTAACTCTACGGATTGATCCATGGATTGAGTACGAAATTCAGTTCGATTGGGTTCAATTAACTATGGCGGGTTGAAAGTATCATTCGTCGCGGGGTGATTTCAATTTTATCTGTTTCATGCATACTAAAGGAGGCAATCGTAATTTTTTTTAAAAGTCAAGACATTTGTTTTTGTCACGACGTATGTGATCTTCCTGGTAAAACAGCTAGCAAGTAACGAACATCAACAGCACGAGATCGCACAATAATATCTTAAAGTCTTGCAAAAAGATGTCCTGGCGCCAAGAAGGCTTCTAAAAATAACATCGAGTTATTCGCAAAGCAAAAAAATCGCCTACCTTCTTCTGAGTCAAAAACTGCCCGATTGTTTTGTTTATCCCCTCGAGAATACGATCCAAAGCCTCATGTGTGATTCCTTCTTCACCGGCACTGAAATTCCTCGCAAATGCGTTGAAAAGTTCGCTGTGGTTCCTGGGATATACCTCGCATCGTTCCCGACCAGAATTCCTTTCACGCGCTGGCAACAGGCAGAAAATAATCAGCGGACTGACCTCAGCAAAGTCGCTGGAGTTTAGCGACTTGGACGCTGCTGATCCGTCGAAATCATGCAGATCTTTCGGAGTAAAACACTGCAAGAAAGAACAAAGCATTTTCATAGGTACAAGACATAAAGGAGACCACGTGTTTCTAAGTTCCTTTCCTTCGGAGGCATATTTGATCTTTCAATCGAAGAGAAAATGAAGGGTTCATTGAACTTTCTTGTTGGTTATTTTCTTTTCCTTACCTTCCGATAATCCGGACTGGATTTGTTTTTGGAGCAGTTCAAGAAATGAAGCTTATCAAAAAGCCTCTGTTGATCTTGAGTAGTAAGCGAATCGCCATTGACTTTACCTCGGAGGTCTTTGAATGAGTAATGCCCGTGTTTTCGGCTTTCGTGTGAAAAAACAGATAGGAAGAAACACAGCATCAAGCACATAGGAATCGTTAGTTTAAACGAAATCATTTCTACACGTGTCTAAATTCGTCTCTTGACCAAAAATCCCCGCCGCGCCTTAAGTACTTAACCAGGTGGCAGCACAGGCAGCCCAGGCGTTGTGTATGACATCATCTGAAGTTTTATAACAAAACCCTAGAATTACCGACTGGTAACGAACCGAGTAGCGTTGGAAATATTTATATTCTTGCCAAATAAAGCCTTCCTGCCTTCACTCTATTGTTTCTTGTTACTTTCTGGGACGTCTAAATGCAATGTGATTTTTAATCCGAGGCGACTGTCGTAAAAAAAAACAAAAAAACAAAAAAAAAACAATGACAATGAGATATTGTTAATGCCTTTAACAATTCCCGATGGTCACAGTGGTCATTATTGTTAGATAACGGGATGTCATTAGCAAGTTTAAGTCCTATTGATGAAAAATGATCATTGAAAGCATTCGACAAATCGGATGATTCAGATATTATAGTACCATTTAGATTTATTTCTCTGATCGATGAACTGACGGCCGTGCGAGATGTAAGATCGTTGACGATTTGCCACGTTTTACGCGGGTCGCCATTGGTTTCGTTAAACTTATTATTGTAAAATAATCCTTTAGCACCTTTAATTTCAGTATTACTTTTGTTACGCATTCTTTTGAAGTTGGCCCAATCGTGCGGATCATTCGACTTGATCGCTTTGATCTTTAATGTGTCACGATTATGCATGCGTTCTTTGAGATCAGCAGTAATCCACGGAGGATCTCCACGGAGACTTTTTAGATCTAACGCACTTAATGCGAATTGGAGCATGCTTGTCGACAATTTGTAAAAATTTGGTTTTCCACTCAGTCCACATTTGGTTGGGATCAAGGGCTGAATCCATAAATTCCCAGTTCTCGTTGTAGATATCGTTTCGAAATTTGGCACGATTGAAAGTTTTCAGTAACTGAAAGTTTCTGTACGATATTAAAGTGTGACCCTTTCGACATATTACGTAAGGCGAACGCTAATTGACTTGCTGTGGGCTTTGTTCCGAGGACAAGTTGAAAGAATGATCCAGAATATCTGGTCGATTTGAAATGTCTGTCTTAATTATAAATTGCTCAGCCTTAGAATAAGTGACTTGAAAACAAATTCTATTCATTTGCAGCGCCATAATTTTTGTTTTAGTGATACACAAGTGGCACCACAAATGAAGACATTAGTCGTTGGCGTGAGGGCTAAAAAATAATTATATTACGTATGTTAACTTTGTTATTGCTTAATTATATGTGCATATGTCAGTAAAAGAACTTTTCAAAATTTCCTTTGCTGTTATGCATAGAGAGAGAAAATTCATATCCAAATGGTATTTGTGCATTTCAGAGATCGTACTCAGATGATCGAACAAACAGCGTAAGGCTAAAATATTGACGAAAAACGACATTTCAACAAGTATTACGCGAATTCTATTCTTGACAAAGAAATTTCAACATAATTTCCATCTCAAAAGACCGCTCTTGAAGGTATTGAGCAATAACACCTGTCGCATGTATGAAATACCGTGTCAATACAACTAAAAAAAAGTACGTAAACTAGAGGAGAGCTACTTTAGTGATTAATTCTAAGGCAGTCCAGGAACACCTACAAATCTTTTGGGGGTAGAAACTAGAAACAACTAGAGAACTTTCAAGGTTCTGAACGGGCTTGTTTTGTTGACTTGAGCTACATGTTTATATAAGACAACTTAGAGATGTTGAAGGTTGTTTTAACCAAATGCAACAATATGACCGCATTTTTCAATATTACTGCGTTTTATTTGTTTCAAAGTATGACCTGAGCCAGCTCGCCCAAGCGTGCACAGAACTGAAATTACACAACTGAAGCATGATAAGGATAAGGCATGGCCCATTCTTCGGTTAAGACTCCCCTTGAAGTTAAAACTAAGCTTTTCCAGGAATTCCAAACAAACGTATATCAGAGCATAAATCATAAATATGATAGTCACGTGTTTAATGATGTCATATCTTGCTTGCTTTATCAGACAGACCAAATATTTGTTTTGAATGGGGTAACAATTAATTTTATTAAAAAGTTATTACGAAGTTTCGCAAGTCACGTGGCCCCTTTTGTCTAATAATTCTTTAATTACAAATTCAGGTCAACCATTCAGGACAGATTCATGTTCAGGGTAACCAAACAGCCATAAAAACAGCACTATTGACAGACATTGTGTGCCATCTCGGCGCTCCATTTTCAATTTTCCATTTCTATAAGAAACTGTCATCGTAGGTCACGTGATTGAAGCTTCAGCCGCTTTAATCCAAAAAAGGTATTGAGGTTGTCAAGTTCTATATATCACTGCCAAGTTTAGTGTTCTTTAGGAAAATGTTTGGCACTGATGTGATGGTTGTTTGTATATATATATATTTTTCCTGAACCTGCCCCCAAGCCATGCCTTAAGCTTGAGAACGAGACAGACGAAGTCTGCGAATTCAGTAAGGTTCATCGTGTTATACAATATCAGCTGAAAGCGTTTTGCTACGTGTTACAATCCCTTAATTATGTTTTCGAAGGAGACGCCTAGTGCGAATCACAGAATTAAAAGAAATTAAACCGCGAACCCAGCATTATTCCAAAGTTTATTGCAAAATTTGGAAATCAAACTTCAGTATAACTCAAGTCCCGCAAGTCCCAGATTATTCAAGTTGTACAGGCTAAGACAGGCTTTCTCAGCAAATTCCTGGGGAACGGTATGATGATACGGCGCTCCTCCAGCTCAACTAAGCTACGACTAGGCAAGCAAACAGGCAAACAAGCATATAGTTTTGTTTTTGGTTTTTGAAGTCTATTGTTCATTTTAGGTCTCTCAGTGTTAGATTTGAAATCAGTGACAATTGCAAGTTCGAAACGCTAAGTTTGAGGCTTCAAGTCCTTACTGAACTACTTGCACACATTCCTTCCTCCAGCTTGTTGCTGCGCGAAGCCACTCTCTACTGATTCACTCCGCCAGCACTGCAAGCAAATAATGTCGTCTATTTTCCTTAGAAGTTGAGTATGTGAAAGCCGGAGAAACTAGGAAAGGTGACTGAATAATGGCTATTTTGACCCAGTTCCCAGATTGCTGTCACGATCTTTTATGTAAGGTGGCTGGAGTAGGACAAATTTAATTTGATTTTTAGCTCTCGGCACTTTCTGCTTTAAGTTTGCTGAGACGGTTCATTGACTAGTCAGCTTTAATGCTCATCACTGAAGAGCAACGGACTGCCTTGACGGCCTTTACTCAACCTTTAAGTTTGTTATATTACAGAAAGAAGAAAACAAACTTGACTAATTTATGCCTAATGATATGTTCTTTTATCTGTGACAAAAGACGTAATAAGTGTGTCCAAAACATGAACTAAAAGTAGATTTTCCGATTTTTTTGAGCACATAACCTTTATCGACCTCTTTAGAATAAGTCATCATCATCTTATTGTATTCAAAGATCCACGAGTTTTACTTCATATAAAATTATCATAATCGTGACAAGACCCAACTCCTGCTGTGGGTCAGAAGTTATATGCAGGTGACTCCAGCAATAGAGATAGTGTATCTTATGCTTGTTTGCTTCGTTTATGCATAACAGTCGTTGTTTATCATCAAAGCTGGAACTGTGTGAAGCACAATTAGGTGGTCCAGTGTTCGCCAAATTTCTCAGCATGTTACATGCGGATAAACACGAGTAAAACCGCAGGTAAACGTGCTTACCTGAAAATAAAATTTCGTGTTAGTTTAGCATAGCGGATGGCTTGTAAGTAGACTTTTAGGTACGGCAGAAAGCTAGAACCACTAAACCGAAAAGGAGCTTATGAAACCTCATTATCAAACCACCACCGTCCATTCTTGTGTCTTCTTCATCTTCTTCTTCTTTAAATGAACTTCACTTGCTCTTTCGCGTTAGTTTTCACATATTTTGTGAGCACAATTATTTAAATAGTTTGCAGTACGTAAAAGAACCGATTGGGACAATTTGTCTTGCTCTGTTGAAGGTCGCTCCTTCCCCATATGCCGTTGTTATAATGGAATTAAACTCAGGGACCAATCGATAAAGGCATGCAATAACTGGAGTGTACAAAATGCATGATGCGCATCAAGGCCGGTGAAAAATATGTGATGCAAAGTTAAACTTCAGTTTGCATCATATGAAGTGAGTAGCTATATAGGGTTTAGTCTGTCAAGAAGTCACGCAGCTTTGCTTCCCTGCAAAGAATATTGTGTCCTTGCACTCTAAAGGAACTGTTCTAATCAACCCATGGCAACAATTTAAAGATTCGATTCATGAAGTACATTACCACCTTGTTATTTGTTTATCAGCGTAATCATGTCCAAAACTATAATGCCATGAGACTACTTTTAACATTTGTCTTCCGATTGTCTGCATAAAGCTCTCGAGTTCATCGACACTGGCTAAGCCATAAGCTGTTGGAGTAAAATATAGCAAGTAACCAATAACAAACTTGGATTGCTCACAGTAACTAAATCGTATAGAGTCAATTGCAGACCGATTGGCAATTCACGCCAATTGGCCTCCCAGGCGTTGTTGCAATTTAGATCTAAATTGGCGACTGACCGGCGATGACCCTGTCTGAGAATGAGAAAATAAGGCATGTTAATTTTCCAACAGCTTAACTTCATTTCCTTATTTCACCTCCACAATTTTCGTTATTCCTCCAAACAGAAAGTATTGTCCCTTTCCCATTATGCCAGGTCAGGCTAAAATGAGGCACAGTAAATCCGACATGAGGATTTGTAATTAAAAATGTTTGTACCCTCTTCAATATTCAGCTGGCGTACGCTGTTTTTAATATTTGAAGATGTTGCCGGGATGGCGATTGGCTACTGTTTTTTTATCCTCAAGTCCCGGGCCACGTTACGCTAACAGAACAAATTGAAACAGTGAGACGGCCTCGAGCTAAAATTCCAAAGACCAAAAAAATTCGATTCTTGGAACATGAAACAAACACGCAGTAATATTCCATTCGCGTCAAACTATGGATATAATTCCATCCTGTACTTCGAACTTGATAATGATGACATGGAGTGATCAAAACGTCCGGCTTTAGGTTTTGCTATTGTTAATATTAATTCTTACACTTCCTTCCGAAAAATAAAACCTCTACTGGTGTTCATGTATGAGAACTACATTATTAATAACGTAAATTGTTGTCGTTGTAAAGTGTACTTTTGAATGCTGAATCCATTCCTTAATCGGAGCAATAAAGTTTGAACCCCAGCATTAGCATTAGGGGGATGTGCATGGATGCGTTATCTCGTGCGATACCTAAGGTCTCCCTGCATGGACGGGTCTGTTAGTTTAAACTTCCATTGCTTTCTTATACCCTTTGCACTGTTATTATGTTAAGCAATGTGGGGCTTCTCATCTCACTCTGAAAGTATTTTTACTACCCATGCAAATTACTCTCTGAATATGTCAATATTTATCATAGCTGCTCAGTTGGTATTGCTTCATTATGTGCCAAGAAGTATTGCGCAACGGAAGATGGTAATTGTGTAACGCCGTAAATCAGTGCTCAACTAGTTATTTGTTTCTCAAGTATGAGGAAAATCCTTAACCACATTGTGGAACGCACGTAACTAAACGTATCTCAGTTTTTGGGAGTATTGCATACATCAGTGACCTACATGTATGCCATGAAATAATTGTGGTATTAATTTTGGTAATGTCTTGCAAAACGAAAGATAAATTCCTCAATATTTTGTGCATTCCCTTAGCTTCTGACGTTTTCACCTTATAGGAACATTTTCCCGTGAAGCTGCCCTGGAAGTCTAAACTCAAACTTGGGTTATTGAATAACGCTGAAGGCGTTCCAAGGGGGGAGGCCGGGAGAGGGCGGGATTGGGAAACGTTGATTGCAACTTCCTTTCGTCCCAAAGGATTTATTGCAGCTTAGCAATGACAAATGCTCAGGCAAGGTGTCGTTATTTGACAACGTGCATCGAGAGTTTCAGTGTAAAATTTAAAAATTTAACCCAGGTTATAATCACGGTAAGCCTTCAGTGACCACTTTGCATTGGATCTTGATAAATTTCTGCATGGGAAGTAGTCATTGATATTTTCGTCAAAAATTCGCTGTCAGTCAGACGATTTTGCTGTTTTGTACAACCTGTTCCTGTCAAAAGTGCTTCTCCATAAGCCAAACAACTTTCTTATTGTCAAAACATTTGTGCGGTAGTAAGAGATACCAACGTGATAAGCAAATCGCCGTCGGCAAATCTCTGAAAGCTGATAACAAGAAAAACAGTTCAAAAATAAATCGCAGTGATTCTGGCTTTACTTGTTCCGTCTGTTACATTATTTTCCACTTCCAGCAGTAAGAAAAGCACTGGTGAGAGGTTTGTTTGACCATTTTTCACTCTCTGTTCTGTGACTTCAAAAATGTAAAATTGCGATCACAACTGCAACGATCATTCTTCATTCAGTGGTAGAGCATCGCACCGGAATCGCGAGGTCACGGGTTCAAGCCCCGTTGAAGTCCTGAATTTTTTTCAGGCTTCTTTACGCAATTGTAAAAATTGCGATCACAACTGTGACGATCATTCTTCATTTGATTTCATATCGGCAGTTCACATATGATTTCTTTCACATGCATCATTCACTTACATATCTTTCACGGGAACATATGAACCCAAAATTGACCTGCTCCCAACGTCAGTGGCTTCATAGCTCAGTTGGTAGAGCATCGCACCGGAATCGCGAGGTCATGGGTTCAAGCCCCGTTGAAGTCCTTAACTTTTTTTAGGCTTCTTTACGCAATTGTAAAAATTGCGATCACAACTGTGACGATCATTCTTCATTTGATTTCATATCGGCAGTTCACATATGATTTCTTTCACATGCATCATTCACTTACATATCTTTCACGGGAACATATGAACCCAAAATTGACCTGCTCCCAACGTCAGTGGCTTCATAGCTCAGTTGGTAGAGCATCGCACCGGAATCGCGAGGTCATGGGTTCAATCCCCGTTGAAGTCCTTAACTTTTTTTTAGGCTTCTTTACGCAATTGTAAAAATTGCGATCACAACTGTGACGATCATTCTTCATTTGATTTCATATCCGCAGTTCACATATGATTTTTTTCATACGCATCATTCACTGTTCTGTGACTGTTCAGTAACTGTTCGACATGTTTATTAGTGATCTCATCTAAAACAAAGTGAAGAATGACCACTTCAAATAACTGACAAAGAGTTTTAGAAGTATCATCGTTTTAAACTAATATCCTAACTGAAATTTTTTTGGAAGGAAAATTCGTCGCAAGCCGTAGTTTACTTACGCGGTCAGAAAGATGGTTTCTCTGCTAGATGAATTGTAAAATCAGTTCAAGTTTCCCCTTTTTCCAAACAATATGCATTATATGTAAATACAAGCCTCTACTTCACTTTAATTGCAAATGGTTAATCAACTATTACTTCACAAATAAAGTTTCTAACTAAAAGCAACTTCAAAAACATTGCTAACGTCTTGAAAGCAAACATTTAATAAAGCAAAATCGCAACCAGGGCGTGGGTCTATTCCTGATTTGATGTCAAAAACTCCTTTGCATGCATGTTTACAAACACTTAATACGATGCAAATCAATTTGTGACGTCAAATCAAGAATACACTGTAGACCCATGCCTCTTCTGATTCGGTCGAGTACCAAATGATGCTTTTTGTACGTTTTGAAGCCTATAAAAAGCCAATATTTAGCGAAAAAGAACAAAAAATGGTATAATGCTTTTCGAACAGGTGCAAAAATTTATTTAGCAAAGAACATTTTTTGGGTTTGGGTGCACTTTAACAAGAGTTGTCGTGAGATTTTTGCTGTCCTTTGCTGGCTTCTTTCAAACTGGCAGAGTGATTGCTGCTAGAACTGTAGACCCTTCAAGTCCTCTTCATACAGGGCTATGATCAGCAATATACCAAATCCCAAGAGCATACCGATGTTCTGCACCAAAAATGTGGAACAAGGTTCTGCCTGTAAGGCTTCACTATGCATCAGCTCAGGAAGCTAATGACAGAAGGAAAATAAACAGTAAACACTCAATACTTTCAGCTCAAATATTGACTAGCATCTTATTTCTGCTCACAACAGACTACTTGACTAGTTGTACTGGTTAAAAGAAAGGCGATATCCTCAAAAGCCTCAACTACAAGTATCCTAGAAAGTAGCAAAAAGTGTCAATAGGTGGTTTTCACATGAAGTCACGGCGGCCATGTCGGTGTACCAAAACAAAGCAACGGCGGCCATATTGACGTACTTGGCTAACACTCTGGGTACTGAACTCTATTTTTAAACACTTTCTTTTGTTTCATTGAACCAATATGGCCACTGGTCACATTAGTGAAAATGACCTATATAGTGATAAAGGGCTCGAAGAGAGATGATAATGTTCTCTCTTGTCACTATACTGATATAATAATATCACACCAACAATTATTGTTGGTTTGATATTATTATATTGTTCAAGGTTTAACCCTGGCTTGTTTATTGGCAGCTTTTCTGAAACTTTGTTCTCTTGAATGAATTTTAAATTTGTTTTCCTTTGGTGTTTGGATTTAGAAGTCTTCATAGTGCTATTGATGTTTTCGGTTTTGGTGTTTTGCACAAATACACTCTTTTTGTAAAAGTTTACAATGTTGTTTTGTTCTCCAAGAAATAGGCCTTGAAAACTTGGAGGAAAAAAATCAAGTTATATTCTCTATAATATAAACTGTCTCATCCCCTTACTGCCCTAAAACATCACACTTGTAATACACATTGCAAGAGGACTTTTTTTCAGTTTGACAAAATATTGCCAAAATAGGAAAATCTCACATTTCTTGAATTAATACTTAGTAATTAATTTACCAATTGAAAGGAAGTAAAAAGAGGCAAAATATGTCTCTTACCATGTCAACTAATGCGACGTAAAGAAATATCCCACCAGCAAGAGCAAAGATCCAAAATCGTGCCTCTCCTTGCTGACCAGCATAAATACCAATGACTAAACCAATGTAACATGTCAGGGCAGACAACAAGTTTGCTAGCAATGCCATTTTCACTGACATGCCAGCTGAAAGCAAGACAGCAAAATCCCCTATGGACAAAATCAAACCAAGATTTGTTATGAGACATTTTTAATATTATTATAGTCAGATCAAAAAGTTATTGTCGGTTTTCACCATCACACCATCATCAAAACCATTCAACAAAACAAGTCCAGAATCAAAGAGATAAAAGAAGATTAATATTCAAACAGTCTCGCAAAGATTCAAGTCTGTACATTGTTTCATGCAGGAGATATTTTGAAGACACGTTTTACTCAAATTTATAAGGCTTTGTGTGGAGACCCATGTTTGTGTCCCTCTGAGGGGCACAAATATGGCGGCCGGAAGCTAACAAAAACGTGCGTCATCGCGTTTTGCTATAAAAAGCCTGTAGTCGTCTTCCGAGGGCTCATAAACATCTATATGAGTACTTTTTCTTGCTCAAGGACTGTTCAGAATGCGAAATCTCAGCAGATAAGCCACTTTTTTTAATCTATGTGACAGCATTCTCGGCCGCTAGTTTGATATCATGTATCATGTCATGCAAAAGCTTAGAAAAACCCTGTCAAATTGAAAATTGGTAAAAAGATAAGTCTTTAGCTGTTCTAATAACCAACTAAACTAAAATCTCAAATGGATGGATAATTCCTTATTTTTTAATTTTGATGATGTCACGTAAAAACCGAGACAACAAAATTATAGAATTATACTTAAAAATTATTATTATATCATACTTATAATAATTCTGTAAATTATACTTCTGATCAACAAAACTGTTCTGAAACTAACAAAAACAGTTCACACTTTTTTCTTACGTTTAAAAAGGTAATATTTAGGCTGGACAGTAGATAAAAACCATCTCTTACCCGTATTAACGCAGTAAACAAAACACAGGATGCACACCCATTAAAAAATTACGCATTCTTTAAAGAAGAAAAAGGTGAAGCTAATTGAAAAAATTAGCCTTAAATTAGGCCTGGAAAAAGAGTGTATCCCTTATTTAGTGCTCACTAGACAAAAGAAAAGAGAAAAGCCTGTCCTGGTTAAATCGAGCACATCATGCTTACATGTTCGGGAGTGTTTGTTTTAATGAATTAACAAGAATGGAAGAATTAAAATGGTTTATTCTGTTAGCTTTTGGTTGTCTCTCATCTCTTTGAAATAAACAACAAGCCGTTAATTAATCATTACCAAGTTCATGAGGAAGCTCGTGACAAAACACAGCAATAGAGGTACTGATTCCACCAGAAATACCCGAACTACCACCTGCAGAGAAAGCCGCTCCAATCGCCAAACCGTCGCTTACGTTATGAAGAGCGTCACCTATAATAATCATCCATGCCACAGCAGCGATCTTTCCCAAGGTTTTCTGTTTTCCTTCCTCATCACTCAATACTGAACGTTGTGACAAGCTTGATTTGAAAGTTTCCTTTGGTTTGGGTGCTGTGTCTTGTGGAACTCCATTAGCATCATCTGCCAACTCAGCCTTAGCAGTCTGCTTGTCATTAGGAGAGATTTTAGTTAATCAATCACTCAGCCTGGAAGTATTTTTAAGACATTAACTCTTAAACTCCCAGAACTGATTAGCATGTAACTTCTCGTTAAAATATCACTACACTGTCCAGCAGAAAGGTGACGAGAATAGACAAACATATCAGCCAGGTGTTATTGTGATTTAACCCCAAATTCTCTTAACCTATTTACCAGGAAATGTATAGCGGCTAGAAAGGAGAGTTAATTATCAGATCTTGGGAGTTGAATGGCTAAAACGTCTTGGTGACATTTGAACTGTTTACATGGCTGGGTTGTTTGCCATACCTAGGGTAGTTTTGTTTACTATCTGGAATAATGCAAGAGTAGCCTCTCAGGGAAGATTCTGATATGATAAGCATTTACCTCTTTTAAGTAATTTAGCTTGTGAAAATGTTGCAAATCCATAATTTCACTTAATTATGAACACATAACATCAAGTTTTGTTAAATTTATTGATAAGTGTTTCAACAATTATTTGCAGTTGTTAGTAAAATTATTACAAAATTCATCTACCATAAACAGAACAAATTATTTAAACTCTACGAAAAAAACATAACATTTTCACAATTTTAAAAATTATGAAAGCTATTTACATCATCAATTAATGTATTTCTTCACTTTACTTAAACCCTTTAAGCCCCAAGGAAATGCAAGATTTTTCAAACCGAGAACTATGAACCATTAGACCACATATGATATACCATTTGAAAGGTATTTTTGACGTAAGCTATAAATGACACCAACAGCTGTGGAGGAGGTCACTGAAAAGACTAAAAAGTTTTCAAAGTAAAAAAAAAAAAACGTTCAAATTCCTTGTCTGCCTTGTTCATGTAAGGTATACCCCTAAACTATAGCTTAAATTGCAGCTCTCACAGCATTGATTGTTCTCAGATAATAATAATTAAGGTTGACCACAAAAGTACAAAGATAAAAAGTTCCAAAAGTTGCAGGGGTGGTAAATCAAGTCTTACACTGGGGGGCTGGCATGATTTTATGCCTTCAATGTGCAGATCTTTCAATGAACATTTGGTTGTGAAAATTTCAGAACAATTGATCAAATATTGAACATTTAATGGCATTTTGTGCCACGTGGTGCTATCAGGGCTTAAAGGGTTAATAATTATTGTTGTATTAGCGTGTTAAAAGAACTGATATTCCATTTTATCATGCACATTTTTTGAACTACACTTACCTCAAATTCACTGTCTTCGGTCTCTGTATCAGAAACATGTTCATATACACAGTGCTCATGACAATGAAATGAACATGAAGGCCTGACTTTACTATTATCTCCTATAGGGCCATTCTTTGATGGCAAAACAGTAAATTAAGGGCAAAATAAGTAGTTATCAAGCATACTTTAAATAGCGTTAAATGCAATTTAACTTAGTTAACAACTAGGAGCAAGTTGCTCTGTTTGTTTTGGCATGGCGTGGCATTGCGTGGCATTAGTGTTAGTATGTTATTAGTATTTTTTGGGGTGTGGCTGCAGCATTATTTTAGCATTTGTGTGTGTGTTATTAGGGAGTTTAAGATTCTACGATGGCGATGGCAACGAAAACGTCATTTCAAAATACAACTCCTCGTTTGTGTAACTCTTTCGCGATTATTCCAATTTGTTTAACATGAAAAATGCTGGTGAGCTGGCGAGGGTCTAAATTACTATGAATGATGTTAAAGCAAAGAAAGAGAAAGAAAAAACATTTTGGTACATTTCTTTGCCGTCCTCTGCAAAACAACAACGTGAAATGACCAAATTTTGGGTTTTCTCGAGAACATGAGTGTATGGTGACAAGTTTTTCTTTCTCTTTCTTTGCTTGAACATCGTTCATAGTAATGTAGACCCTGGACAGCTGACCCCGGCATTTTTCATGTTAAACAAATTCAAATAATCGCGACAGAGTTACACAAACGAGAAGTTGTATTTTGAAATGAAGTTTTCGTTGCCGTCGTCCCTATTTGCATGTTGGGCTTCTCTGTGGTATCTTCTGGCAGTTCTAGTGGTCAGTGGTTCTTTTCCACATTATGCATTTGCCTTCGCATGTCCTTGTGGTTTTGTTTAGCTCAGTGTTCAGTGTGTTGGCGCTTGCGTGCTTTTGAGTATTTCTCCTCCCTCCGCTCCCTATTGGGGATTGTTTTTCCATTGATCTTATTGTTCAGTGTGACGGGTGCTTGATTTGGGGTCTGGTGTGTTGGGCGGGGTTCATGGCTGGGTTGCGGGTAAGCCAGGCTTATGGGGTGTTCCACCGACCGGGGGGTTGTGTCGTTCGTACCAGTCCCCAGATCCTTGAGCACCCAACCTCCATTTGCGACACAGGCGTTAACATATGACACTGTTGTCAATTCAAACTTTGCTTGTAAATAATTTTGACATATTAATTAGTCCCTTTTTATGAAAACTTAAAAAATTCATTTTCATTTAACTTTCATTTAAATCCTAGATTCAATACATGTATGTTCAAATTCATCATGTTTCAGTATTAATCAGAATTACTTATATGACAAAAGAGTACATTTAACAAAAGAGCTAAGAGCTAAGAGCAAAGAGTTTAACTTTCTCAACAGAGAAAACAGTCTTCAGTCGGCAGTAATTTTAGGCAGTAATTTTAGGTTGTTAGTTGTCAGGGTTAAAACCCAAAACCTCCAAGCATGGTCTCATGAGCTAAAGATTCATTCTGATGATTGCTGATGGGACATTTTTTTGGGGTGGAATAGGGTGGTAGTCCAACTCTCTTCCTCACTTGACTTAGTCATGACACAACATCAGATCACCACCAAGTACTTAGTTATTTTCTACTTACCACATTGGTCAAAACAGTGCCCCCAGTTTCCACTGGTACCATATCCTCACTGTTTTCAAAAGGGGGAACTCCACGATGTTCCAACCTGGAACATTTCCTGTTCTGTTTGAAACTCATGCGTTGACTTGAGGATCCTGGAAGCTGCCCAAAAAGAAAAGTGTCTCGCTTTAAATTTTTGGCTAACAAAATAAAACAGAATGATGTTGTACTGTACTATCTTGATGATGTTCTTGCATGTGTCCCCTGGCAAACAACATAATCACAAAATGGCAATTACTTTTTAGTGAATGGGAATTCATCTATAGTTGGTCACTGTCATTTACAAAAATGCTCTTGCTCAAACACAATATTACTATACATATGTTATTCGCAAATCAAAACACCAGTGCAAAACACAAATGATCCACAGAAACCCCTCAGCAACAAAGCAAGCCCTTAACATGTACCACTCTACCTAACCTTAACCTTTTCGGACTGCTAGATAATTCTTCAGAAAAGACGAGAAAACTCAATTACACTCTCCTGTTCATGAAATATTATATTTACTCAAGTAAGCTGAACGAAGAATCTCTCAACCTTTCTATATTAGTCTTGAAAGTCCTCTTTAAATACAGAATAGAATTTTTAGATTCTTAACGATTTGAGTGCCCTACATTACTTAGTGTAATCTGTGTGTTTTATAATTTGTGTCATGTAACTTCTTATATTTAATCTCTTGTTACGCATCGAATATTGACTTTTAATCTGTTACTATGTTATTGTATGATTGTATGTCATATATTGTGCAAGGAACAAATAATAAATAAATAAAAAAAACCTTAACATCAACTTGACTGTTGCATCCACGTCTACCCATTTTGCTCTTCAGTCCCAAGTGCATCAAAGTCTCAAACAGGAAAAAGACATAAATGGCGGCCAACACAACCAAACCCTTCCAAATGAATCCATGACTTTCCTCTGAATGACTGCTGTGATCATGGCCACCAGCTCCCTCTTCTTCATGAGCATGAAGACCAAATGCCTGATCAAAAATCAAAGGAATATAATAGTATTACACCATTTGTCAGAAATTCCACCCCACAGACTTGATGACTGTGCAAACAGCCATAACAAACTTGAAAATTAAACAGACAACCATATGTACATTAGATTTTAACATACTTACATGAGGCAACAGGTGAAGTAAGCTGTCTCCAGAAAGAGTTCCCACCGCAAGGGCAACCAGAAGAGCTGAGATGTTTTTGTACAGTTTCTTTTCAAGAAATGGAATAGTAATGACACCGACCAAGGCCGTCAGACTGATGAGGGTAACAGCAGCCAAGCCATAACCCCAAACTATTAAAACAACAACATACATGTTGATGGTTATTATATTTGGCATTCTATGAAAACATACCCATCAGTAAGGATCTTTGGATATCAAAAGCATGAAATCCTTACAAAGCTCCTCTAAATTTCTTTGATTGCTCAATAGAAAGAGGGTTTAATTCCTAGATGAGGCCAAGCATCCTTCATGGTTTTCAGAAATGTAAAGACCAAGGTAATGCGTAAGATACACTTAAAATCTGAATTGCTATTTGAGGTTTGATTCCCTTAGGGGCCAAAGGTCATTAAATTGTTTTCTGGTCTTACTTCTTAGAAAACAAAATTAGTAACATCCAGCATCATATTTATAATTACTACAGCTGTATTTACTAACTGAAAGTGAGGTCCTTATGGGAAAATCTCAAACTGAGGCCTTGCCATACTGACTGTAAATATCTGTAAATATCTGTAAATATCAATCAGGTTTTCCCTCTACTCACTCAACTGTTACGGCCCTCCTTGAAGCCACAGACACTTGGACGTATAATATTGATCATGGCAAAATCAATGCTGTCATTTTTCTCGATTTAAAAATGGCCTTTGACACAGTTGATCATGAGATACTTTTATCCAAGTTAAGCCACTATGGCATAAGTGGAAATGCGAATAAATGGTTTAAGTCAATGTGCTCCATTAATGGGTCATTATCTAATAATCATTCACTGACTTTTGGTGTCCCCCAGGGGACAATTCTAGGGCCACTGCTATTCCTGTTATAATATCAATGATCTTCCAAATTGTTTATCCAATAATTATTGTGAACTAAGGATGTATGCCGACAACACCCACCTTACATATGTATGTGATTATGTAGACAATTTTCAGATATCTTTAACCAAGACTAAGAAAATGTTTACAATTGGTTGAGAGCAGACAAACTTACTCTAAATATGATTAAAACCGAGTTTATGCTCATTGGTTCAAGGAAGAGATTAAGCACTTTTACAGATTCTCCAACAATCACAACTAATGATAATCAAGTTAGTCAGGCCACCACTGCAAAATCACTTGGAGTGACCATCGATAACAAACTCGATTGCAGCAGTCACATCGATAAACTAACAAAGAAGGTCGCTTCTGGCATTATGGCGATAAAACAAATAAGGCACCTTGATCCTCAAGTGACCTTGCATTTAATATATCAAGCTCTGATTCAGCCACATTTTGACTACTGCAATATTGTTTGGGGAAAGTGAGGGATAACTTTCCAGAACAAGGTATAAAAACTACAAAACAGAGCAGCCCATGTTTTGACTTATTCAAATTATGACACTGATGCTAGTCACTTGTTTGAGTTCCTGGGATGAAAAAGCCTAGCTTCCCAGCAGGCTTTTAGCCAGGTGGCCATCCGGCCGTCTTTTGGACGGCCACTTTTAGAAGAAATTCAACGAAAATTCATTTAATCTCTTATACTTTTATGGGAAAACATACCTCCTGGACGGCCAGTTTCCAATGTCTGGCTAAAAGCCTGCTTCCCAGCAGCAAATGCAACTTTAGAGCCACAATGGTCTATAACTCTCTGAACAGTTTAGCTCCAGACTATTTATGTTCTGAATTTGAAAGGCGAGAAACTGCATATAACCTAAGAGACTCTGAGAATAAGCTTAATGTTCCATTGCTGCACACAAACTATTATAAAAATAGCTTTAGCTATTATAGCCTATAGTGGTGCAAGTAATTGGAACAGTCTTCCTCATGACGTAAGCCAAGCAGAGTCCCTTGGGAAGATTTTACCAGAAAGGAATTTCACCAATTACGCGCGAAGAAAACCAGGTTTTTATCATCCTATAGTGGTAACAGAGCGCTTGAAATCCTCCTAAGTGAATAGACTTATTTTTAGATATGATATTTTAAAAATCCTTGACGTAAATAGATGTGTAATTGTTCTGGAGCTCTAAACCTTTTCTTTTTGATTGACTTGTAACTTGAGATATGTATTTTTATCTTTTGAATTTATTAAAGGCTTAATTATTATTATTATTATTTAAGTGTTTAATCGAAGATCATCTATCTATCTATCTATCTATCTATCTATCTACACATGTATCTATCTATCTACCAAGCATTAGCATTAGCGAGGTCAATATACAGCAAGGCCAAGGTTTGAGATTTTCCCATAAAGACTGATAATGTTCAACATTAATAAGTTGTTTATCATATGACTTTTGAAAAAACAGCTAAAAGTTGTTTTGTTTTGTTTCTGCATAATTCGTAATCAGCCCATCTAGCACTTAGCCAATCAGAAAGCGTGCTGTATCGGGTACAAGCACCAGCCATATTATAATAATGATGAGTCTCTGCACACTTGTTGGGCATGAGATGATTATTGCCAACTCAGTACTACATTCCTCACTAGCTATCCACCATCTTATTATTCAGAATGTACTCAATAACATTATTGTGAAATAATCTACAACTATACTCCAGAATAATAAAAATTATTATTAATGAGAAAGAATGTCATCCTAGTAAATTAAACAACACTACCTCACTAAACTCTTTACAGATCACTTACTTTTAGCCAGGTCTTTTTCTGAGTCGGTCTTTGTTGGAGTTGCTTCAGCTTTACAAGCACCACTCTTGGCTTGTTGAATGAATGCTGGGCAAAGCTGTTGGAAGTCGTAACTATCTGCGCCAGTCGAGTGATCAATGTGAAAAATTGTCAGCATGTTGTCCAGTGAGTAACACTGAAAAACAAAAGAAGATGAAAATGGTTAAAATATATTTTATGTTTCTTTTTGTTAGTAAAGGTTAAGCAGCCATCAAGGGAACTACAGAAGTTGGAATTAATGTCGAGCATTAAGGGATGCTTGTTAAGACTAGTGATGGAATATGAAGGAGGGAGAGAAAAAGAGAAGAAAACAGCCTATAAGGCAAGAAGAAAAGAAGAAAGAAAGAACAAACAAAAATTACTGATGGATAGATGGAAAGAAGGAATGAGGAATTGGAAAGAAAGGAGACAAAAGCAAGAACTAATTAGAAACTGTTTTAATTACCTTACATCCACAAAGTAGACGAGGAGGATAGAACTTACTAATATTTTGACACTTACATGCTCCTGGCTACATGTAGATTTTCTAAGTTTGAAAGACTTGACTCTTATTAATTACCCATTTAAACCCGAAGATAAAAATTTATTAATAAATTCTCAATTATTGTCCCTACACATTTCCTATAGAATTAGTAGGGAAAAATTGCTTAAATATCAAGCAAATTCATCTGCCCTTTATAGTTCTTGTGACCATTCTGTTTTATAAGGCGTTGATATTGCAAGGAGAAAGTTGATGCTCATTACTCGTAGGGTGACTCTCATGCAAATTATTTTCAGTCTCTAAAGTTACAACTTACAGTGCCTGTACTTCCACCATTGGTGTGGGAATCATGATCATGAGAACCATGATCATGAGAACCATGATCATGAGAATCTGCTGCACGGCGATGAACAGCATGTGGTGCCCCTGATTCCTGCTGTGACAATTCATCTGCAGCAACTGATCTTCGACGCCGATGGTTATGACCATCATGACCTCCACTAGATGATGACACAGATGTCTCAGCAGATTTGCCTATGCCGAGGAGTTTTGTGATCTCCTCCAAGTCTTCTTCTGTCAAGTGAGTTTTATTCTTGAAGATATCTTTGATGAAGAATTCTCTTGAAGGCAGCTTAGATTCTGTTTCATTATGCCCATGTCCTTCCTCAATGCAGTATCCTTGAACCAAATGAAGGATGATACTTGCACAAGCTTTCTCAAAGTCATGTTGATCAAGAGCTTTCTTCTTTTCATCATGGTGATCTCCAGTATGATTTTCCTCTTCATGGTGTTCTTCTTCTTTTATCTCTTCAATGATACTCTCGGCAGAAAAACACTTGTAAAAGAAAGGAACAATTTTCTTTAGGTGGTTGTTTTATTGGCAGAATGGCAAATAAGTAAAGACAACATGTAAGGAGAGCTAAAATGGTTCCTTCAGGGTTAGCATGACAGTGATGCATGTATGATATTAATGTATGGGACTGTGCAGAAATCTTTCCAAATTTTGCACATCATTATAAAGACTTGACCAGATGGGTTGTCTGGCCAACGGAATAAAGAAAAGTCAACACAAGTCTTCAGGCAGCTATTTTTGTACCTTTCATCATTATTATTATTATTACTATTATTATTATAAACATCCCTAAATAAATAAAATAAATACTGTGTTTATAGTGCACGATAGCTATCCAAGCTATCTAACCCACTCTTCCATCCTGCCTCCCCTTGTATTCTATATCATTTGTTGATTATGGATGTAACATTCCGGTTTTCAAACCATACATGTATGAACAAGTCGTAATAGTATGTGAGCCCGCAAGCCATGCAAGTTGAGCAAGTCACAAGTGAGCCAAGGAAGCCAGGTTGTAAGCCAATTGAGCCAGAGTGCGAGTCATGTGGGCCATGAAGGTATGGCTCAATCAAGACAAAAAAAAAAAATTACCAAAAGGTCTTGATAGCAGCAGGCATAACGAAATTTTCAGAAACAACACGACACTTTTTAAAAACATGTTTCTACATGTTTTTAAAAAGTGTCGTGTTGTTTCTGAAAATTTCGTTATGCCTGCTGCTATCAAGACCTTTTGGCAATATCATCCACGACGTAGCACAGAAGTATGAACAAATTAACATTGCTGATCTACGAAAGCTAGAGAAGCTCTCGATCAAATCCCGCAAAGCTGAGTTGGATTTAAATTTCCTTCGCAACTGTCAATCCTTCAACGTCTTCCCAAGTTTGTTTGCTTCAATTTACCCAACACAAGTCAACATGACACCAAAGCCATCTGAAAGCAACTCTTACGAAGTGCCATCACTAAACGTACGAAAGAACATCAGAAACTAATCCACGCCAGGGACCGTTTAACAGCGCGTGTCGAAGAGATTCTAACCGGTGTTGATTTCTACATCCTTAATCACACACTGCGTCACAATGTGGCTAATGCAGCTTCACAGGTTATCAAGACACACCAAAAGAAATTAAAAAACCTCATGAGAAACACTGCTCTTCCCTTTACATCTGATGAGACCATCACCAACATTTCTTCTCACACCTTCACTTTGGAACAACTGGACATTCTCAAATTTGGACTAACACACTCTATCCGTCCACAAAGAATAAATCCGTCTGATGTCTTCACTTGCTTTGAAATCATCAATCACACTATGGCCAAGAATCTAAAGGACACCAAACAAGCAGGAAAACTTGTGTCAGACCTTTCTCATCTGGCACATTCTTATGTTTCCTCATATAGACCAACTACCGCCGATCTCAAGAAGCACCGAGTTTTGAAGGAACTGAGGAGTAATAAAAATATTGTCATCCTAAAGCCGGATAAAGGCAATGGGGTTGTTATTCTAGATCGTGCTGATTACGACCAAGGCATCCTGAAAATCATCAGTGACACGTCCAAATTTCAACCCATCAAGGAAGATCCTACTCTCCCGAGAGAAGGCAAGTTACAACGACTTCTCCGCAAATTAAAGAAAAACGGTCACCTTGACAGTGATGTGTATAACAGAATTTATCCCAAAGGCTCACAACCAGCCAAAATTTATGGCCTGCCAAAGACGCACAAGGAACGTGGACACAATTCCATCCCGCCATTCCGCCCCATTGTGTCATCTATTGGAACATACAACTACAACCTGGCCAAATATCTGTGCAGTTTGCTAACACCGCACATTCCAACTTAACATTGCGCCTCTGACACTTTTACCTTTGTACAGGATATTCAAGGTTTGACTATGCATGGTAAATTTATGGTTTCTTTTGATATAGAGAGTCTCTTTACCAACATACCTCTTGAAGAATGTATTGACCTAGCAGTCATTGAAGTACATTTCTGATGGCAATCCTAACCCCAAAATATTTTTTTCGCTTAAATAACTCTTTGCACCTGTTTGAAACGCACTGCGCCTTTTGGCCCCTTTTTAGCCCCAATCTTGACTTTTTTATAGGCTGTAAAAGTTACGAAATCTAGCCATCATCTGTTGCACGAACCAAGCTAGTAAGGGGTATGGGTCTATTCCTGGATAGACGTCACAGACTGATTTGCATCGTATTAAGTCTTTGTAAACATGCATGCAAATCAGTCTGTGACGTCCACCCAGGAATAGACCCATACCCCTTACTAGCTCGGTCGTGCAACAGATGATGGCTAGATTTCGTAACTTTTACAGCCTATAAGAAAGTCAAGATTAGGGCTAAAAAGGGGCAAAAAGGCGCAGTGCGTTTCAAACAGGTGCAAAGAGTTATTTAAGCGAAAAAAATATTTTGGGGTTAGGTGCACTTTAAGTTAGGCAACACCAAACTTAAGAGCCTTTTTTCCGTAGCCACCGCTCAGACCCATTTTTTATTTAAGGGTTCCTTCTACGACCAGATAGATGGTGTAGCCATGGGCTCCCCCCTCGCTCTGGTTCTTTCTAATTTATTTATGGGTCATCACGAAAAATTATGGTTAGAAAATTTCCAGGACTCCGAGATATTGTTTTACCGACGTTATGTTGATGACACATTTTGTCTATTTCATTCAAAGAATCAAGCGCTACTATTTTTCAACTATGTCAACTCTAGGCACGGTCCCTAACATTAGATTCACCATGGAAAAGGAAATAGATCACAAGATTCCTTTCTTAGATGTTTTTATCAACGATGACACTGATTTTCCTGTCACTAGTGTTTACCGTAAGAAAACCTTCACAGGCCTTTTGACTAATTACTTTAGTTTTACATCACATTCCTACAAACTAGGTCTCATTCGCATGCTTGTTGACAGAGCCTATATTAGATCAACAACACTTGGTTGGGTTTTCACGAGGACATCACGAAACTTACCAAAATCCTTCAGAAAAATTTATTTCCAGTTCATCTGGTTGAAAACATTATTAATCACTACCTCACACTTACTCGCCAAGACTGTAATCCCCCGGTTTCTGTCTGACACTACACGTACCTTTTACTTTAAATTGCCTTACATTGGTCCTTTCTCTATTATCACGCAGAAAAAGGTTCGCCAGTTTGCTAAACGCTATTGTAATAACATTGATATTAAGCTAGTTTTCTCATCATTTAAAATCGGTAACTTGTTTAGTGTAAAGGATCCTATCCCTTGTGGGCTCGGCCGTGTGGGTGTGGTATATAAGTTTTTGTGTGCGGGCTGTAGTGCCTGCTATGCTGGTGAAACCACCTGGCATTTTTCCACACGCGTATGCGAGCACATTTTCAGTGATAGGACCTCTCATATTTTTAAACATTTACAAAATAGGCCATATTCGTATTCTCAGCCTTTGACCTGGATCTAGCATGAAGTGGAGGCTCTTGCGGGGAAATCTTTTCATATGTAAATGTATTCCCCTGCAAGAGCCTCCACTTCATGCTAGATCCAGTTCAATACCGAGAATACGAATATATGGCCTATTCTGAACATTGCCGCACTTTATGTTCTAGTGACTGTTTTAGCATCCTAGATCATGCTTCCACCACCTTCCAACTTAAGATAAAAGAAGCCATTCATATTCAGTGGAAAAAACCTACACTTAATCATCAACTTTATCATGTTAATTTAAAACTTTCTCTGTAATAATGTACACTGCCATGGTTCCTTTTGTTCTTACACTTAATTAGCATTTTGTTTCACACTATATATTCAACTCTGTACTTTGTACTGATTTAAACTGAAGATGACAGAAGTTTCTGTTGAAACATGTTTTTAAAAAGTGTCGTGTTGTTTCTGAAAAAAAAAATTACTAAATAAGTAATATAAACTCAAGCATAAAGTCAATTAAGGAAATAAGACTGAGTTTTACAATGGATCTCAGATTTTCTTGACTTTCAAGGGAGATTAAATAGGCTCTAAAAATAGGGAGGCTCGAAACATTGAGCGTAAATTTCTCCGAACTACTTTTACTTTGGGTATAATGCCAGGTTCAAAACAACTTATTATTTCTAGGACATAAATTATCTCCCTTATGCTTCTTTTATTCCGAAAATATGCGACCTTGACAATTGGGTCTGGGCAAGATTTCCGCAGAGGTCCCAACATTAATTATGCATGCATTTTGTGACTCAAACTCAATTCGTTTTTGGAACAGGGTTAGTATGAGAGTGATGCATGTATAATTAATGTAGGGACCTCTGCGGAAATCTTTCCTTGGGTCTGCTTGCACAACTGACGCCTACAACACATACAACGGTTTTTTTTTTTCAATTTCAAGTCACACAGACTTGGTCATCTCACATTTCCTTTTCAAATTGCTTTTTCATATATGTTATCCACATTTCACGATGTATGTAATGTTAATGCGTCTTCTCAGCGAAATTTTCCCTACCCCAGCGAGCAGCCGCCAACAGGCACCGTCCAACTGAAAGAAATTCAGTGGAATACGCACCATTTACCATACTTACCAACCTTAACTACTAACGGATCGGAGGGAACGGCACCGGAATCATTAAAAATTTGCTAAAAGAACTTAGCAAAGGCTGAATTAATCTGCAATGATTCGCAATGGCTGAATGAATTGGCCAATATTAGCAAACAATGATCCTCAGTGTTCACTCGAAGCCAAGCACATGTAATCCGTCCCTGCTAATTCTACGGATTGATTCATGGATCGAGTTCGATTTCGTTCGATTGAAATTCAGTTCGATTGGGTTCGATTGACTACTGCCGGGTTGAAAGTATCATTCGCCGCGGGGTGATTTCAACTTTATCTGTTTCATGCATACTTAAGGAGGCAATCGTAATTTTTTTAAAAGTCAAGACATCTGTTTTTGTCACGACGTATGTGATCTTCCTGGTAAAACATCTAGCAAGTAACAAACACCAACAGCACGAGATCGCACAATAGTATCTTTAAGTCTCGCAAAAAGATGTCCTGGCGCCAAGAAGGCTTCTAAAATTAACATCCAGTTATTTACAAAGCAAAAAATCGCCTACCTTCTTCTGAGTCAAAAACTGCCCGATTGTTTTGTTTATATCCTCGAGAATACGATCCAAAGCCTCATGTGTGATTCCATGTTCACCGGCACTGAAATTCCTCGCAAATGCGTTGAAAAGTTCGCTGTGGTTCCTGGGATAAACCTGGCATCGTTCCCGACCAGAATTCCTTTCACGCGCTGGCAACAGGCAGAAAATAATCAGCGGACTAGCCTCCGCAAACTCGCTGGAGTTAAGGGACTTGGACGCCGCTGATCCGTCGAAATCAAGCAGATCTTTCGGAGTGAAACACTGCAAGAAAGAACAAAGCATTTTAATAGGTACACGACATAAAGGAGACCGCGTGTTTCTAAGTACACGTCGTCGGTCGTGATTCCTTTCCTTCGGAGGCATATTTGATCTTTCAATCGAAGAGAAAATGGAAGGTTCATTGAACTTTCTTGTTGGTTATTTTCTTTTCCTTACCCTCCGGTAATCCGGACTGGTTTTGTTTTCGGAGCAGTTCAAGAGATGAAGCTTATCAAAAAGCCTCTGTTGATCTTGAGTAGTAAGCGAATCGCCATTGACTTCACCTCGGAGGTCTTTGAATGAGTATTGCTCGTGTTTTCGGCTTTCGTGTGAAAAAACAGGTAAGAAGAAACACAGCATCAAGCACAGAGGAATCGTTAGCTTAAACGAAATCATTTCGACACGTGTCTAAAAATCGTCTCTTGAGCAAAAATCCACGCCGCTCCTTTAGTACTTTAGCTGGTGACAGCACAGGCAGCCCAGGCGTTGTGTATGACATCATCTCAGTTTTATAACAAAACCCTAGAATTACCGACTGGTAACGAACCGAGTAGCGGGGGAAATATTTATATTCTAGCCGTTAAAGCCTTCCTGCCTTCACTCTATTGTTTCTTGTTACTTTCTGGGACGTCTAAATGCAATGTGATTTTTAATCCGAGGTGACTGTCGTCCAAACTGAAAAAAAAAACAAAAAAACAATGACATTGCACTTAGACGTCCCAGAAAGTGACAAGAAACAGTAGAGTGACGGAAAGAAGGCTTTATTAGGCTAGAATATAAATATTTCCACCGCTGCTCGGTTTGTTGGAATTCTAGGTTTTAACGGTATATATTTTTTATACGCAGTGACTATATGCCCGGCAGCCGGGAAGAGTCTCAAGAAAACTAAATGCCCGGCAGTCAGACATTTCTTTTATAATGGATTTAAAGGAAATGCTTTGACCTAGCCCTTCAAAAGTACATGCCCTATCTTTATTCGGATTTGCCATGCGATTGGGAAAAAGAGAGTGGCTTCGCAGCCAACTAGTTTGCCTTGCCTGGACTCAGAATAAATTCGACTTTCTGTATTTTGGAAAAATCATTTTCCTTGCCTCCCAAATTATTTTTCAGGGTATTCCATTTTAGGTAATCCAAGGGTACCCATGGAATCGTACTCCGGGTTTTGTTCGTAGTCCCTAAGAAATGCCCGGCACATGTTCTGAAAATTCAAAACAAAATCACTTAAGGTATTCCGTGAAGTGTCTGGGCGATTAAAAACTGGATCGTTTGTTGGCAACTGACTTGAATAAAGTTTGCCGCGCAACTGTTCATCGCCACAAGTTAGTGCTTTTTTCAACTCACGGGCACTTGATTCCCGCGAGACTAAATGCCCGGCAGTCGGAACTTCTGTCAAAATTCCATAAAAAGTCCCACGTTAGCCTCCTTGGAGTATACTGGTTTATAGTCGGTTGGACAGAGTTCAATGGTTTTTGGTATGATAGCCTACTAACTTAAGATAAGCAAGCAAACATAGTTTTCCTGTTCGACTCACTGGTAGGGTTTTCGCTCAGGCACACACAACGCCTGGGTTGCCTGTGGTGTACTCGGCTATGACATACTGGTATTACATAAGACGAACGCTAATTGACTTGCTGTGGGCTTTGTTCCGAGGACAAGTTGAAAGAATGATCTAGAATATCTGGTCTATTTTAAATGTCTGTCTTAATTATAAATTGCTCAGTCTTAGAATAAGTGACTTGAAAACAAATTCTATTCCTTTGCAGCGCCCTATTTTTTGTTCATTTTAGTGATAACTTGCACCACAAATGAAGACATTAAGTCGTGGGCGTAAGGGCTAAAACAAAATTCTATTACGTATGTGAACTTTGTTATTGCTTAATTATATGTGCATATGTCAGTAAAAGAACTTTTCAAACTTTCCTTTGCTGTTATGCATAGAGAGAGAAAATGTATACCCAGATGGTATTTGTGCATTTTAGAGATCGTACCCAGATGATCGAACAAACAGCGTAAGGCTAAAATATAGACGAAAAACGAAATTTTAACAAGTCTTACGCGAATTCTATTCTTGACAAAGGAATTTAAACATAATTTCCATTTCAAAAGACCGCTCTTGAAGATATTGAGCAATAACACCTGTTGCATGTTTGAAATACCGTGTCAATACAACTAAAAAAAAAATACGTAAACTAGAGGAGAGCTACTTTAGTGATTAATTCTAAGGGAGTCCAGGAACACCTACAAATCTTTTGGGGGTAGAAACTAGAAACAACCAGAGAATTTTCAAGGTTATGAAGGGGCTTGTTTTGTTGACTTGAGCTACATGTTTATGTAAGAAGACTAAGTGATGTTAAAGGTTGTTTTAACTGAGTGCAACAATGACCCCATTTTTCAAAGTTGCTGCGTTTTATTTGTTTCAAAGTATGAGAGCCAGCTCGCTGAAGGGTGCACAGAACTTAAATTAGACAACTCAAACATGATAAGGCATGGCCTATTCTTCGGTTAAGACTCCCCGCGAAGTTAAAACTAAGCCTCTCCAGGAATTCAAAACAAACGAAAATGAACATAACTCATAAATATGATGGTCACGTGTTTAATGACGTCATGATGTTCCTGAAGAAAGACTTTTCAAATACCGGGCGAGAATGGTTCGTTGGAGTAGGGGACTTGATGTCATATCTTGCTTGCTTTATCAGACAGACCACATATTTGTTTTGAATGGGGTAACAATTAATTTTATTAAAAAGTTATTACGAAGTTTCGCAAGTCATGTGGCCCCTTTTGTTTAATAATTCTTTAATTACAAATTCAAGTCAACCATTCCGGACAGATTCATGTACAGGGTAACCAAACAGCCATAAAAACGTCACTATTGACAGACATTGGGTGCCATCTCGGCGCTCCATTTTCAATTTTCCATTTCTATAAGAAACTGTCATCGTAGGTCACGTGATTGAAGCCAAAAAAGGTGTTCTATATCACTGCCAAGTTTAGTGTTCTTTAGGAAAATGTTTGGCAACTAATGGTTGTTTGTATATTTTTCCTGAACCTGGCCCAAGCCATGCCTTAAGCTTGAGAACGAGACAGACGAAGTCTGCGAATTCAGTAAGGTTCATCGTGCTATACAATTGCAGCTGAAAGCGTTTTGCTACGTGTTACAATCCTTTAATTATGTTTTCGAAGAAGACGCCTAGTGCGAATCAAAGAATTAAGCCACGAACCCAGCATTATTCCAAAGTTTATTGCAAAATTTGGAAATCAAACTTCAGTATAACTCAAGACTCGCAAGTCCCAGATTATTCAGGTTGTACAGGCTAAGACAGACTTTCTCGGCAAATTCCTGGATCGATAAGCCTTGCTTGCGGAACGGTATGATGATACGGCGCCCCTCCGGCTCAACTAAGCTACGACTAGGCAAGCAAACAGGCCAACAAGCATTGCGTTTTGTTCCTGGTTTTTGAAGTCTATTGTTCATTTTAGGTCTCTCAGTGTTAGATTTGAAATCAGTGACAATTGCAAGTTCAAAACTCTAAGCTTGAGGCTTCAAGTGCTTACTGAACTACTTGCACACATTCCGTTCCGCCACTCTCTACTGATTCACTCCACCAGCACTGCAAGCAAATAATGTCGTCTATTTTCCCTAGAAGTTGAGTCAGAGAAAGCCGGAGAAACTAGGAAGGGTGACTGAATGATAGCTATTTTGACCATAGTTAATATATGTGGATGGTTATGAGACTCGACAAGTTTCTTCGTTTCATGTTTTTGTTCACTTTTTTGGCCTTGACCGTGCGCAAAACCCGACAAAAACACACTTTTTTCGGCAGGATAACCAAACAAAAGTTTTGAGTAATTTATTCGCAACTAACTTGCGAACCGAAAACAAAAGATTGTGCACTGTCACGGTCGATTCAACATCTATTGCGACTCCACTGTTCTTGCTTTTGAAATTCCAGAGTTTCATAACAATTAAGTCCCTAGATTAACTATGTTTTGACTCGGTTCCCAGATTGCTGTCACGATCTTTTATGCAACGTAGCTGGAGTAGGACAAATTTAATTTGATTTTTAGCTCTCGGCATTTTGCCAAGGAAGCCGGACTGTTCAGTGATTCGGCTTTAAGTTTGCTGAGCGTTCATTGACTAGTCAGCTTTAATGCTCATCACCAAAGAGCAACGGACTGCTTAATCTACTGGCCTTTACTCAACCTTTAAGTTTGCTATTTTGCAGCAAGAAGAAAACAAACTTGACTAATTTATGCCTAGTGATAAGTTCTTTTATCTGTGACAAAAGACGTAATAAGCGTTGCCAAAACAAAAACTAAAAGTAGATTTTCCGCCTTTTTGAGTGCATAACCTTTATCGACCTCTTTAGAATGAGTCATCATCGTCATATTGTATTCAAAGATCCATGAATTTTACGTCATACAAAATTATCATAATCGTGACAAGACCCAACTGATGCTGTGGGTCAGGGGTAGGTGACGTAGGTAATGCCTGTAATAGAGATAGTGTATCTTTTGCTTGTTTGCTTCGTTTATGCATAACAGTCGTTGTTTATCATCAAAGATGGAGCTGCGTGAAGTACAATTAGGTGGTCCGGTTGTTCGCCAAATTTCTCAACATGTTGTGTGTGGATAAACTCGAGTACACAAAAACCGCAGGCAAACGTGCTTACTTAAAAATAAAATTTCGCGTTGGTTGGGTATAGCGGTTGGCTTGTAAGTAGACTTTTAGGTACAGCAGGAAGCTAGAACCACTAAACCGAAAAGGAGCTTATGAAACATTATCAAACCACCACGATGCATTCTTGCGTCATCTTCATCTTCTTCTTCTTCTTTAAACGAACTTTACTTGCTCTTCCACGTTAGACCTCCACAGAGGTTGGAGAGAAGGAACAAGAGCGCGAGGTGGACGATGGAATTGGGAAATAGAAGAAGAGAGACCCGCCCTTTACCACTTTCCATCGTCGCCCGCGCGATTATTATTTTATTGTTATTGTTCTTCTTTGGGTTGTTAGTTCAATCGGCGGGCGGGTTGATAGATGCATACCGTTCACTTTTACTTTACATAGAGACTTGGGTGGCTAGATCGAAGAAATAAACTACTACAATATCAATAAAAAACAAACAAAACAGAATTATGACAATAAATTCGCTCTTCGATCTGCAAGTTGGTTTTGTTGTATTTGTAGTTTAGTAGTCATCTCGTGTGATAATAACGTAAAGCTTGCGGGGTGTGGCTTGGAATGACAAGAATACCTCACAAAGTAATTGGTCAAGGTAAGCTAAAAGCCACTCACTGGGCACTAAGGCCACGTGGTAGCGGGCATTACCCCTTGAACCTACCATATAAAGTTTGAGCCCGAGTACCAGTAGCCAAGGATGTGGATGGATGCGTTACCACGTGCGATGCCGTACGGTCTTTGCATGGGGCATGTCTTTCAGTTCAAACTTTCATTGTTTTCTTTAACCCTTTGCGCTGTTATTGTGTTAAGCAATGTGGGGCTTCTCATCTCACCCTGGAAACATTTTTACTACCCATGCAAATGATACTGAAAGGCTCTAATAAAGATTCCACGTCAAAATATACTGTAGCGCTTCCACTGGAAAAACGTGACTTATCACTGAGTTAATTGAATCGAACATTCAATGTGATCGCAGCAGGATGCAGCATAAGTTATTTCGTAATGTGTGGAATGACAGATTAAGTACTCTAAATTAGTTTTGAAGTCACAATACAGTGGAACCCCGCCTTACGGTCACCTTGTTGATACTGCCCTCTATTTATTACGGCCACTTTTTCAGTTTTGTCCCAGCAAAATGCCCATACATTTTCTATATAAAAAAAACCCATTCATGCGGCTGCCTCGTTATTACGGCATGAAATTCATGGCCCGTTGGTGACTGTATCAACGGGGTTCCACTGTAGCTTTTTGTTGCGAAAGATAATAGCCGCTCAGTTCACGGTTACTATTTCATTCTCTAGCCAGGAGGTACTGTGCAACGGAAGTTGGGAATCATTGCCTTGTTACGCCGTAAACCAGTCACTTAAGTTATTTTTTTTTTCAAGTATGAACAACATTTTGGAACGCACCTTATAAAACGTGTGTCACTAAGACCCGGTTCAGACGCCGCTCCTCTAATGTGCCGAACCTAATTGAATTAGGTTCGACTTTGGAGCGACATTGGCACGACAGCTTATTTGACGGGTGGTGTAAGCTCGCACAAAACGTCCCGAACCTTTCCTTGACTTGTTCCTTGTTCCTATGTACCAAGTTTCTAAGCTGTGTTCCACCTACTTGTCACTTCTATAACTCCGTATATCGGTGTCAGTCTTTCTGTAACCTTGTTACTCTCGTTACTCTGTAACTTTGTTACTTCTGTACCCTTGTTACTTTTGTACCCTTGTTACTTTTGTACCCTTGTTATTTCTGTACCCTTGTTACTTTTGTACCCTTGTTACTTCTGTACCCTCGTTACTTCTGTACCCTTGTTACTTCTGTACCCTCGTTACTCCCGTAACCTCGTTACTTTTGTACCCTTGTTACTTCTGTACCCTCGTTACTCCCGTAACCTCGTTACTTCTGTACCCTTGTTACTCCCGTAACCTCGTTACTTCTGTACCTTTGTTACTTCTGTACACTTGTTACTCCCGTGACCTCGTTACTTTTGTACCCTTGTTACTTCTGTACCCTCGTTACTCCCGTAACCTCGTTACCTCTGTACCCTTGTTACCTTTGTACCCTTGTTACTTCTGTACCCTCGTTACTCCCGTAACCTCGTTACTTCTGTACCCTTGTTACTTCTGTACCCTTGTTACTTCTGTACCCTCGTTACTTCTGTACCCTTGTTACTCCCGTAACCTTGTTACTTTTGCACCCTTGTTACTTCTGTACCCTTGTTACTCCCGTAACCTCGTTACTTCTGTACCCTTGTTACTTTTGTACCCTTGTTACTTCTGTACCCTCGTTACTTCCGTAACCTCGTTACTTCTGTACCCTTGTTACTTTTGTACCCTTGTTACTCCTGTACCCTTGTTGTTCGGGTCGTCCCTTTTGCCCTTTTTGAAAAAAAATACCAGTGTTAATCGACTTTATAAATATTTGAGTAAGCGATGGTGCGATTATGTCGCCAGCCATTTTAAGAAGTCTAGATGGAATGTTATCTAAGCCTGTAGCTGTCCTTTCATTTAGTTTGGCCAACAGTTTGCGGACTACGCTCACCGGTGGATCTTTCAGAGAAAAGGTTGTTTTAGTTGCTTCAAAGTATGACTCTGGCTCAACATTAGATGACGGTATTTCTGAGGCTAGTTTCTCACCAACGCTTGAGAAATGCAGATTTCGTTCTTCGGCTATCTCAGAAGATTCAGTTATAATTTGGTCCCTAACCTTTATTTCCGCAATATTCCTTACTTTATTTGGATGTCGCGAAGACAAATCATTAATTAACTGCCAGGTTTTTTCAGGATTTGATTTGCTGGACTCCAAATTATCAGTAAAATATTTACGTTTAGCTTTCTTAATTTCGTTGTTTGTGTGGTTCCGGGCACGTTTATATTGATCCCAAGCCGAAGGGCAACCGTCCAAAACTGCTTTCTTTTTTAAGAAATCTCTTCTATGCATTTCATGGCGCAGGTGATCAGTAATCCATGGAGACTTTTGGCATCTTTTGAAGAACGAGACAGATAACAATACACACTATTCACATGCAAATAAGTGGCCAGGTATTCTGAAGTTTAGCTGACTTTTTGTTGCCAGCCCGTTTAGTTTTTAGAGGTGCATGTTTGTCTATGGTTTGCATCAGCATATCTTTATAGCAAAGTAGAAGAGACTTTGAAGCATTCAACCAAACTTTTGGACCGTTCAGGTTTCTGCATTCCGAATTCTAGCCAATCGTTTTTGTTCACGATGGCGGCTTCTGCCTTAAAGTCACGTTTTCTCTGTGAAAAATCATTTAGACTCTTCTTAAAGTACCTAAACCTTAAACGTTAAGTCTACAAATAATTCAGTTCTGAAATTGACTTAAAAGATAGCATCGACAAGTCATTGATGACTTGAAGTACATCGGGGCCAATGGGTTGTTTGATACAGTAGATTCCGCACCAGAGCTCTCTTTAGTCGCCTCTCTTGAGTGCTCCCTACTCCTTTTCCGGACGTTTTCCTTGTTTGAACAACAAATCGTCAACTTGTCTTTTTCTGGTACCTCTTCAGTTTTGTTTTTGAAAGGAATAATTAAAATCACTTATTAATATAAATTTTATTGAATGGTTTAAGGTGACGGTGATGAAGACCAAAGTGATGAGTACTATGACCAATCACAAATACACAAATTACTCAATAAACCAATATAATTATATAATTTAAGGTGGGATTAGGTATCCCGCCCTATTATGAAGTTCCGCTGCCAACAAGGATGTTCAAGTTAACAATAAACAGAAAATAACGTCACCGTGTCTTACTTTCGTTAACACAATGTTAGCGCAGATTAAGTCGTGGTAATTGGCCTCCCGTTCAATAACAGATTGAGAGGTTTGTTCTTGTTTGGCTCGAGCGTGATTTGTCCCAGTTCCCATCTGAGTAACTGACACAAGCACTTTAATTTTACTAATATGCTGTTTCAGTGGTCGTTTAGAGGGTAATGGTTTTGATTTTATTTCAATAAAAATTATCAGCCTATGAAAGTTATCCTATCCTATGCCAAACTACCCTAACTTTCAGGTTATAAACCCTGAGTTAATAGCGAAGCTCCGCGCGCGCACGGAGCACCATAGCTAAGAAAATATGGTAACCCATAGATGTGAAAAAATTTGGTTTTATAGCCATGTGGTCACCTCGTTATTACAGCCACTTTTTCTTGTCCCGGCTAAACACCCACAATACAGTTTCTTATGAGAAAACCCTGTTAAAGCAGCCACCTCATTAATACACTCAACGGTCACATTCTGCGCGCACGCGGAGCACCATAGCTAAGAAAATATGGTAACTCATCGATGTGAAAAAATTTGGTTTTATAGCCATGACAGAGTCACAGAGGTAAGAGGGTTACAGGAGTAACCAGGTTACACAAGTAACAAGGTTACAAAAGTTACAGAGGTAACACAGGTACAGAAGTAACGAGGGTACAAAGGAAACAATGGTACAGAAGTAACAAGGGTACAGAAGTAACGAGGGTACAGAAGTAACGAGGGTACAGGAGTAACAAGGGTACAGAAGTAACAAGGGTACAGAAGTAACAAAGGTACAGAAGTAACGAGGTTACAGGAGTAACAAGGGTACAGAAGTAACAAGGGTACAGAAGTAACGAGGGTACAGAAGTAACAAGGGTTCAAGGGTACAAAAGTAACAAGGGTACAGAAGTAACAAGGGTACAAAAGTAACAAGGGTACAGAAGTAACAAGGTTACAGGAGTAACAAGGGTACAGAAGTAACGAGGGTACAGAAGTAACGAGGTTACGGGAGTAACAAGGGTACAGAAGTAACAAGGGTACAGAAGTAACGAGGGTACAGGAGTAACAAGGTTACAGGAGTAACAAGGGTACAGAAGTAACGAGGGTACAGAAGTAACAAGGGTACAGGAGTAACAAGGTTACAGGAGTAACAAGGGTACAGAAGTAACGAGGGTACAAAAGTAACGAGGGTACAGAAGTAACAAGGGTACAGGAGTAACGAGGGTACGGAAATAACAAGGGTACAGAAGTAACAATGGCACAGAAGTAACGAGGTTACGGGAGTAACAAGGGTACGGAAGTAACAAGGGTACAAAAGTAACAAGGGTACAGAAGTAACAAGGTTACGGGAGTAACGAGGGTACAGAAGTAACAAGGGTACAAAAGTAACAAGGGTACAGAAGTAACAAGGGTACAGGAGTAACAAGGGTACAGAAGTAACAAGGGTACAAAAGTAACGAGGGTACAGAAGTAACGAGGTTACAGAAGCAACAAGGGTACAAAAGTAACGAGGGTACAGAAGTAACAAGGGTACAAAAGTAACGAGGGTACAGAAGT
Organism: Galaxea fascicularis; assembly: GCA_948470475.1. Taxonomy (NCBI): domain Eukaryota; kingdom Metazoa; phylum Cnidaria; class Anthozoa; order Scleractinia; family Euphylliidae; genus Galaxea; species Galaxea fascicularis. The sequence continues at coordinate 25,790,141 of OX419343.1, read as the reverse complement.
AACAAGGGTACAAAAGTAACGAGGGTACAGAAGTAACGAGGTTACGGGAGTAACGAGGGTACAGAAGTAACAAGGGTACAGAAGTAACAAGGGTACAAAAGTAACGAGGGTACAGAAGTAACAAGGGTACAAAAGTAACAAGGGTACAGAAGTAACAAGGGTACAGGAGTAACAAGGGTACAGAAGTAACAAGGGTACAAAAGTAACGAGGGTACAGAAGTAACAAGGGTACAAAAGTAACGAGGGTACAGAAGTAACAAGGGTACAAAAGTAACGAGGGTACAGAAGTAACGAGGTTACAGAAGCAACAAGGGTACAAAAGTAACGAGGGTACAGAAGTAACAAGGGTACAAAAGTAACGAGGGTACAGAAGTAACAAGGGTACAAAAGTAACGAGGGTACAGAAGTAACGAGGTTACGGGAGTAACGAGGGTACAGAAGTAACAAGGGTACAGAAGTAACAAGGGTACAAAAGTAACGAGGGTACAGAAGTAACGAGGTTACGGGAGTAACGAGGGTACAGAAGTAACAAGGGTACAGAAGTAACAAGGGTACAAAAGTAACGAGGGTACAGAAGTAACGAGGTTACAGAAGTAACAAAGGTACAAAAGTAACGAGGGTACAGAAGTAACGAGGGTGCAGAAGTAACAAGGGTACAAAAGTAACGAGGGTACAGAAGTAACAAGGGTACAAAAGTAACGAGGTTACAGAAGTAACAAGGGTACAAAAGTAACGAGGTTACAGAAGTAACAAGGGTACAAAAGCAACGAAGGTACAAGGGTAACGAGGTTACAGAATACGGAGTTATAGAGTTGAACACAGACCTGAAACTTGGTACATAGAGCAACATAAGGAAAGGTTCGGGGCGTTTTGTGCGAGCTTAGAAACTTGGTACAAGGAACAAGTCAAGGAAAGGTTCAGGACGTTTTGTGCGAGCTTACACCACGTAGTACCCTATTTGACAACGTGCGTCGAGAGTTTCAGCGTAAAATTTGAACATTTAACCTAGATTATAATCACGGTCAGCCTTCAGTGACCACTTTGTATTGGATCTTGATTGCTCACTGCATGGGAAGTGGTCATTGATATTTTCGTCAAAATTACGATAATTTGCTGTCAGTTAGACTATTTCACCGAAATTTGATCGATCGATTCTTTGAAATAAATCAATGTTTAGGAAACTAAAAAGATTTGTTTTACGGGCAGACTCTCAGAAGAAACACATTCGGTGATGGAAATGATACGAAACTGATGTAAATATGCAGTTTGATCTCGGCACATGCGTCTTCGATCACTTGCAACGCTGTACTGGTTGCACTATTTTGCTGTTTTGCACAACCTGTTCTAGCCTGCGAGAGCATCCGGACCGGAAATACGTCTGCTGGGAGAGAAGCGACGACCGGAAATACGTCTGCTGGTCGCAGGCTAAACCTGTTCTTAAAGCGTGGTAATTTACTTGTCCTTCCTTCAAGTAGCGTGGAAGTTTGGTAGAGGACTATAGATAAATGGACTCGCTTTAGCCGGCGATATACTGCCGCAGGAGGAGGGGATACTAGAAATTTCCTTATTAGAATGGGCTTTTCCGCATCAAAAGGAGTGCCAGATGAACAAAGACCTAGAAATTGGAAAGACAGAAGAAACGTTTGACTCACTGCCCATTTTCCTTTTTTCATCATCTCATAAAACATTTCTTGAACGTATCCACCCAACCCCTTCTCGATCCATCTTTCTACATGTCTCTACACCCTCTATGGTCTGAGACTGACAGGAATAACTTAAAATCCCTACTGAATTGCATGAATTTAGTTTGACCAGTGAGTTTGAAATCAGTGAAAGGAAGGCCCTGTTTTGCTTTTGATCCCATTTACCTGTTGTTGTTTTGCAATTTTCACCAGTCAAAAGATACATGAAACCAAACAACTTTCTTATTGTCAAAACATTTGTGCGCTAGTACAAGAAATACCAACGTGATAAGCAAATCGGCGAGCGATAAACCAAAGGTAAATCCGACTTTGAAAGCTGAAAACAAGAAAAAACGTCCCAAAATGAATTGCAAAGTGATTCTGGCTTTAGTTCTTGCAATTGTTACATTATTTGCCACTTCAAGCAGTAGGAAAAGCAAAGGTGAGAGTTTTACTTGATCATTTTTCACTCACCGTTCTGTTCAGTAACTGTTCGACATGTTTATCAGTGATCTCATCAAAAACAAAGTGAAGAATAACCATTTCAAATAACAGAGGACTTTAACCGGCTTTAGAAGCATTATCATTTTAAACAAATATCCGCACTGAATTTGTTCTGGAGCGAAAATCCTTCGCGATCCGTAGTTGACGTATGCGACCAGAAACATAGTTGTACGGCAACCTTTTCTCCGCTAGTATCAACAATTCACGGCATCCGGAATATTGATCCTCAAAAAGTGCCATTTGTAACTCGCAAGGTTTAAGAATTTTGGATGTAGCATTTGTTCTGCGCATAACAGAAGCGGCAAGGATTAATGAGAGTTTTACCTCCCTTGTCAGCCACAGTTCGGTGAATCTCAGCTGGTTGCCTTGCGCTAACTCTTTGCTATTAAATCGCTTAATTAATAGGTTTTACTCCAACTATCCAATCCCCAAACGTGACTACCAGATGTATAGCTTCTTCTCACAGAATTATTGGTTTATCAAACACTCTTTATACCAAGAAGGGTGACCTCTACCGTAGTTTGTTAGTGTGATTGCGTTTGGACAGCAACGGACCTTTATCCACGTTGTTACTCAATATACCCATGATTCATTTGATAGCTGGTGGTTCATGGCCAGATATAACCTTATGAAAAGGTACTGGATTAAATTTAAACTGAATGAAACTGAGTACCTCAGTGTTGTGGGACAGGCCCGGCTATAAGACCGTCGAGAGGTCTTGCGATGCCCATCAGTCGTAAATAAGGAGGTGGCCCCGTACTCACTTTGACTCCCTGACATCTTGTCCTCTTGACTCCTCGTCGTGGTCTTCCAGCAAAGTTTGTGTGCAACCTTGTAGTTTGCTCACAAAGTTAAATATGTTCACACACAAATGACAAGAAACTGATATCAACGATTAAAGAAATTATTCTCTTTCTACAGACGTTCAAGGAAAGGCGGTGAGTCTCAAGACAAAGCTGCATCATAAGACATTCCACCATAACGACCATCATCACCATTACCATCACCATCATCATCCACATGTTCACTACAACCATGATAAACACAAACATCTACATCACCACCGCCACCATCATCATCATCATCATCACCATCATCACAATCCATTGAAACATTACCATCAGTATTCGCATCATCATCGTCATCTTCATCATCATCACAACCCGTGGAAACATTACCTTCGCCATTTGCACCACCATCGCCATCCTCATCACCACCATCAAGGCCACAATCATCACCATAGCCATCATCATCCGCTTCATCAACAGTCAAAGAAAAAGCTGGAAATAAAGTTGCAGCCGGATCACGTTAATCACCATGACAACAGAAGAAGTCACATAAGCCATCCTCCTCAGTTAAACGTTCCCAGCAAACTTAAGCTACATGTACAAATAAACAATGCAGAAGCTGTCAAGCGCAATTCTCTACCAGAATTGTTATCCAGTCTCGGGCAGAATTTAGTGAAGCTTGGAACAAGCATGTCGCACAAAAAATCACAGTCGGAAGTTCTCGTCAATTCATCTGGTAAGATACTCCTTGTATGCTGGCCGCGGTAATGTGGCGTCACAAGCTTTTCACATGTGACAGTCGCAATGTCCAGCCCTTCCTATTTCACCTCGGCAAACAAAAAAGTTGTTGATGTGTTACAATTTCGTCGTAATGTCAACTTTAAAAACCTGGATCTCTGCACTGTAGTTTTAATTTGTTTCCAAAAGATGTCTCATAAAAATTGTTATCTTTCTATGCTGGGGCGTAGGTGCATAAATGGGGTACAGGCATGAGTGATCGGTAACAAAATATTCGCTTTAGGATGCTAGCAAAACCTTCCATGAACCAGTTTCCCTAATCTGTTCCGGTCGATCCTTCCCCCCCCCCTCTCCGGAAGAAACGAGAAACTCAAAGGGAAGGCAAACAAACGTAGGTCATGCGAACGTGTGGAGACCGTACTTCCCGCGCATTTTGTTTATCATTAGTATTTCTGGCATTTTGGCGTTCTCAATTTGTTGCTATAGCCCAGCACATAAACAGTGTATTGATTAAAGGGCTTGGTAGGGTTTCGGGCGTAGACGAGGCACGATCTGCAATCGCCGAAGACAAGAACTGCTAGGGGATCTGGGGGTATACCCCCCGAAGATTTTGAAATCTAGACGCTCAGCATTTTTCATGAGGGCCCATAAGGTATTTTTTCAGAAACATCAATCTCGTTTAAGTGCAAGATGAAGTAAGTGCGATGCCTCGTCGGGCCTCATGGTAACTACGGCCCTGAAAACCGCCCTTCTTTTTCTGTGGCAGATAGTTTCGACAGAAAGGAAGACGTCACTCACGCTATTCCGGTTCCTCAGTTTTCTTTTGGCGCTGAAGGCTTATCAGCAAACTCTGCAGTGATTCCGGCGCATGCTCCGGGAAAGAGTGTGACAGCAAAAGACCTTGAAGTTCTCTTACATAAGGCTCTCGATGGGGCAAGCGGAGACCATGTAGACAGTGCTTCCGGTTCTGGCAGTGGAAGAGAGCTGGTAACTATCCCATGTTTGAACCACACGTCTAATAATAGTCGGTCAAAGATTGCTATTGATCTTGGCCATTGGATCGTTAATCTCGACGAGATTCAATAAACGTTTCATGGTATCGTGTATTGCTTAACTTAAAATGCGGTTTTAAAATTGACCCATCAGCTGTAGGCAGTTTAGCCGTAATCTCCTTCTGGTCGCTGAATAATTTAGCAAAATCACAATAACGGCAAGAACAAGAATAAAATGGACCCCAAACGTGGCCTGAACATTTTTTCAAGTCCGTACTTTTCTCAGTGTTGAAAGCTTTTCATTTATTATTGTTTCTCTTTCAGGCAGACACAAACACAAATGCTTCACCAACAGACAAAGGATCTCGAGAAAATCCAGACAGAAGAAATGAAACATTCCCTGAAGAGCCTGGGTACCATTCTTCAGAGGCACTTGGCGGGTACGACAGTGAGTATGGTACTCATAATAGTCCTTCTAAGCATGACCAAGCCGCTAAAGAATCTGTCCAGCGGGAAACCAAAGGTACTGAATCAGATGATAAAGAGCTCAGTCAATTTTTCCGCAATGAAAAAATAAAGAACGTTGCCTCAAAGAAAATGGACCAGGCCGAAATGGCTGATACTCAAGCAAAACAATTCGGGCAAATCCAAGACAACGGCAGTGGGAGTGAGCCATCAAGTTTGACAAACCAATCTTTGTTTGAAGAACCTAGACGACCAGATATGAACGCAACGTTTGCAGATACCGAGGGCAATGCTGACAAGGAAATGAACAAATCTGACTTAAAGCAACACGAAGAACCTGTTATAACGCATAATGATGACCAAGATACGTCTGAAAATAAAGAAGAAAAAACTGGAGCATCGGGGAGCGGAGATGAAGCATCTACTGAAACCAATGATGATACCGTTGAACACACAGAAGCTGAAGAGAAACTGTATCGAGGAGAGGTTAATGTTAAAGGACTATCCAACTTTTCCACCATCGATAAAGACGAGAATGGTTCTGGAGATAGCCTTGGGCAAAATGGCATTAGAAATACCGGAGATGGCGAAAGCGGGCAAGACGTACTCATCAATCAAATGGCAAAACAAGAACCCTTTTACGAAACCAACAATACGGTTGCAGAAGGAACTCTGGATAAACAGACGAAAGAAAGCAGAAACCAGAATGAAGCAAGCCTGGACCAAATCAGTACTAATGAACCGCAATCACAGGGCAGTATTGATGCTTCTGCTTCGACTGAAAGCACGATTGATCAATCTGCTCCAGAAGAGTCGAAAGCGTTTTCTCAGATTACTACAGCGAAAGATGTTGATATACTTCCCAGCGGAGACTTTCAAACTCCCATGGCACAACCTGTGCTTGATGAAGTTGAAAGAGTTAAACTGAGGACAGATGTCGAGAAAGGTGTGGCAACAGAGAACGAGGGAACCGCCATTCAGGATGCCAATTACCAACAAAACCAGTTAAACCAGTTCAAGCAACTTGACCGTATTGCTCAAACTAAACCAGATGAGGTGGCAGGTAGCCAGGAAGTAGCAGAAGAGAATGCGTTAAAGGACAATCTAAGGCCACAGATCTACAATGCAACATTTTCAGATGGACCTTCATTTAATACTGCTTATTCAACAGGTATGGACGTCGAGGGTAACCAATCAGCAGATCTTCGCGAGGTAACATCTCCAGAAAATAGCTCTATAGATGACACTGAGGAGATCCCAGTATACACTTTGTCGTCACCAAGAAGTGAAGATGCGGTGGAAAATGCTGCATCACCTGTTTTTACGACTCCAACTTCTTCCATAACAACTGCATCGGCCACATACTTGGAACCAGGCTTACCCACGGAGGAAGAAAGTACGTTCACTACTCTCGATACACCCCCTCAGGACCAAGAAGAACGGTACACACCTCCAACGGAAAGAAGTAAGTCACGTTCAAAACCGACAATGAAATTTTTGAGATAATAATTCCGCTGAGTACCTCAGTTTTTTTGTACTTACGTAGAATTACGAAAGGTGAGTCGTTTCGCAGAACAGTTGTCAGTAGAGAGCAGTGGACTGAATACCCGCGCACGAAAGATAATTCTGCGATACTTTAATTCAGACTTAAATAACTGGCTAACCTTACTGATATGAAAAATTGCGACTGGATAGTCATTTCAAAATTGTAAGAACTAACTTAGAAATTCTATCCAGGCTGCAGTAAAATCCGCCATAAAATAAAGCTAGTCTCAAAATAAAGGATCCAACACCCCATAACATGATACTTTCTTCATCACTAACAATAAAAGTGCCAGTGCATTTGGTGGATACAAATCAACCCGGGAAGTCCTATTTTAGAATAGAATATATTAAGAATACAATATATGTAGGATGGATGGCCTGGAGGCAGGATGGCCTAGTGGTTTAGGGCGCTGGATTTCAATGCAGTGACCCAGGTTCAAATCCCGCCCTAACTTCTAGCTGGTCATCCTCGTAAATAGCCAACTGGTCTGCCTCCCGCCATGGCCAGTTGGGATTCTTAAGTCTGTTGTGTTCATTTGTATTATTTGTTTCATTGTCCCTGAAAAGCCCCTCTAGGGGAGCGGTCAATTAAGTATTTATTATTATTATTGTTATTATGTTGCACCGCTTGGGACCTTGAAAAATCATACTAGGGAGCAGTATGCGGTATTGGCGTCTTTCATTCTGTAGAACACTATGATGAAAGCTTCCCTGTCGTTCCTACAATGCAATGCGGGATATGGTCACAATGTAACAGTCGTACTTTCTACCGACTATTGAGTTGGATTGTTCCAAATCTTCCCTTTAAACTCTTGCGTATTTAGGGTTATTACAATCGATCTTAGGTATTATGTTATTTTGCCTGTTTTTCCCTCATCATGACCTTTCTCCCCAGTTGGTTTTCAAAGAGACATGCTTGATGATCCGGTGGAGGAATCTTTGGAAACCACCGTTGACAGCAAATCGAGCTAGGATCAGGGTCACAGGTACGTTATAGCTTTTACTGGAAACGGACACCTGTGCGTCCTTCACTAAGATGTTCAAATCCATTTTAAATGCAGGTCCTAAACTAATTTCCTTTTTCTAGGACGGTAACTGGTTTTTGTAATCTTATCGTGCAATTAGTTTGCTCGAGTCGAAGGTCACTTATCGTTAGCAACGAAGGCAGTTGTACTGTAAGATTCATTGACTTTAATTCTCTTTTCAGTAGTTGTAACCCATTAAAGGTAAGAACATAACAGCAATAACTGGATTTGTCCATATTATCTTCTTTTTAGGTGGCCACAGCGCAAGCAATGGACTGGATCTCTGTGCCGGCCTCTCTGTTATACCACAGATATCACTTACAAAGTATATGGGAATTTGCCAGCAGCAGGGTGTGGACTTCTGGATCAGTTTAGCCATGAACAAATTAGGGGTTTCTAACTTGACCCCGGAAAGCGTTCCAACTTAGTTCAATTAGAAGAAAGGAAGGAAAACTCGAGTGTAGGGGTCAATAAATCGTGTTCAGAGATAGTTAATCAAAAAAGGGAGTAGAGCTGAGTCCTTTTGCTTTTTCAAGTTAAAGCCATTTGTTATCTCAACAGAGACGAACTAAACGTCTCCTCATACGTTTACAGTATTTTTACTCATATTTAATATCTAGAGATGTAGACCATATCATTTAAGCAGGCTGAGCTGGTGTACAGTTCGTTTTCAGATCATAAAAAATTCTGTGAACATACATACAGCTGCTCTTTTTGTCTAATAACGATAACGCACCTAGTAAACGTTTTAGTGGTTTTAGTACCGTAGAGTCTGGCACGTTTCACTTTACGCAGAATGGGTAGACTCAAATATTTGCCGGAGAGTATACACAAAATTGCGTAAATAGCTCAGTACCAAGATACGTTTAGGCACTTGCTTTTTATTGGCAAAATAGCGCGGCAAGACTGCAAGATATAAAAAAAATCAGATTCATAACACAGTAGGGATACACTCATATACACGTAAAATAAATTTGTTGCTGTTTTGATGGTTTCTGACTCCTTTTTCATTAGGCGCAGTTTTAATTTAGATGAAATAACTGAGTTCGAAAGTAACTGTGCGAAATAAATGAGGGTCATGTGTTCGGTTTGTTTGGAAAAGAGGATGCGGCCCAGAACTTCAGAGGAGTAATTTGAACTGGTAAAGAACTCAGTTTAGGAAACGGTTTTCAGTCATTGCAAATCTACATCGTGAGGAACAAAAACGATATCCCCGGTCATTAATGTTATACCGGCAATTTTAAGCTATATTAGGCTATTTTTTTGGCTGTTGTATCGTTTAGTTGATCCGCCGATGAGAACAGAATTGAAAACAAAAAATGCTGTGTGGATTGTTATGATGCACGAGGAAAGCAAGTTAATGTGTGCGTCATAAGAGTTATAAGCAGTAACTGTGGCATCGTTTCTCCCTGCATAAAAAATCCTTCTACTTATACGACCATTTTCTAGTAAGTTGCATAACAATATAAGGCACTTCGAAAGTCTTCGGCGTTTGGCTCTCCTGTGTTAAATCCTTGACACCGCGTCAGGGCGGGAAAGCTGCCAGAATTGACGACACATGGTGCCTGATACACAACCGGTAAAAAGGCCTCTGCTGAGGGAATCTCCAGGGGGAGTCCCCGGGAAGGATTTTTGGAGCCTTCCTTCACTTCCTTGCGCCATTTGAAACGGCGGTTTTTGAACCAAGACTACGAAAAGTAACATGAATTAAAATTAGGGCAAAGCTAAAAAATTATAACAGCAACAGAACTTTAAAACGGAGCCGGAGCCTTGATGGGCTCCTGAACGGAGCTGACTGTGGGTTTTACTTGCAATTCCAACACGAGCCAGGGAACAAAAATACTGAATAATTTTCTGCGTCCAGAGAAGAATGATACTGAGATGATACTGAAGTATTTTAATGCCTCAATGAAATAGGTAGGCAGTTATATTTATTTACGTATATCGGTTGTCGTTTAAGTACTTAGAAGAAAAGCAAATGATCTGTATTCTAACTGCTTGTTGAGCGAATGATACACGGTTCAACATTTGTTGAGCAACAAATGTTGCGGCAACTTGTTAAACGGAATAGTTGCTCAACAAATGTTGCAGCTGCTGTTCAACAAATGTTGAACAGTGTATCAACGTTGAAATATGCCGTTCAACATGTTGAACGTTGTTAAACGAAAATAGAGCTTGGCTCTATTCCGTTCAACAAGTTGCTGCAACAATGTTCAACATGTGTTGATCCACAAAAGTTGAACGATGTTGAACCGTGTATCATTCGCTTTAGATTATCAGGGCAGTGATAGTGAGTGGAGCCGGGGAAGATGCACGCAAAAGTTAAGTGGCACATTACCTGCACAGCTACGGGTTTAACATTCAGTCTCTCGGCCAGAGCTATGCGGTGTCTCGGCGTAAGGTATGGCGAAGCGGTAAAAGCTTTTTCCAGTTCTGCCTTCTGAAAAATGTTAAAACGAGTACGATTTCGTTTCTTCTCCACAACGGCTAAAGTACCTGTTTCCTGCGATCCCGAATCTTCGTCTGCGAAAACAAGGACAACAATAAGAGTTGTCCAGTTAATAATTAATTAAATGTTGGTTGGCGGTGGAGTTACTCCTCAATTCTGCTATGATGAATGAGAAGGCACAGTGGTTTGAACTGTCCTGATTACGATCTCGTTTTGAGCATCCCACTACTCCTCTTGGGCTGAGCAGGTCCGATGAAAGAAAAATCTTGTTCTTCTCTCTTCAATGGTAACGTAATTTAAATTCTAATTGTTAAGTACTGCTTTCTGAGAAGTGCCACTCATTTCACGCGTCCTTTACCGGCAAAGCGAAGGGCACATAGCCACCCTGTCAGCCCTGGCAAAAAAGCCGAAAACGTCAACACCGTTTCCACTCCCTATGACGTGTCTACTGGTATAACGAATAAACAATCTCAAACAAGCGGGAAATCGATGGTCTGGAAGCACACCGAAGCTTAAGTGATCTGAAACGGTCGCGAATTTTGCTGAGTCGTTGTCCCCAGAATGGTATTACTCTGATCAAGAATTAAAACTCATTAAAATTCATTTCTTTTTGAAAAAACAAATAAATTTTAACCGAAAAGATGAAACGCAAGGGTTTGGGTTTTTCGCTTCGGCCGAGATTTAAGTCTTGATCAAAGTAATAACTTTCCAGTTAAACAGTTTTCGATCCCATTCCAGCTGCATGTCAAGGCAATTACACTTATCCATAACAACTAATTACGTAATTGCAAAATGTGTGCTTTTGGGTCCAAAATTGTCGATCAATTTGTCACTTTACTTACGATAAAAGAGAAAAAGGGAATGCTGATCATTCAACGTGATTTACATTGTGGTTTTAGTGGTTTTGAAGAGAAAAGTTGTTAACTGAAAATCTCAGTCATGCTTGCAGCCTAGAAGTGATTTTCTTGTATTAAGTCTTTGTCACAGAGCTAATGTTATGCTGATGATGTCCCATGGTTTTGCGGCGCTGAAATGGCAACAGGTTTCCATTAAAAGACTAATCAATTGTTCGTTGTTAGATAAAGTTGTCTTGCAAGGTAAAAGTAGTTTTGTATTAAATGCAAACAGCCAGCAAAAACCTGCTCCGGCCTTATGTCCCGACACAATCTCGTTTTTCGCCATTGAATTTACGCAAACGGGACAATTTGACGGACAAATTTAAAGAAATCTGAGATCAGTTCAAGTTAAGGTCGGAGGGGCGATAGAAAGGTTTAGATACAGCTATAGTCAAAATCTTAATCTCTTGTTTTGGTAGTACATTTTCCTCTCTAAATTAGAATCGTCCAATACAGTAGTCAGTTGGTCGAAATGCCAGTGTTTTTGTGGTCAGAACTAAATACTGATTTTCGTAATCTTTATGATAGCTCAGAATTTAAATACGACGTTTTTCTTGGGAACATATTTGACATTAAATATTTCGTGCGTACTCACTTGACATACGGTGCCGAATTGACGAGTTCATTTGTTCATCATCAGAAGGAATGTTCTCTTCTTTGCCAGGAAGTGGGAGCACAATGTCTTGGACGCTGTCAGCCCATCCTAGTTTACAAGTGTCTCCCATTTACTCCGACCTTAACGGAACTTGACTAACAGGTAGAGTCAACTTGTTCACCTTGCTCTCTGAAAGGGTAAATCTGATTATTAAAAAAAAAACATCCTATGGTGTAATGCTTTTCAGACCTTACGTCATATTACCATTTATGGCAAGGAAAAAATCCTCTGGCCAATCCAGAGATGCGAATCAAAGGTCTCGCATAGAACAAACAAAGGTGATGGAAGGGGTGGGGGAAAACCCCCAAAAAGGAGGAAAGCAAAAAAAAAAAGAAAGGTAAAACATTCGTGCAACGAAGTAAGAAGAGAAATGCAAAGGGTGTCCACCACAAAAAACAACTTTCTGCATAAACAAACGGCACAAAAAAATTATCGTGTAAACCAAAAATCGCCCCCCTTCACTTTAACAATGGTCCATCCCTAACATCATTGATGAGGAGGAAAGTGACGTTGACGAAGACCAGAAAAACAGTGTTACATGACGGCGAAAGTGGCATTGATGATAGTGACGACTAAGCGTAACGATGAAAGCTATGTTCGATAGCGACGATCACAACAATTACGATGATAGTGATTATCATGATAATAGATGCCTCCATCTTCGCAGTTTAAATTAGTTGTCGTTGTATCATACAAATTGTAAAGTTAGGTTTGTGAAGGAAGATACAATGATAATGAAGACATCTGTAATTGTGACGCGGTTATACTGGCGATGATGATTAATTTTTCATACTGGAATTTCTTATCATTGTATTGACTCCACCTTTGTTGGTCTGTTCTGCTGGCAAAGTTGGTCTGAAAACAGATTTTAAAAATTGCGAGAACTGCTTGTTGCACTTAAGGGATCGAAGGGAAAAACGGAAGCTGGACGGAAAACGATTGATATTGTACTGCGTTATGGCTCTTGACTGCGTTGCCTGTGGACAAACGTGTAGACTCCAGGTTTCCTCAGTTTTCAGAAGAACGCGGTCACATAGGAAAATGGCGGAAAATTAGAAAAGATCGAGCAGGAAACTGCAGGTGCGAGCACTTGGTGAATCAGCTGATTTGAGGTGATTTTCCGTTTAGTGAACGTGCGAAACCGGGTGCTTGTCTTGAGAAGATCGGTTGGTTGGAATTGTGTATTTAGAAGGCAATGTGGAAATATGACCCGTGGACACTATCGACGAGTTGTGGTGACTGGTCTTGGTACGTAGGCTTATTACACTATTAATTATTACATCTACGTTACGTGTAATCTTGTTTCCATGAGCCTCTATGAAGCTTCCACATTACAGATCTTGTGAATGGTCTATCTTCCTCCCCTCCACTTTTGGAATTCTGGTTCCCCGCCATCTCCTCGTCGCCGCCTGCACGAACTCCCTTCAGCACAGGTGACCCAAGCTAAGTATAAAAGTTTGAATGGAGAACGCAACTTAGAATGAATGGATAGTCTCAAACAGGCAAAATTCAGCAATACAGTACAAATAATGTTACCTGGTATTGTTGTCTGTCTTTCCGCATGATTTGAGGGGTAAAACAATTAACATTGAATAAAGGCTCATCCTCGGTGTAAAAACCTGTGAAGCTTATGAGTGACGTAAAACAAAGACAAGAAAACACCATAAACAATAGCGTACAGCAAAACAATACCTCATAAAACAAAGAAAACCTCGTCAGGTTTTTACACCGAGGCTGACCCCGAATAAGGAAGGGACACAAACATTAATATTATTAACAATGCAAAATAATTGGGGCATGACATTAAACCATTTGCCTTGCTTCCATCACCCATAAAACTTGAAGGGGATGTAAAAGAACCCACATGCTTAGAGAGAATGTAGTTCTGGAGCCTTTGTTTGTCCAAACATACACCTCACCCCAGTGCTGGGTATAGACCCTGTGGTGGGCTGACCACCTTTCCTTAGAGTCTCCCTTAGTCATCGAAACCATGTAAGAGTCATCTTACCTGCCCCTCTGTGGCTAGGAGAAGGACTGATATTGATGGACAAAATTAATATTAGAAATTTGACGTGCCTTCAGGTCTGGTTACTCCGCTTGGAATTGGCACCAACAGAGCATGGAAAAATTTAGTGCAGGGGAAGTGTGGGATTACAAAAATAAATAGTGAAGGTAACGCTAATCAATTATTGTTAGTAGAATACTATGTAATTATTTTATTTTAATTATTATTGATGCTGGCTACTTCTGAATTATAAAGTTTTTTTATCCACATTATTAATATTAATTTATATAATACTGAATTTAATATTATTATAACCATTTTTCTTATTGATGAGTTACCAGATTACAAGGGGATTCCAGCAAAAATAGGTAGGTCATTTTCAAATAAGGTGACACAAAACTGGTACAGGTCCAGTGTAATGGTAACAATAAAGTTGTAAGGACTCTTATAAGTTGAATTTAGAACTAACTAACTAAAGATCTTTATTGACTTAAAAAATAAAAAGAAACACGTCCAGAAACAAAATGTCTGGACTTACAATTTCCTACATATATCAATCTATTATGTATATACAAGACTAAGTAACTACACGAACTCGAAAAGACATCTATTAAGAAAACAATGTTTAAAGCGTTCGGTTCTGACTGGAGGCAGGATGTAATTATGTCCTCTTTTCCTGAGGCTCCTAGCTCTCTGAGCTGGTAAAAGTTCATGTAATGGATTTGCGCTGTCAGAGGTTATCTCCTCCCAAAGAAGCCTGTCTTTCATTCTAATTACATCCGTTATGGGGGTGTATTTGCTAATATAGCCATAACATAAGCTCGCTTACAAAACTTGTCAATATGAGAGAGATATTTACTGTAGTGGGCAGAAGCCCACACCTCAATTGTGTAAGTGAAAAGTGACGTAATTAGACTGTCAAACAGCAGTGTAAGTTCTTGTAGTGAGAAGCTGTAGTATTTGCAGACTCTAAGGATGTACAGTCTTAGACTATTTTGAATTCCTACAACATAGTAATACTATAGCGCCCATGACTGCCGATAAATTAAGTGCTCGGCTGTAGTAGGAAAAGGTAGTTTGACACTGAGGAGAAGTTGTCACTTGGAGTAGAGAGGAAAATTTAATTGCAGTGTTATGAAATTATTTTGATGTGGTGGTTGGAAATGTATCATTATTAACAAAATTGGATCAGAATGTTCAAAATGTTCAAGTGACCTAATGCTCTAATTGTGTTTGTCTTTTTCAGCTGCATTTGTCCCTCGTGGTGAAAATCCAGGACAATTCGATGAGAATTACTGGCAAAAAGAACTCAAAGTGGTGGGACATAATTCTTAATTTGTAGTAGGAGCTCTTACTAGGTACATAAATAAAGGCTCCTTTATCTGGTTCAATATTTAAGTAGTCAATCAGGGTTGTCACTAGAATTTATGTAGGTAGATTAGGTTGAAGTAGGTGGCCATAGATTATAATGAGCGTGAAGCTCACAGATGCAATTTCCTGTATTCCGGGTCTGTCAGACGGCAGAGATCTGCCGGCTAGTAACTGGCTCCTAATGAAAACCCTGTCAATAGAAAGCTGCCTGATGGGTAATGTAAAACATGGCTGTGGTGTATACAGGGGATGACTGTAATCACTTTAATGAGGAACCCAAAAAATGAATAGTAATGTTCACCATATTAGTAGAAGATTGGTTTGCAGTTGCTTAAGATTAATACAGGTAATTTTTACATTTCATTACAATTAACAAAATAATTACAATTTGAGAGGGCCAGTTTCCATACAAATGTGTTCATTTATAATTATGCTCTGAGCTGTCTGTTTATTGAAAATAATCATTACTTGGCGTAGGACAAGAGAAGCACCACCACTGAGGGTCTGTTTGCTGTTGTAGCTGCTCATGAGGCATTTGAAGATTGCAAATGGAGACCGACAAGTCAAGAGCAGAAAGAAAGAGCAGTATGTAATATTATTATATGGGTAGCTCCGTGAGCGGGCAAGATGAACCAAATCCCGTGCTGTGATTGGCTACCTGAGCGGGCAAGATGGAGCGATCTTGCCCGCTCGGGATTACGCGCTTTGTCCCGCAAGAAAAATTTCTCTGAAGCCGGCTCTTATCCCATATAATAAATCCTTTATTGACCAAGCTTGTTCGGTCAAGATGGCTGGATATTGGCCTCGTTCTTTTTTTGCGAGTTTATGGACCTCGACTTTGTCTCGGTCCATAAACGCGCAAAAAACGAACTTGGCCAATATCCAGCCATCTTGACCTCTCGCTTGGTCAATAACCCATACTTATCAACAGTTCATCCAAAGCTTTCTTATCTTTCTTGAATTTGTTTTCTTGTTTTAGATATCTTAATACATGTCATTGATGAAATTATGTAGCAACCATAGTACAAGCAATTTGATTAACTGCTGAGCAGGCAAGATTTCCTTGTAATGCCTCAGGCATTACAAAAATTTTCTTCACCTGGCAATTCTCACAAGCACAAACAACAAAATTCATAGTGAAACTCTAAATAGTTGCTATATTTAAGTGAAACAAAAATATCTGGACCTTTTATGAATGACAAGGAACATTCATGAGAGTGAGTTCCACATGTATTATGGAGATGAAGAACAAGCCAAAATACAACTTCCGGTGCAATACAGTGTTTTTTTTTCTTCATTTTTGTTTTAATTTCCATAAAAGCCACATCATAAAATTAATAACTCATATTAACCTTTTCTGTTCAGTCATTACAGGGGAATCTCAGTCTTCAGCCTTGGTGTTGACTGAGTGATAGCAGGTCAATACCAAGGCTGAGGTCTGAGATTTCCCTATAATGACCTCACTTTCAGCTAGTAAGTAGCATGCATTGTTTTTCGCAAGGGTGTGTCCATCGGCATTGGAATGACTGGACTCCATGATACTCTGAAGGCTGGAGAAGCTCTTAACAAACAGGTTAGGCTTACTTAGACTGAGTAATTTTCAAGCTCTGTCTGACAATGATTGTAATGATAGGTTTGTAGACAATTTTGCTTCAGTAATAACTATTGTGTTGTGGTCTTAAAAAGATATCCAGTGACTACCATATTGGGGAGTTAGGAAACGAAGAAAGAACCTTTAATAAGTATTTTGTCTTTAAAACTTGTCATGTTCCTATCCTGAAATTTTCACTGAGAAAACCTGAATTTCAGGCAGTAAACCTGATGTTAGATATGAGGAGCCTTAAGCCTCAATACCCACGTTATTTAGAAATTAAGATGGTTGTGCCAATATCAGCTGTTCTATAGATAACCATGATTTAAGGCACCATTTGCATGTAAAATGTTCAGCTCTACGGCAATAATGTTGTTTGTTGTAAATTGTTTTCAGTTGTTAAAATTTGTCTATCTGTTTGATACTTTAGGATTACTGGAGAGTGAACACATTTTATGTTCCCCGCGTTCTTCTTAACATGCCGGCTGGAGTAATCAGCATGTCATTTGGTCTCCAGGTTAGCATCTTTTCAAATAGTTTAAGCTATAATGACTGTTAAAAATCACCGCATTTGTTCTGTTTGAAGTCAGTTCAGTTGTTTTTTTCTTACACAAGTTTTACAATAGCTTCTGTTGTCTTATTATGTAAAATACGTCTACATGATGCAACCATGAAATGAACATACATGCATACTCTGGAAACTTCAGAGCTCTAACGCCGAAACTATTATTTCTCACGTATTTAAAGCTTTTTATTTAAACAGTTCATTTCGAGGTAGAAAAGCGCTGCTTAAGTTAAGTGTCGAACGCTTTCCAACAGTGGAAATTCTTTTCAGAGTAAAGGAAAACACGCCCTAGCTACTTGAATTGTTTGAAATTTTCTTACGAAACATACCCTCCAGGGGCAGCTAGCAGGGGACACCCAACTAACAGTAAAATTAATCCAATTTTCTTCCCGCAGGGACCAAACCATGCAGTGTCTACTGCTTGTGCTGCCAGCGCACATGCCATTGGCGATGCTTTTAGAATGATCCGTTATGGTGACGCTGATGTGATGGTTACAGGTGGAGTTGAAGCCTGTATTATGCCTCTTTCTATGGCAGGCTTTTGCAAGTAAGTTGAAGCAGTCCAAGTTACTTCTTTGCATCCTATAAATAGACATGGAAACTCAACACCAGTTTTTTGATCGCCTGGAGTTCCTAGAGCCCCTCCATTAACCTGGCATATTTGCTTCTCCAAAACAGAATGCGAGCGCTTACTACAAAATTTAATGACCGTCCCCATGAGGCATCCCGGCCATTTGATAGCCAGAGATCCGGGTTTGTCATAGGTGAAGGAGCTGGCATTATGATTCTAGAGGTACGCTATGGCTGTATTACTTTATTCGTCGAGTTCATTGAGGACTACCGGCCTACGATGGGTTGATAATAATGAAAAGAGTAGCTAAGGTGTCAAGGAAAGCTTATGCTGAAAAAAAAAACGATAGCTACTTTAATACAAGTGGGACCATCCAAGGAAAAACTTACAATAACAAAGCTATGAAAAAGCCTGGGATTCCGAGCGCGGGAAAACAGAGGCAACCGGTGCCAAGCGCGAGAAATCAGGCGACTGGTGCGAAGCGCTAGAAAACAGGCACTGTTGCGGAGCGCGGGAAATCAGGCGACTGGTGCGAACCGCGGGAAATTAGGCGATGGGTGCGAAGCGCGGAAAAGCCGCAACTGGTGCCATTCCTAGCTGTTCCCAGGCTTGGAAAACCATACGTACGTAAACCAAGTCTTCTTTGCACTTGAGTGGTCATTGAACAGTATTTTTGCGGGCACTGGTTGGAAAATTACACAAGGTCTGCAAAAGTAGACACTGAATCCACTCACAAATCCGCACGACTACCTTTCCAAGGCAACTTCTCACTTTCAGGGTTGTCAAAAAGCACTGGGGACCGACAATAGCGCCGGCTACTTTCCTAGTTTCGATTCGCGAGTTAAAACAGAAAAATGTAGGGGAAAAATGGTGTTGTTACCCTTTGACTGCCGAGTACTTTCCTAGATTCTCGTACTAATTAAAATCGTTTTGACAACCCTGACTTTGTCCCATCTACGTCATACCACAGGAATACGAACATGCTGTCAGCCGTGGGGCTGCAATATACGCTGAACTTCTTGGATATGGCCTTTCAGGTACTGGTTATCACAGATGGGACGGTTTACAGTTGACTGTCGTAAAACGAAAACCAAAGCGGTCAATCATCTGACAACAGACGCAAGCAGCTCTATGAGCCAATCAGAATTTGAGCCAATTACACAAAGCCGGCACCAAGCGCGGCTAAAGCAAGTCACGATTGGTTTTAGTTTTGCTCCTCATCGGTTGTCACAGAGCGAAGCAAAGCAAAAGCAAATTCTGAAACACGAGTTACTTCCAACTCGCAACTGAAAACCGCTCTATCATGCTTCTGTACAAGATAATCATATTGTTTCTGTAACTAAAATTAGTTGCTATTTGTTTATGTCACTTCATCTTGCGACTAGAGAAGATTGCCGAAGAAACAGTTCTTACCCAACAAAATTTTTCCTCCTGTTTTGTAGGAGATGCTTATCATATAACAGCCCCGTCAGAGGGTGGATACGGCGCATATTTAGCTATGAGAAACGCTCTCAGAGATGCGGGTCTCAAACCACAGGACGTCCACTACATTAACGCGCATGCTACGTCTACTTTACTTGGTAAGGCTGTGTTTGATAGACTGCTTTTCGGTAAGATTGAAAGCGGTGTTTTGTATGCTTTTTAAGGATAGCGTGTTTTCCCTAGATGTCGTTAGCGCAAATAATAAATAATAAAACTTTTGCGGAAGGAAATTACTTTTTTATAGTAATGGATCAATTTACGTAGCAAAAAGTGTCGGTTCTGTCAAGCATTATTGGATTTTCAGGGGATGCTGGCGAGAACAATGCGATCAAAACTTTGTTGGGGAGCCACGCCAGAAACATACAAGTGTCATCCACGAAAGGTAAGTTGCTTCACCATCAAATTGTAACACCCACTCCCGGAAATGCGTGAAACAATGTAGTAAAAGTCGAATGATTTGTTTGTAGGAGCTATTGGGCATTTGCTGGGTGCTGCAGGTGCCGTAGAAGCCATTTTCACTGTGTTAAGCGTTGCCCAGGTGAGTTGTGTCACCTGGTATCTTTCCGTTACGTTCAGAGACTCGAACTTTCGTAGGGTATGCGACATGCGGAACGTGTAGCAAGGCGACAAAACATCAGCTTGTAGAGTGATGCCTGGGGGTAGGGGAGCAAGGCTGATCGAGGCTGATTTACTCGTCGCAGTTGTGAACGTAATTGCATAAATTACGTTCACAGCTGTGAGGGTCATTGTTCATTTCATTTCATTTCAACTTTCTCTCCGTGCGTTTTGCGCGAAGCAACGTACTAATGGGCCTGTTGACAGGTTATGAACCTTTTAACCACAGTACACGAGGCAGTAAACTACCATCATAGGAGTTAGAGTCTAAATCTCCAAGTTTCCGTTTGTTAATGGAGAGTGTGTGAAAGCTATCATTCCACCGTTTCGTAGAGTTCATTTGTTTCCTTATTCCTAAAACTACTGCGAGATGAGTATGTTCAAGATTTTCTTTGTTCGCGATCAAAGGTTTTGTATGAAGATAGCGATAATGATGATGATGATAGTTTTTGATTATTAAAAATACTCTCTCCTCTCTGTTGTAGGGCGTGGTCCCACCCACATTGAACCTACACAATGTCGATTCAGAAGACGAGTTTGTTATGAACTACGTACCACTGATATCTCAGCAACTCAATGCGGCCGAGCCGAGAACAGCGCTGACCAACTCGTTTGGTTTCGGTGGCACGAACGCTTCTTTGTGCTTCAGACAGTTCGTCACCTTCAAGTAAGTGCAGAGTCGGGGGAACAAGTACTTCGGAAATTCTGATGAGTCACCCGAAGTCACAGTCCAAAGTTGTGGCGTTTATTTTTTGTCTGGGGAATGGTTATGTTGCGTTGAACATCATCTTGGGGATTTTGGAAGCTGTCCGAGAAGCGGCTATTGTTCCCCAGGCTGATTTGAATGCTTCTGCAAAACGTTATTAGGGGGAAAAGATGGAGAAGAAAGATGGCTGTTAATGGAACTGTGTGCGAGAATCAGGCCTAACACTGGCTGTTGGAAAACTACATGGTTGCAAATAGATTGAGATTACTACAACTTTAATTTATGGGACTGCGATTCAGTTTAAGATCAACAAAATTCCAATGAGGTGCAGTAATTTTGCTTGTATCCATACGGCATTCACATAGAGGGTGTTCTCTCACGTGACCAGCGGCCATATTGGTTTTTTGAAACAAAAGGAAGATTTTGCACAAAATAGAGTTCAATTCCCAGAAAGACTGGCTTCCTCCTCCAAAATGACCGCCGTTCCTTTTTTTTGCCCCTCCGACATGGCCGCCGTAACGTCAAGTGAACACACTCTATTAAGTGATTGTCAGTGCAAAATTAAGACTTTTACAAAATGAGCCAGCCTCAAAGAAATACGGTTACTTGAGTGAACAGCGCTATATTTTGAAAATAAACCGTACACCTACAGGGATAGTGTAAGAGGACAATGAATACTTGAATGAATTTGAAGAACTTTGAAGGCTTTAGAGCGATTTGCAATTGTCTCGTAAAACCAAAATCGAAGGAAGTACTCAAGAGACCAAGACAGGTCAGTGAACCAATCAGAAACTGAAATTATTAAATGCAACCGGCGCCAAGCGCGGGAAAATGATCGCGCGCAGCTAGCGATTGGTTTTGGTTAAATGGCTTCTCATTGGCTGAAAAAGTGGCGCGAATTTTGTCAGCCAATCACCGAGCAAAGTAAAGGAAAAACAAGCAAACGCAAATTACTTTCGACACTCAACGGGGTTATCGCCGATTGCAAAGAAGCCATAGCGGCGGGAAGATGAAAACAACGTCGTCAACAATTATGGTTACTAAAGGCGTCAGTTTGCGATGCGAAACCTAACATGCAACAGAAGTACTCCTTCCCTGGGCTGTGAGGATGATAGTGCCATGCATATAAGAAATAATAATGAAATGAAATCACTCCTTAATTTTAAGACATCCGTTTATATAAAAATCATGTAAGACAGACTGCGTTGACGAATCGTTAAGCATCAGGGTCGCAATTACCTAGTCTTTTGATGCAGCGCCGAAGCGTAGCTAAGATTGTTTTGCGAAATCCAGCGCGAAAGAAAGAGATTAAACTGTTTGTAGACTTTCTTCATAATATGTTAACCGATCATTTATTAGGTCGCGAGGATAAATCATTTGACCGACATAAGCATACAAATTAACTCCATTTGATAAACTGACACGGATATGTATGTGTATTTCATTACGTGATTGCTCCCACGACAACCAAGTGCTCTTTAAACTAATCAATATCCGGGAAATGTATTGTATCTTCGAGAAACAGATTCCTTGTTAAATATTTGTTCTTGTCAGCTGTCTAATTTGTTTGTAATGCTTGTTTACTTTCCACATCTATTCAATTTCGGACTGCATAGACCAGTAATCGTTTTGTGAATGTGTTTGTGGACTGCAGCATAACCCTTGTTAAGAATTTGATGTATACTAACTAGTTTTGATATGCCAATTCAATTGGAATCTTTTCGCAAATGGAAAATACAATCGCCTCTACGCTTATTTGCCGTGCGATAAGTTTGTTATCGCCCGATAGCGAATGTTTGCCTGCTCTCGTGGACTGCCCATTTGTTTGTTTTTCAAAATTTTGCCTGCAAACTTACAAAACAAAAGCTTTACTCCCTTTTTTCCGGATTTCTTTCCATCTTTTTATCCTGCTCGTTGTAGCCTTTTTTTCAGTATTAATTTCATTTTCAGTTCCGTGAAACTTCAGCTTAGCGTTCGCCTATCGATTACCTGAATATTTTTTAGAACGGACCCTCTTGAACCAAAATGGGCGTCGTGAGAACAGTTCTGTAATTCATTTGATTGCAGCTATGGATAAATTCATGTTTATTTACGTTTAGACGAAGACAGCGTTGGTTCGCTGTATTTGATTCTGAAGAACTATATTTAAGCATGGGCAACATCGAGTCTGGTACGACAAACAGAGCTCCAATATTTCATTTCATTGTTATGTTCTCGGTTGTAGACAAAACGTGTCAAATGGGCGGGTTAAGTAGTGTTTCGTGACTCCAGGCACATTAACATTGTATATAACACTGAAAAGGTCTGAAAAAGCTCACGTCTTAGAACCTTTGGCAAAGAGCGACAGTCAGATATATGTCGTTTTTGACATGTGTTACTCGTCAGCTGACAAATAGAAAAAAGCAAACACGCCTACAACCCTTCAGCTTGTAATTTTTGCCCTCTAAATTGGTCCGCTATTCTCTAAGCTATCTCTGACGCAACTCCTTAAAATGGTGCTAAAGAGAACTCTCGAAGGAATGTCTAATTCTCTTTGTAATTCGTTTCTCTGTGATATGAATTTGTATATAACTCGTCAGGCGGCCTATCAACGTCATTACTACATAGTTATTATATTCGATGAGTGCGATAATCGTTGATACGACGTTTATCAGTCGCCGTGTTTGTTTATTGAGGCGTTTCAAGGTCCCTTTTACGAGTATGTGTGAAAATTGTCAATTCACTAAATAGTTGATACTCTTAGTTCAAGCTGAATAAGTTGTGGCTTTGTAAAGTGCAAACTTAATTACATTTTGTAGTTCTTGTTTAATACTTATTTCCTCCGTGGTTTATGAGCAAGTGATTATTTGCTCAGCAGAGTAAATAGTTTACAAAGTGGATTAATTTTATGTCATTTTTTAAATCGTCATTTTGTGCCACTCAAGACCATCTCTTGCATGAGGGGAGACTGAAATAACTGCCATACTTCCCGATTATGCTTCATATTCTTAGCGATGCGCACTGTCGTAGTGTGCAGCAGGTGTCGACCGCAAAAGACACTACATAACACACAAGCATCTCAAATATAAACAGGTTTTTTTCACCACAGAATATTAAATTTTGAATCGATTTACCACTTTATAGTACCAAGAACTTGGCGTCTATGGGAAAGCCATCAACAGTTTCAACTAAACAAATTGTGGTAATACGATGCATTCATTGGCAGAAACCGAATGGCTTTTATTGTGACGCATGGCTGAGCTGGTCAATGCCGGCTATTTTTCTAAGTTTACAAAGGTTTTAATAATAAAGTGTAAGAGCGTAGGCGAGGGAGAACTAGTCATCAGCTGCTATTGTGAAAAAATATCTGAATATCATTACGTGTACAAATGCAGGGTAGAGACCGGCAGGCTGTTTGCATTGGTCAGCGATTGGTGTTTTAAAAGTGTGAAACTTACCACTTTGTTATTGGACGGCTACGGTTGAATCTAGTTTGGAGCGGTTTTTTCCAGAACAAAGCGCATTTGGTAGCAAGCAAAGTATTCCAGGGAGAGTTCGAGAACAAACGGTTCACCTTCATTGTTGTCTTGCTTGCGGTCGATCGATCCTTGCAAAGGTTTTTCGGAATGTGATGTTAATGAAGACAGCAGTTTTGGGGAATCAAATTGTATCTTGCTGTCCATCGCTCACGGCTGCAGTATTTCACTTACTTACAAATTGTTCAATGAAGTCGAGTGAATATCAGAAGTTATGGAACGGCCAGGCGAGCTGATCTTGGTATCTTCGTTTCAAGAGGCACCATGAAAGTTAAAGACTGGGAAGCATGCAAATTTACCACACGAGGTAAGCCAAACGCATAATAGTTTAACAGTTCTTTATTTTGCCACTGTAAAATAGGTTATCGTTTGGCTCTTAATTTTGTAAGCAGTTGCTTCTCGTTTATTACTGCTTTAATCGTGTGTAGTAATTATAATTCTCTGCGCAGTGCACAAACTGTCTGCTGAACATTGAAGTACCAAATTCACTACTTAGCGTACGCCGAGCTTGCGCAATAACAAATAACAATGCCACATCGCTACTTAAAGGGAGGATTACAATTAATGCTTTGACAAGAATACTGCCACAAAACCGAGCGTGTATTTGCATGAATTTATATCACGAGAAGGCCGTTCTTTCTTTCTCTCGACTTGGATTTGCGTGCAAGCCTTGTAGTTACTTATGCAAACGAAAACAAAGTCAGCTCAGTCTCTGGCTTCATTTTGTTGCCCCATTTTTTTTTCGCGAAATTCAAATTTAAGGACTCCGCGACTGCTTAGCGTTTTTCAGGTAGGAGTCGAATTTTGTACGAGTTAATCCTTAAAGCCTTTTTTGTACAACGGATTCACGATGATCGGGAACATTTATTCTCAAAGATAATTGTTAAATGTTGATTAATAACTGTAAATGAATCAGTCTCATCTGACGAAATATTTTGACTACTGAAGCCACGAAAATCGGTCTTGTTTGTCTCTGAATACGCGCTGTTCAACCGCAAGAAAGCCTTGCTTGTTAAAAAGTTCGACGGGAAAGATTTTCAAGACCGAGTAAGTACGACGTAGTAATGTTTTTTGGAACGTCTTCTGTTCCAAATTGTACAGCATTGTAATGCCATTACTTGTTAATTTTATTGGGCAAACAAGGACAGTTGAAATCGCCAGTATGAGCTTATAATTATAATAATAATTATAGTACACTCAACAAAATAACTTAATTCTGATTGGTCGAGAGCAGTACAATTAATCCCAAATAGTACTCGGCAGGAGTACCTATTAAGTTTCCTTGGCAACAGTGCGTAAGAATCGCCAAACGCTGCAAGTTTGAACGTTTTGATAGATGAAACTGGACGAAAAGGCACATAAACCGAAGTTACCATTCTCTGGATTGATTTGTTGGACTAATTTATTAAAATTTGTAATAATTTACAAGTTGCGCGACTTCATACAATTCGTAGTTTTGCTGAGCGAACTATAAATAAAAAAATCGCACACGTGATTTTGAACGTTCTCAAAATTGCACGAGCCTTTAGGCGAGTGCAATTTGAGAAAGATTTGATTTGAGAAGGATTTCTGATTTTGAAAGTTCTCAAATTGCACGAGCCTAAAGGCCCGTGCAATTTTGAGAACGTTCAAAATTACTCGTACCTATTAATCACGAATTGTACTCGAGGTCGTACGATTTCCTATACTACAAATATATATATTTTAGCTACAACAACAACAACAGCAACATTTATTTATACCAAGAAAAAAAACAAAAAGTGGTACATAGAGTTTGAAACTTACATAGAGTTTGAAAGCTAATAGTAATACAAACAAAGATGATAAAATATGGTATTCAATAAACGCCAACTAAAAGAGAGAGCTCTCACGAAACAGGTACGTTTTCAAAGCCCTTTTAAAACAATCAGCAGAGTTACTTTGTCTAATGGCGAGCGGTAGCTGATTCCATATTATAAACTTCGGAACAAGTGCCGCAAAAGATCTATCTCCGTACGTAACCGTAGTAGTCTTCGGGATAATTAGGAGGTTGGAATCACTAGAATGAAGAGAACCACAGGGAGTGTAATGATGTAACAGGTCATTATCAATATACACCGGGGCAAGGCCATGAAGACATTTGTGCTTAAGCAACAGTAACTAAAAAATTATTCTGTCATTAACACGAGAGGGAATTCCATAAAACAAAGTATTACAATAATCCAATTTCGATAAAACGAAGGCATGGACAATGCGCTCAGTATCCGTTCGCGAAAGATATTTTCTGATTCTGCCAATAGAATGAAAGGAACGCGAAAGAGCTTATTATGGCATTCACCGCTCAAAGTCAGTCCAGTTTAATAGAAAGTTCAAATAAATTACTACTTTGGAAAGGTGAGAAAATAAACATTACAAGATGATAATGTAGTCGCCAGCGTAACCAGCTCATATGCGGAACGGAGTGACATCGGATTCTCATTTCTGTTTGATCCAAGTGAAAGCGACTTTGCTAAAATTTTACATCACTTTCTCGATGTTGCGTGTTGTTCTCAAACACATACGTGGCTGTAATGGAATTTTTATTAAAATAATCCTTTACAAAGGCTTTTATCAAGGGAATAGAAACATGAAGCGAAATAAAGGGTCAAAAGTAATTAGCAAATAATTTGAATTCTTTAAACGTCACCCTTTCTCTCCAGTTTGTTAAAATTATCTTATCACTATCTAATGCCTAAAGTATATTTCGCGCGCTCTGATTGGCTACTCTTCCTCGGGATTGAAAGTGATATTCTCTTCCGAGCAACTAGCGCGAAAATCGTAATCGTTGGTAGGAATAAATGAGTTCAAAATCATCATTTCTGAGGTAAATATCCACCAATAGCCATCTCCACTTCGCTGAATAATTGTCTGGCATTTCTAAGTTTAGTATGTCAGGACGCTTGCTTATTTTTAGGATTTACGCTGTGATAGGACGGGCGAGGAAAGGAACGCGATATAGAAAACAAAACAAGACAAACTAAATGATACATGAATACAAGGATATCTTACACGTTAACAGTGATGAAACAATGATTTTGATAGCAAAAAAAAAAAATCCTGAAAAAATGTCAGTCTACGTAGAGGTAGAATATTAACGTCAGCTATATAAGTGTGTAGGCTATACATACCTACGGAATCCTTTTGTGTGAACATGTTCATAATAATAATAATTAATAATAATATTTTTACATGTGAATATGGTCAAATGCGCCTTACAATAATAAGCTTTAAAATTCGAAATCTTAACAATTCTCAAATCGAATCAAATGGGTTGATTTTTGAGGTGAGGGGAAAACCGATGAAAAACCCCTCGGAGCAGAGTAGAGAACCAACAAACTCAGCCCACTTATGACGCCGAGTGCGGGAATCGAACCCGGGACACATTGGTGGAAGGCGAGCACTCTCACCACTGCGCCAATCCTACTCCCCTAGTTTGTTTCATGGGAGCATCCTTTGCATGCTTCCAAGGCGCTTTTGGGTGCCTCCATCTCCACTATTTTATCTAGTGATACTTTGTAATTTAGGTTTGTGGAAAAACGTGAATAAATGAAGTATATGAGTTGGAGGCAGTATGGCCGAGTGGTCTAGGGCGCTGGATTTCAATGCGGTGACCGGGGTTGAAATCCCGCTCTGGCCACAAGCTGCTGGTCTGAGTAACTAGTACCTGGTTCAACGCCTTAGTCATCCTTGTAAATAGTCCACTGGTCTGCCTCCCGCCAACTGGGATTCTTATCATGTTATGTTTATAAACAATTATTGGATGAGGTTTTTGCGATATCCAGAATAATCAAGGTCGCGCTAAGAGTTATCAACCGAAGCCGAAATAACTCTTATCTCGAGTTTGATTATTCTGGACATCACATAACCGAAGCTAATAATTGTTTTATTATATATTGAACGAAAAAAGAAATGTTGCGACAGTAAATTTAATAATAGTTCGTGTTGCAGCTTTTCGAAGTAATCATCGCTAATAAAAAATTTTCATAAAACTGAGATTATAGACTCTTCTTTTTGCCGGATGGACCCAGTTTCTCGCGGTTACTGAAAACGCGAGAGTTTCGTTTTAGCGACATATTGTTTCCACCAGTTTCGACCTAACTCGTTGGTGTTTCCTTGGACTCCTCTTGTCTTGTGGAACGTGGTTGCCCTGTATTTCTCTTAGTTGACGTCCACCGATTTTGTGATCCGAACGTAATAACGAAATGACCGATTTAGTTGGGAATGCTGTCACAACACTTTGGTCTAAGTTGATACGATGCAACGAAAAATCAAGGCCATAAAGACCTAATCTCAAATCACGCGCATTAGGAGCACATGGTACACTGAGATAACTTTGCAGCAGCGCTTAGTAGATCAACTTGCAGTGAATTCCCGAATGTTTCTATTCTTGATTTTGGTGGTAGCGCTAGAGGAGAAGAGAAAAATCAGTCGTTGAGAGGGATGTAATTCTCGTTATGATTCTGGAAGGTAGTGCGAAGAAAAAGGCATAAATGACGAGATATTTAAAGGGTCGATTCCTTTTTCTTGATTCTTTATTTGGGGAGTAGTGGCGAAAGTGGTGCAGTGGTGAAAACTCTCGCCTCCCACCAATGTGGCCTGGGTTCGATTGGTGGGTGGGTGGAGTTTCCTGGGTAAATATCATGATTTATTTGTATATTTGACTTTCATTGGATTACGCTAGCAGGAAAGAAATAAATGATTATTTTGTGGGTTCCGCAGCTCTCCACAGGTTCCATAGGTTCCGCCGTTAACATTTATTTTAAATCCGGTAGTGCAAACGACCGAGTTTCAATAAAGTATTTTTTTCCTCCGTTTCTTGTTTCACTAGTACACGTTGAAGAAATACAATCTCTCTACATACATAAAGGAGGGTATTACAGCCAAACAGTTACATGTACACCCACACTGACATACGCACACACGCATAACACATAACGCTCGCAAAAAAACCAACCTGGGGATAATATACAAAAGCATTTGCTACACTTACAATACTAGAAACAAAATTACGACTTGGGCTTGAACTTCCACTTCTTATGAAACTTTTTCAAACTCTTGGTCTTACCAGCGATATACAACTCCGTTTCATACTTTTTGTGTATGTCGTTTCTCCTGCACTGGACGATTACAGATTTACCTACAAAAATACAGTAATTTAAAAAGTCAAGATCTTTTCCATGGAACCCAATAATTATTTCTATAAAAAATAAAGATATCGTTTTCGTTATTGTCGTTGCACTGTAAATATTGGTAATAGCAGGAGACTCCTTTCTGTCTCCCGAGAATGATCAACCAGAGTTTTGCGCTTTACACTCCTCGAACGCACCACAAAATTCGAAAGATGGCTGAAATGCAAATATACTTTATTGCTCTTGCTTCTTTAATTCAAGTTTCTAATCAATTTACCACTCTTTTTTCCTTTTGACTTGTGTTAAGAATATTTGACGGCCTCCAAAGCCGCCTCCCTGTTTATTTTGTGGCTAACACTGGGAGAAGTGGTCACAATGTCTTTCACAAACGATCTCAAAGGAATGTCAACCAACAAACAGAATATACAGGGGACCACAACAATATTACAATTAAGAAGCTCAACTGCTATTGGATCGGGCATAACAAACAACCTCTTGCAAGACCCTCAACAAACGCAAGACCTAACCTCCACCTCCGTTCAAGCATCTTTGATAAGCTCATCACTGTCATCAAGCACTTTTTCAACGCAAGCATATTATCTTTCCCCTGCCCCTACAAAGTACACAATTTTACACACGGAAACAGGCGTCCTAAACCTCAGCTCTTCTAAACGTCCTTCCACATTCACGCTAAAAACATCCGCTTCACCCATGGACTCATTGCCAACAGTGGCGTCACCATCAGCGTCTTCAAATAGCTCGTCTTCTGTGGCAGTGAGGTCGAGTGTGGCAGCAGATCAAAGTACATCAGTATTGCAGTCAGTGTCCTCTGTGTTGGACTCATCGTCAGCAGTGGTGTCGCCATCAGTGTCTTTAAGCAGCTCAGTGAGAAGTAGTTCATCATTTGTGTCAGTGAGCTCGAGTGTGGTAATAGCTCCAAGTACATCGGTATTGCCTTCAGTGTCTTCTTTGGTGGTGTCATCGTCAGGAGTGTTGTCGACATCAGTTGTTTCAAGTGGCGTAGTGAGAAGTAGTTCGAGATCTGTGGCAAGTAGCTCGAGGCTGGCAATAGTTGAAAGTACATCGGTATCGCGGTCAGTGTCGTCTGTGCTGATATCATCTGCTGGAGTGTTGTCGACGTCAGTTGTTGTTACGAGTAGCCTGAGGGGAAGTAGTTCATCATCGTTGGCAGTGAGCTCGAGTTCAGCAATAGATGGAAGTTCGTCCAGTGTGCCTTCAGTATCTTCGGTGTTGGTGTCATCGTCAGGAGTAGTCTCGCAATCAGTTGTTTCAAGCAGTCTTGCAAGAAGTAGCTCGTCTTCTGTGGCAGTGAGGTCGAGTGTGGCAGCAGATCAAAGTACATCAGTATTGCAGTCAGTGTCCTCTGTGTTGGACTCATCGTCAGCAGTGGTGTCGCCATCAGTGTCTTTAAGCAGCTCAGTGAGAAGTAGCTCATCATTTGTGTCAGTGAGCTCGAGTGTGGTAATAGCTCCAAGTACATCGGTATTGCCTTCAGTGTCTTCTTTGGTGGTGTCATCGTCAGGAGTGTTGTCGACATCAGTTGTTTCAAGTGGCGTAGTGAGAAGTAGTTCGAGATCTGTGGCAAGTAGCTCGAGGCTGGCAATAGTTGAAAGTACATCGGTATCGCGGTCAGTGTCGTCTGTGCTGATATCATCTGCTGGAGTGTTGTCGACGTCAGTTGTTGTTACGAGTAGCCTGAGGGGAAGTAGTTCATCATCGTTGGCAGTGAGCTCGAGTTCAGCAATAGATGGAAGTTGGTCCAGTGTGCCTTCAGTATCTTCGGTGTTGGTGTCATCGTCAGGAGTAGTCTCGCAATCAGTTGTTTCAAGCAGTCTTGCAAGAAGTAGCTCGTCTTCTGTGGCAGTGAGGTCGAGTGTGGCAGCAGATCAAAGTACATCAGTATTGCAGTCAGTGTCCTCTATGTTGGACTCATCGTCAGCAGTGGTGTCGCCATCAGTGTCTTTAAGCAGCTCAGTGAGAAGTAGTTCATCATTTGTGTCAGTGAGCTCGAGTGTGGTAATAGCTCCAAGTACATCGGTATTGCCTTCAGTGTCTTCTTTGGTGGTGTCATCGTCAGGAGTGTTGTCGACATCAGTTGTTTCAAGTGGCGTAGTGAGAAGTAGTTCGAGATCTGTGGCAAGTAGCTCGAGGCTGGCAATAGTTGAAAGTACATCGGTATCGCGGTCAGTGTCGTCTGTGCTGATATCATCTGCTGGAGTGTTGTCGACGTCAGTTGTTGTTACGAGTAGCCTGAGGGGAAGTAGTTCATCATCGTTGGCAGTGAGCTCGAGTTCAGCAATAGATGGAAGTTCGTCCAGTGTGCCTTCAGTATCTTCGGTGTTGGTGTCATCGTCAGGAGTAGTCTCGCAATCAGTTGTTTCAAGCAGTCTTGCAAGAAGTAGCTCGTCTTCTGTGGCAGTGAGGTCGAGTGTGGCAGCAGATCAAAGTACATCAGTATTGCAGTCAGTGTCCTCTGTGTTGGACTCATCGTCAGCAGTGGTGTCGCCATCAGTGTCTTTAAGCAGCTCAGTGAGAAGTAGTTCATCATTTGTGTCAGTGAGCTCGAGTGTGGTAATAGCTCCAAGTACATCGGTATTGCCTTCAGTGTCTTCTTTGGTGGTGTCATCGTCAGGAGTGTTGTCGACATCAGTTGTTTCAAGTGGCGTAGTGAGAAGTAGTTCGAGATCTGTGGCAAGTAGCTCGAGGCTGGCAATAGTTGAAAGTACATCGGTATCGCGGTCAGTGTCGTCTGTGCTGATATCATCTGCTGGAGTGTTGTCGACGTCAGTTGTTGTTACGAGTAGCCTGAGGGGAAGTAGTTCATCATCGTTGGCAGTGAGCTCGAGTTCAGCAATAGATGGAAGTTCGTCCAGTGTGCCTTCAGTATCTTCGGTGTTGGTGTCATCGTCAGGAGTAGTCTCGCAATCAGTTGTTTCAAGAAGTCTTGCAAGAAGTAGCTCGTCTTCTGTGGCAGTGAGGTCGAGTGTGGCAGCAGATCAAAGTACATCAGTATTGCAGTCAGTGTCCTCTGTGTTGGACTCATCGTCAGCAGTGGTGTCGCCATCAGTGTCTTTAAGCAGCTCAGTGAGAAGTAGTTCATCATTTGTGTCAGTGAGCTCGAGTGTGGTAATAGCTCCAAGTACATCGGTATTGCCTTCAGTGTCTTCTTTGGTGGTGTCATCGTCAGGAGTGTTGTCGACATCAGTTGTTTCAAGTGGCGTAGTGAGAAGTAGTTCGAGATCTGTGGCAAGTAGCTCGAGGCTGGCAATAGTTGAAAGTACATCGGTATCGCGGTCAGTGTCGTCTGTGCTGATATCATCTGCTGGAGTGTTGTCGACGTCAGTTGTTGTTACGAGTAGCCTGAGGGGAAGTAGTTCATCATCGTTGGCAGTGAGCTCGAGTTCAGCAATAGATGGAAGTTCGTCCAGTGTGCCTTCAGTATCTTCGGTGTTGGTGTCATCGTCAGGAGTAGTCTCGCAATCAGTTGTTTCAAGCAGTCTTGCAAGAAGTAGCTCGTCTTCTGTGGCAGTGAGGTCGAGTGTGGCAGCAGATCAAAGTACATCAGTATTGCAGTCAGTGTCCTCTGTGTTGGACTCATCGTCAGCAGTGGTGTCGCCATCAGTGTCTTTAAGAAGCTCAGTGAGAAGTAGCTCATCATTTGTGTCAGTGAGCTCGAGTGTGGTAATAGCTCCAAGTACATCGGTATTGCCTTCAGTGTCTTCCTTGGTGGTGTCATCGTCAGGAGTGGTGTCGACATCAGTTGTTTCAAGTGGCGTAGTGAGAAGTAGTTCGAGATCTGTGGCAAGTAGCTCGAGGCTGGCAATAGTTGAAAGTACATCGGTATCGCGGTCAGTGTCGTCTGTGCTGATATCATCTGCTGGAGTGTTGTCGACGTCAGTTGTTGTTACGAGTAGCCTGAGGGGAAGTAGTTTATCGTCGTTGGCAGTGAGCTCGAGTTCAGCAATAGATGGAAGTTCGTCCAGTGTGCCTTCAGTATCTTCGGTGTTGCTGTCATCGTCAGGAGTAGTCTCGCAATCAGTTGTTTCAAGCAGTCTTGCAAGACGTAGCTCGTCTTCTGTGGCAGTGAGGTCGAGTGTGGCAGCAGATCAAAGTACATCAGTATTGCAGTCAGTGTCCTCTGTGTTGGACTCATCGTCAGCAGTGGTGTCGCCATCAGTGTCTTTAAGCAGCTCAGTGAGAAGTAGTTCATCATTTGTGTCAGTGAGCTCGAGTGTGGTAATAGCTCCAAGTACATCGGTATTGCCTTCAGTGTCTTCTTTGGTGGTGTCATCGTCAGGAGTGTTGTCGACATCAGTTGTTTCAAGTGGCGTAGTGAGAAGTAGTTCGAGATCTGTGGCAAGTAGCTCGAGGCTGGCAATAGTTGAAAGTACATCGGTATCGCGGTCAGTGTCGTCTGTGCTGATATCATCTGCTGGAGTGTTGTCGACGTCAGTTGTTGTTACGAGTAGCCTGAGGGGAAGTAGTTCATCATCGTTGGCAGTGAGCTCGAGTTCAGCAATAGATGGAAGTTCGTCCAGTGTGCCTTCAGTATTTTCGGTGTTGGTGTCATCGTCAGGAGTAGTCTCGCAATCAGTTGTTTCAAGCAGTCTTGCAAGAAGTAGCTCGTCTTCTGTGGCAGTGAGGTCGAGTGTGGCAGCAGATCAAAGTACATCAGTATTGCAGTCAGTGTCCTCTGTGTTGGACTCATCGTCAGCAGTGGTGTCGCCATCAGTGTCTTTAAGCAGCTCAGTGAGAAGTAGTTCATCATTTGTGTCAGTGAGCTCGAGTGTGGTAATAGCTCCAAGTACATCGGTATTGCCTTCAGTGTCTTCTTTGGTGGTGTCATCGTCAGGAGTGGTGTCGACATCAGTTGTTTCAAGTGGCGTAGTGAGAAGTAGTTCGAGATCTGTGGCAAGTAGCTCGAGGCTGGCAATAGTTGAAAGTACATCGGTATCGCGGTCAGTGTCGTCTGTGCTGATATCATCTGCTGGAGTGTTGTCGACGTCAGTTGTTGTTACGAGTAGCCTGAGGGGAAGTAGTTCATCATCGTTGGCAGTGAGCTCGAGTTCAGCAATAGATGGAAGTTGGTCCAGTGTGCCTTCAGTATCTTCGGTGTTGGTGTCATCGTCAGGAGTAGTCTCGCAATCAGTTGTTTCAAGCAGTCTTGCAAGAAGTAGCTCGTCTTCTGTGGCAGTGAGGTCGAGTGTGGCAGCAGATCAAAGTACATCAGTATTGCAGTCAGTGTCCTCTGTGTTGGACTCATCGTCAGCAGTGGTGTCGCCATCAGTGTCTTTAAGCAGCTCAGTGAGAAGTAGTTCATCATTTGTGTCAGTGAGCTCGAGTGTGGTAATAGCTCCAAGTACATCGGTATTGCCTTCAGTGTCTTCTTTGGTGGTGTCATCGTCAGGAGTGGTGTCGACATCAGTTGTTTCAAGTGGCGTAGTGAGAAGTAGTTCGAGATCTGTGGCAAGTAGCTCGAGGCTGGCAATAGTTGAAAGTACATCGGTATCGCGGTCAGTGTCGTCTGTGCTGATATCATCTGCTGGAGTGTTGTCGACGTCAGTTGTTGTTACGAGTAGCCTGAGGGGAAGTAGTTCATCATCGTTGGCAGTGAGCTCGAGTTCAGCAATAGATGGAAGTTGGTCCAGTGTGCCTTCAGTATCTTCGGTGTTGGTGTCATTGTCAGGAGTAGTCTCGCAATCAGTTGTTTCAAGCAGTCTTGCAAGAAGTAGCTCGTCTTCTGTGGCAGTGAGGTCGAGTGTGGCAGCAGATCAAAGTACATCAGTATTGCAGTCAGTGTCCTCTGTGTTGGACTCATCGTCAGCAGTGGTGTCGCCATCAGTGTCTTTAAGCAGCTCAGTGAGAAGTAGTTCATCATTTGTGTCAGTGAGCTCGAGTGTGGTAATAGCTCCAAGTACATCGGTATTGCCTTCAGTGTCTTCTTTGGTGGTGTCATCGTCAGGAGTGTTGTCGACATCAGTTGTTTCAAGTGGCGTAGTGAGAAGTAGTTCGAGATCTGTGGCAAGTAGCTCGAGGCTGGCAATAGTTGAAAGTACATCGGTATCGCGGTCAGTGTCGTCTGTGCTGATATCATCTGCTGGAGTGTTGTCGACGTCAGTTGTTGTTACGAGTAGCCTGAGGGGAAGTAGTTCATCATCGTTGGCAGTGAGCTCGAGTTCAGCAATAGATGGAAGTTGGTCCAGTGTGCCTTCAGTATCTTCGGTGTTGGTGTCATCGTCAGGAGTAGTCTCGCAATCAGTTGTTTCAAGCAGTCTTGCAAGAAGTAGCTCGTCTTCTGTGGCAGTGAGGTCGAGTGTGGCAGCAGATCAAAGTACATCAGTATTGCAGTCAGTGTCCTCTGTGTTGGACTCATCGTCAGCAGTGGTGTCGCCATCAGTGTCTTTAAGAAGCTCAGTGAGAAGTAGTTCATCATTTGTGTCAGTGAGCTCGAGTGTGGTAATAGCTCCAAGTACATCGGTATTGCCTTCAGTGTCTTCTTTGGTGGTGTCATCGTCAGGAGTGGTGTCGACATCAGTTGTTTCAAGTGGCGTAGTGAGAAGTAGTTCGAGATCTGTGGCAAGTAGCTCGAGGCTGGCAATAGTTGAAAGTACATCGGTATCGCGGTCAGTGTCGTCTGTGCTGATATCATCTGCTGGAGTGTTGTCGACGTCAGTTGTTGTTACGAGTAGCCTGAGGGGAAGTAGTTCATCATCGTTGGCAGTGAGCTCGAGTTCAGCAATAGATGGAAGTTCGTCCAGTGTGCCTTCAGTATCTTCGGTGTTGGTGTCATTGTCAGGAGTAGTCTCGCAATCAGTTGTTTCAAGCAGTCTTGCAAGAAGTAGCTCGTCTTCTGTGGCAGTGAGGTCGAGTGTGGCAGCAGATCAAAGTACATCAGTATTGCAGTCAGTGTCCTCTGTGTTGGACTCATCGTCAGCAGTGGTGTCGCCATCAGTGTCTTTAAGCAGCTCAGTGAGAAGTAGTTCATCATTTGTGTCAGTGAGCTCGAGTGTGGTAATAGCTCCAAGTACATCGGTATTGCCTTCAGTGTCTTCTTTGGTGGTGTCATCGTCAGGAGTGTTGTCGACATCAGTTGTTTCAAGTGGCGTAGTGAGAAGTAGTTCGAGATCTGTGGCAAGTAGCTCGAGGCTGGCAATAGTTGAAAGTACATCGGTATCGCGGTCAGTGTCGTCTGTGCTGATATCATCTGCTGGAGTGTTGTCGACGTCAGTTGTTGTTACGAGTAGCCTGAGGGGAAGTAGTTCATCATCGTTGGCAGTGAGCTCGAGTTCAGCAATAGATGGAAGTTCGTCCAGTGTGCCTTCAGTATCTTCGGTGTTGGTGTCATCGTCAGGAGTAGTCTCGCAATCAGTTGTTTCAAGCAGTCTTGCAAGAAGTAGCTCGTCTTCTGTGGCAGTGAGGTCGAGTGTGGCAGCAGATCAAAGTACATCAGTATTGCAGTCAGTGTCCTCTGTGTTGGACTCATCGTCAGCAGTGGTGTCGCCATCAGTGTCTTTAAGCAGCTCAGTGAGAAGTAGTTCATCATTT
The DNA here is from genome assembly GCA_948470475.1 of Galaxea fascicularis. Lineage (NCBI taxonomy): Eukaryota > Metazoa > Cnidaria > Anthozoa > Scleractinia > Euphylliidae > Galaxea > Galaxea fascicularis. Next base: position 25,753,268 of record OX419343.1, on the reverse strand, counting down.
GTGTCAGTGAGCTCGAGTGTGGTAATAGCTCCAAGTACATCGGTATTGCCTTCAGTGTCTTCTTTGGTGGTGTCATCGTCAGGAGTGGTGTCGAGATCAGTTGTTTCAAGTGGCGTAGTGAGAAGTAGTTCGAGATCTGTGGCAAGTAGCTCGAGGCTGGCAATAGTTGAAAGTACATCGGTATCGCGGTCAGTGTCGTCTGTGCTGATATCATCTGCTGGAGTGTTGTCGACGTCAGTTGTTGTTACGAGTAGCCTGAGGGGAAGTAGTTCATCATCGTTGGCAGTGAGCTCGAGTTCAGCAATAGATGGAAGTTCGTCCAGTGTGCCTTCAGTATCTTCGGTGTTGGTGTCATCGTCAGGAGTAGTCTCGCAATCAGTTGTTTCAAGCAGTCTTGCAAGAAGTAGCTCGTCTTCTGTGGCAGTGAGGTCGAGTGTGGCAGCAGATCAAAGTACATCAGTATTGCAGTCAGTGTCCTCTGTGTTGGACTCATCGTCAGCAGTGGTGTCGCCATCAGTGTCTTTAAGCAGCTCAGTGAGAAGTAGTTCATCATTTGTGTCAGTGAGCTCGAGTGTAGTAATAGCTCCAAGTACATCGGTATTGCCTTCAGTGTCTTCTTTGGTGGTGTCATCGTCAGGAGTGGTGTCGACATCAGTTGTTTCAAGTGGCGTAGTGAGAAGTAGTTCGAGATCTGTGACAAGTAGCTCGAGGCTGGCAATAGTTGAAAGTACATCGGTATCGCGGTCAGTGTCGTCTGTGCTGATATCATCTGCTGGAGTGTTGTCGACGTCAGTTGTTGTTACGAGTAGCCTGAGGGGAAGTAGTTCATCATCGTTGGCAGTGAGCTCGAGTTCAGCAATAGATGGAAGTTCGTCCAGTGTGCCTTCAATATCTTCGGTGTTGGTGTCATCGTCAGGAGTAGTCTCGCAATCAGTTGTTTCAAGCAGTCTTGCAAGAAGTAGCTCGTCTTCTGTGGCAGTGAGGTCGAGTGTGGCAGCAGATCAAAGTACATCAGTATTGCAGTCAGTGTCCTCTGTGTTGGACTCATCGTCAGCAGTGGTGTCGCCATCAGTGTCTTTAAGCAGCTCAGTGAGAAGTAGTTCATCATTTGTGTCAGTGAGCTCGAGTGTGGTAATAGCTCCAAGTACATCGGTATTGCCTTCAGTGTCTTCTTTGGTGGTGTCATCGTCAGGAGTGGTGTCGACATCAGTTGTTTCAAGTGGCGTAGTGAGAAGTAGTTCAAGATCTGTGGCAAGTAGCTCGAGGCTGGCAATAGTTGAAAGTACATCGGTATCGCGGTCAGTGTCGTCTGTGCTGATATCATCTGCTGGAGTGTTGTCGACGTCAGTTGTTGTTACGAGTAGCCTGAGGGGAAGTAGTTCATCATCGTTGGCAGTGAGCTCGAGTTCAGCAATAGATGGAAGTTCGTCCAGTGTGCCTTCAGTATTTTCGGTGTTGGTGTCATCGTCAGGAGTAGTCTCGCAATCAGTTGTTTCAAGCAGTCTTGCAAGAAGTAGCTCGTCTTCTGTGGCAGTGAGGTCGAGTGTGGCAGCAGATCAAAGTACATCAGTATTGCAGTCAGTGTCCTCTGTGTTGGACTCATCGTCAGCAGTGGTGTCGCCATCAGTGTCTTTAAGCAGCTCAGTGAGAAGTAGTTCATCATTTGTGTCAGTGAGCTCGAGTGTGGTAATAGCTCCAAGTACATCGGTATTGCCTTCAGTGTCTTCTTTGGTGGTGTCATCGTCAGGAGTGTTGTCGACATCAGTTGTTTCAAGTGGCGTAGTGAGAAGTAGTTCAAGATCTGTGGCAAGTAGCTCGAGGCTGGCAATAGTTGAAAGTACATCGGTATCGCGGTCAGTGTCGTCTGTGCTGATATCATCTGCTGGAGTGTTGTCGACGTCAGTTGTTGTTACGAGTAGCCTGAGGGGAAGTAGTTCATCATCGTTGGCAGTGAGCTCGAGTTCAGCAATAGATGGAAGTTCGTCCAGTGTGCCTTCAGTATCTTCGGTGTTGGTGTCATCGTCAGGAGTAGTCTCGCAATCAGTTGTTTCAAGCAGTCTTGCAAGAAGTAGCTCGTCTTCTGTGGCAGTGAGGTCGAGTGTGGCAACAGATCAAAGTACATCAGTATTGCAGTCAGTGTCCTCTGTGTTGGACTCATCGTCAGCAGTGGTTTCGCCATCAGTGTCTTTAAGCAGCTCAGTGAGAAGTAGTTCATCATTTGTGTCAGTGAGCTCGAGTGTGGTAATAGCTCCAAGTACATCGGTATTGCCTTCAGTGTCTTCTTTGGTGGTGTCATCGTCAGGAGTGGTGTCGACATCAGTTGTTTCAAGTGGCGTAGTGAGAAGTAGTTCAAGATCTGTGGCAAGTAGCTCGAGGCTGGCAATAGTTGAAAGTACATCGGTATCGCGGTCAGTGTCGTCTGTGCTGATATCATCTGCTGGAGTGTTGTCGACGTCAGTTGTTGTTACGAGTAGCCTGAGGGGAAGTAGTTCATCATCGTTGGCAGTGAGCTCGAGTTCAGCAATAGATGGAAGTTCGTCCAGTGTGCCTTCAGTATCTTCGGTGTTGGTGTCATCGTCAGGAGTAGTCTCGCAATCAGTTGTTTCAAGCAGTCTTGCAAGAAGTAGCTCGTCTTCTGTGGCAGTGAGATCGAGTGTGGCAGCAGATCAAAGTACATCAGTATTGCAGTCAGTGTCCTCTGTGTTGGACTCATCGTCAGCAGTGGTGTCGCCATCAGTGTCTTTAAGCAGCTCAGTGAGAAGTAGTTCATCATTTGTGTCAGTGAGCTCGAGTGTGGTAATAGCTCCAAGTACATCGGTATTGCCTTCAGTGTCTTCTTTGGTGGTGTCATCGTCAGGAGTGGTGTCGACATCAGTTGTTTCAAGTGGCGTAGTGAGAAGTAGTTCGAGATCTGTGACAAGTAGCTCGAGGCTGGCAATAGTTGAAAGTACATCGGTATCGCGGTCAGTGTCGTCTGTGCTGATATCATCTGCTGGAGTGTTGTCGACGTCAGTTGTTGTTACGAGTAGCCTGAGGGGAAGTAGTTCATCATCGTTGGCAGTGAGCTCGAGTTCAGCAATAGATGGAAGTTGGTCCAGTGTGCCTTCAGTATCTTCGGTGTTGGTGTCATCGTCAGGAGTAGTCTCGCAATCAGTTGTTTCAAGCAGTCTTGCAAGAAGTAGCTCGTCTTCTGTGGCAGTGAGGTCGAGTGTGGCAGCAGATCAAAGTACATCAGTATTGCAGTCAGTGTCCTCTGTGTTGGACTCATCGTCAGCAGTGGTGTCGCCATCAGTGTCTTTAAGCAGCTCAGTGAGAAGTAGTTCATCATTTGTGTCAGTGAGCTCGAGTGTGGTAATAGCTCCAAGTACATCGGTATTGCCTTCAGTGTCTTCTTTGGTGGTGTCATCGTCAGGAGTGGTGTCGACATCAGTTGTTTCAAGTGGCGTAGTGAGAAGTAGTTCAAGATCTGTGGCAAGTAGCTCGAGGCTGGCAATAGTTGAAAGTACATCGGTATCGCGGTCAGTGTCGTCTGTGCTGATATCATCTGCTGGAGTGTTGTCGACGTCAGTTGTTGTTACGAGTAGCCTGAGGGGAAGTAGTTCATCATCGTTGGCAGTGAGCTCGAGTTCAGCAATAGATGGAAGTTGGTCCAGTGTGCCTTCAGTATCTTCGGTGTTGGTGTCATCGTCAGGAGTAGTGTCGCAATCAGTTGTTTCAAGCAGTCTTGCAAGAAGTAGCTCGTCTTCTGTGGCAGTGAGGTCGAGTGTGGCAGCAGATCAAAGTACATCAGTATTGCAGTCAGTGTCCTCTGTGTTGGACTCATCGTCAGCAGTGGTGTCGCCATCAGTGTCTTTAAGCAGCTCAGTGAGAAGTAGTTCATCATTTGTGTCAGTGAGCTCGAGTGTGGTAATAGCTCCAAGTACATCGGTATTGCCTTCAGTGTCTTCTTTGGTGGTGTCATCGTCAGGAGTGGTGTCGACATCAGTTGTTTCAAGTGGCGTAGTGAGAAGTAGTTCAAGATCTGTGGCAAGTAGCTCGAGGCTGGCAATAGTTGAAAGTACATCGGTATCGCGGTCAGTGTCGTCTGTGCTGATATCATCTGCTGGAGTGTTGTCGACGTCAGTTGTTGTTACGAGTAGCCTGAGGGGAAGTAGTTCATCATCGTTGGCAGTGAGCTCGAGTTCAGCAATAGATGGAAGTTCGTCCAGTGTGCCTTCAGTATCTTCGGTGTTGGTGTCATCGTCAGGAGTAGTCTCGCAATCAGTTGTTTCGAGCAGTCTTGCAAGAAGTAGCTCGTCTTCTGTGGCAGTGAGGTCGAGTGTGGCAGCAGATCAAAGTACATCAGTATTGCAGTCAGTGTCCTCTGTGTTGGACTCATCGTCAGCAGTGGTGTCGCCATCAGTGTCTTTAAGCAGCTCAGTGAGAAGTAGTTCATCATTTGTGTCAGTGAGCTCGAGTGTGGTAATAGCTCCAAGTACATCGGTATTGCCTTCAGTGTCTTCATTGGTGGTGTCATCGTCAGGAGTGGTGTCGACATCAGTTGTTTCAAGTGGCGTAGTGAGAAGTAGTTCGAGATCTGTGACAAGTAGCTCGAGGCTGGCAATAGTTGAAAGTACATCGGTATCGCGGTCAGTGTCGTCTGTGCTGATATCATCTGCTGGAGTGTTGTCGACGTCAGTTGTTGTTACGAGTAGCCTGAGGGGAAGTAGTTCATCATCGTTGGCAGTGAGCTCGAGTTCAGCAATAGATGGAAGTTCGTCCAGTGTGCCTTCAGTATCTTCGGTGTTGGTGTCATCGTCAGGAGTAGTCTCGCAATCAGTTGTTTCAAGCAGTCTTGCAAGAAGTAGCTCGTCTTCTGTGGCAGTGAGGTCGAGTGTGGCAGCAGATCAAAGTACATCAGTATTGCAGTCAGTGTCCTCTGTGTTGGACTCATCGTCAGCAGTGGTTTCGCCATCAGTGTCTTTAAGCAGCTCAGTGAGAAGTAGTTCATCATTTGTGTCAGTGAGCTCGAGTGTGGTAATAGCTCCAAGTACATCGGTATTGCCTTCAGTGTCTTCTTTGGTGGTGTCATCGTCAGGAGTGGTGTCGACATCAGTTGTTTCAAGTGGCGTAGTGAGAAGTAGTTCAAGATCTGTGGCAAGTAGCTCGAGGCTGGCAATAGTTGAAAGTACATCGGTATCGCGGTCAGTGTCGTCTGTGGTGATATCATCTGCTGGAGTGTTGTCGACGTCAGTTGTTGTTACGAGTAGCCTGAGGGGAAGTAGTTCATCATCGTTGGCAGTGAGCTCGAGTTCAGCAATAGATGGAAGTTGGTCCAGTGTGCCTTCAGTATCTTCGGTGTTGGTGTCATCGTCAGGAGTAGTCTCGCAATCAGTTGTTTCAAGCAGTCTTGCAAGAAGTAGCTCGTCTTCTGTGGCAGTGAGGTCGAGTGTGGCAGCAGATCAAAGTACATCAGTATTGCAGTCAGTGTCCTCTGTGTTGGACTCATCGTCAGCAGTGGTGTCGCCATCAGTGTCTTTAAGCAGCTCAGTGAGAAGTAGTTCATCATTTGTGTCAGTGAGTTCGAGTGTGGTAATAGCTCCAAGTACATCGGTATTGCCTTCAGTGTCTTCTTTGGTGGTGTCATCGTCAGGAGTGGTGTCGACATCAGTTGTTTCAAGTGGCGTAGTGAGAAGTAGTTCAAGATCTGTGGGAAGTAGCTCGAGGCTGGCAATAGTTGAAAGTACATCGGTATCGCGGTCAGTGTCGTCTGTGCTGATATCATCTGCTGGAGTGTTGTCGACGTCAGTTGTTGTTACGAGTAGCCTGAGGGGAAGTAGTTCATCATCGTTGGCAGTGAGCTCGAGTTCAGCAATAGATGGAAGTTCGTCCAGTGTGCCTTCAGTATCTTCGGTGTTGGTGTCATCGTCAGGAGTAGTCTCGCAATCAGTTGTTTCAAGCAGTCTTGCAAGAAGTAGCTCGTCTTCTGTGGCAGTGAGGTCGAGTGTGGCAGCAGATCAAAGTACATCAGTATTGCAGTCAGTGTCCTCTGTGTTGGACTCATCGTCAGCAGTGGTGTCGCCATCAGTGTCTTTAAGCAGCTCAGTGAGAAGTAGTTCATCATTTGTGTCAGTGAGCTCGAGTGTGGTAATAGCTCCAAGTACATCGGTATTGCCTTCAGTGTCTTCTTTGGTGGTGTCATCGTCAGGAGTGGTGTCGACATCAGTTGTTTCAAGTGCCGTAGTAAGAAGTAGTTCGAGATCTGTGGCAAGTAGCTCGAGGCTGGCAATAGTTGAAAGTACATCGGTATCGCGGTCAGTGTCGTCTGTGCTGATATCATCTGCTGGAGTGTTGTCGACGTCAGTTGTTGTTACGAGTAGCCTGAGGGGAAGTAGTTCATCATCGTTGGCAGTGAGCTCGAGTTCAGCAATAGATGGAAGTTCGTCCAGTGTGCCTTCAGTATCTTCGGTGTTGGTGTCATCGTCAGGAGTAGTCTCGCAATCAGTTGTTTCAAGCAGTCTTGCAAGAAGTAGCTCGTCTTCTGTGGCAGTGAGGTCGAGTGTGGCAGCAGATCAAAGTACATCAGTATTGCAGTCAGTGTCCTCTGTGTTGGACTCATCGTCAGCAGTGGTGTCGCCATCAGTGTCTTTAAGCAGCTCAGTGAGAAGTAGTTCATCATTTGTGTCAGTGAGCTCGAGTGTGGTAATAGCTCCAAGTACATCGGTATTGCCTTCAGTGTCTTCTTTGGTGGTGTCATCGTCAGGAGTGGTGTCGACATCAGTTGTTTCAAGTGGCGTAGTGAGAAGTAGTTCGAGATCTGTGGGAAGTAGCTTGAGGCTGGCAATAGTTGAAAGTACATCGGTATCGCGGTCAGTGTCGTCTGTGCTGATATCATCTGCTGGAGTGTTGTCGACGTCAGTTGTTGTTACGAGTAGCCTGAGGGGAAGTAGTTCATCATCGTTGGCAGTGAGCTCGAGTTCAGCAATAGATGGAAGTTGGTCCAGTGTGCCTTCAGTATCTTCGGTGTTGGTGTCATCGTCAGGAGTAGTCTCGCAATCAGTTGTTTCAAGCAGTCTTGCAAGAAGTAGCTCGTCTTCTGTGGCAGTGAGGTCGAGTGTGGCAGCAGATCAAAGTACATCAGTATTGCAGTCAGTGTCCTCTGTGTTGGACTCATCGTCAGCAGTGGTGTCGCCATCAGTGTCTTTAAGCAGCTCAGTGAGAAGTAGTTCATCATTTGTGTCAGTGAGCTCGAGTGTGGTAATAGCTCCAAGTACATCGGTATTGCCTTCAGTGTCTTCTTTGGTGGTGTCATCGTCAGGAGTGGTGTCGACATCAGTTGTTTCAAGTGGCGTAGTGAGAACTAGTTCAAGATCTGTGGCAAGTAGCTCGAGGCTGGCAATAGTTGAAAGTACATCGGTATCGCGGTCAGTGTCGTCTGTGCTGATATCATCTGCTGGAGTGTTGTCGACGTCAGTTGTTGTTACGAGTAGCCTGAGGGGAAGTAGTTCATCATCGTTGGCAGTGAGCTCGAGTTCAGCAATAGATGGAAGTTCGTCCAGTGTGCCTTCAGTATCTTCGGTGTTGGTGTCATCGTCAGGAGTAGTCTCGCAATCAGTTGTTTCAAGCAGTCTTGCAAGAAGTAGCTCGTCTTCTGTGGCAGTGAGGTCGAGTGTGGCAGCAGATCAAAGTACATCAGTATTGCAGTCAGTGTCCTCTGTGTTGGACTCATCGTCAGCAGTGGTGTCGCCATCAGTGTCTTTAAGCAGCTCAGTGAGAAGTAGTTCATCATTTGTGTCAGTGAGCTCGAGTGTGGTAATAGCTCCAAGTACATCGGTATTGCCTTCAGTGTCTTCTTTGGTGGTGTCATCGTCAGGAGTGTTGTCGACATCAGTTGTTTCAAGTGGCGTAGTGAGAAGTAGTTCGAGATCTGTGGCAAGTAGCTCGAGGCTGGCAATAGTTGAAAGTACATCGGTATCGCGGTCAGTGTCGTCTGTGCTGATATCATCTGCTGGAGTGTTGTCGACGTCAGTTGTTGTTACGAGTAGCCTGAGGGGAAGTAGTTCATCATCGTTGGCAGTGAGCTCGAGTTCAGCAATAGATGGAAGTTCGTCCAGTGTGCCTTCAGTATCTTCGGTGTTGGTGTCATCGTCAGGAGTAGTCTCGCAATCAGTTGTTTCAAGCAGTCTTGCAAGAAGTAGCTCGTCTTCTGTGGCAGTGAGGTCGAGTGTGGCAGCAGATCAAAGTACATCAGTATTGCAGTCAGTGTCCTCTGTGTTGGACTCATCGTCAGCAGTGGTGTCGCCATCAGTGTCTTTAAGCAGCTCAGTGAGAAGTAGTTCATCATTTGTGTCAGTGAGCTCGAGTGTGGTAATAGCTCCAAGTACATCGGTATTGCCTTCAGTGTCTTCTTTGGTGGTGTCATCGTCAGGAGTGGTGTCGACATCAGTTGTTTCAAGTGGCGTAGTGAGAAGTAGTTCGAGATCTGTGACAAGTAGCTCGAGGCTGGCAATAGTTGAAAGTACATCGGTATCGCGGTCAGTGTCGTCTGTGCTGATATCATCTGCTGGAGTGTTGTCGACGTCAGTTGTTGTTACGAGTAGCCTGAGGGGAAGTAGTTCATCATCGTTGGCAGTGAGCTCGAGTTCAGCAATAGATGGAAGTTCGTCCAGTGTGCCTTCAGTATCTTCGGTGTTGGTGTCATCGTCAGGAGTAGTCTCGCAATCAGTTGTTTCAAGCAGTCTTGCAAGAAGTAGCTCGTCTTCTGTGGCAGTGAGGTCGAGTGTGGTAGCAGATCAAAGTACATCAGTATTGCAGTCAGTGTCCTCTGTGTTGGACTCATCGTCAGCAGTGGTGTCGCCATCAGTGTCTTTAAGCAGCTCAGTGAGAAGTAGTTCATCATTTGTGTCAGTGAGCTCGAGTGTGGTAATAGCTCCAAGTACATCGGTATTGCCTTCAGTGTCTTCTTTGGTGGTGTCATCGCCAGGAGTGGTGTCGACATCAGTTGTTTCAAGTGGCGTAGTGAGAAGTAGTTCGAGAACTGTGACAAGCAGCTCGAGGCTGGCAATAGTTGAAAGTACATCGGTATCGCGGTCAGTGTCGTCTGTGCTGATATCATCTGCTGGAGTGTTGTCGACGTCAGTTGTTGTTACGAGTAGCCTGAGGGGAAGTAGTTCATCATCGTTGGCAGTGAGCTCGAGTTCAGCAATAGATGGAAGTTCGTCCAGTGTGCCTTCAGTATCTTCGGTGTTGGTGTCATTGTCAGGAGTAGTCTCGCAATCAGTTGTTTCAAGCAGTCTTGCAAGAAGTAGCTCGTCTTCTGTGGCAGTGAGGTCGAGTGTGGCAGCAGATCAAAGTACATCAGTATTGCAGTCAGTGTCCTCTGTGTTGGACTCATCGTCAGCAGTGGTGTCGCCATCAGTGTCTTTAAGCAGCTCAGTGAGAAGTAGTTCATCATTTGTGTCAGTGAGCTCGAGTGTGGTAATAGCTCCAAGTACATCGGTATTGCCTTCAGTGTCTTCTTTGGTGGTGTCATCGTCAGGAGTGGTGTCGACATCAGTTGTTTCAAGTGGCGTAGTGAGAAGTAGTTCGAGATCTGTGGCAAGTAGCTCGAGGCTGGCAATAGTTGAAAGTACATCGGTATCGCGGTCAGTGTCGTCTGTGCTGATATCATCTGCTGGAGTGTTGTCGACGTCAGTTGTTGTTACGAGTAGCCTGAGGGGAAGTAGTTCATCATCGTTGGCAGTGAGCTCGAGTTCAGCAATAGATGGAAGTTGGTCCAGTGTGCCTTCAGTATCTTCGGTGTTGGTGTCATCGTCAGGAGTAGTCTCGCAATCAGTTGTTTCAAGCAGTCTTGCAAGAAGTAGCTCGTCTTCTGTGGCAGTGAGGTCGAGTGTGGCAGCAGATCAAAGTACATCAGTATTGCAGTCAGTGTCCTCTGTGTTGGACTCATCGTCAGCAGTGGTGTCGCCATCAGTGTCTTTAAGCAGCTCAGTGAGAAGTAGTTCATCATTTGTGTCAGTGAGCTCGAGTGTGGTAATAGCTCCAAGTACATCGGTATTGCCTTCAGTGTCTTCTTTGGTGGTGTCATCGTCAGGAGTGGTGTCGACATCAGTTGTTTCAAGTGGCGTAGTGAGAAGTAGTTCGAGATCTGTGACAAGTAGCTCGAGGCTGGCAATAGTTGAAAGTACATCGGTATCGCGGTCAGTGTCGTCTGTGCTGATATCATCTGCTGGAGTGTTGTCGACGTCAGTTGTTGTTACGAGTAGCCTGAGGGGAAGTAGTTCATCATCGTTGGCAGTGAGCTCGAGTTCAGCAATAGATGGAAGTTGGTCCAGTGTGGCTGCAGTATCTTCGGTGTTGGTGTCATCGTCAGGAGTAGTCTCGCAATCAGTTGTTTCAAGCAGTCTTGCAAGAAGTAGCTCGTCTTCTGTGGCAGTGAGGTCGAGTGTGGCAGCAGATCAAAGTACATCAGTATTGCAGTCAGTGTCCTCTGTGTTGGACTCATCGTCAGCAGTATTGTCGCCATCAGTGTCTTTAAGCAGCTCAGTGAGAAGTAGTTCATCATTTGTGTCAGTGAGCTCGAGTGTGGTAATAGCTCCAAGTACATCGGTATTTCCTTCAGTGTCATCGTCAGGAGTGGTGTCATCGTCAGGAGTGGTGTCGACATCAGTTGTTTCAAGTGGCGTAGTGAGAAGTAGTTCAAGATCTGTGGCAAGTAGCTCGAGGCTGGCAATAGTTGAAAGTACATCGGTATCGCGGTCAGTGTCGTCTGTGCTGATATCATCTGCTGGAGTGTTGTCGACGTCAGTTGTTGTTACGAGTAGCCTGAGGGGAAGTAGTTCATCATCGTTGGCAGTGAGCTCGAGTTCAGCAATAGATGGAAGTTCGTCCAGTGTGCCTTCAGTATCTTCGGTGTTGGTGTCATCGTCAGGAGTAGTCTCGCAATCAGTTGTTTCAAGCAGTCTTGCAAGAAGTAGCTCGTCTTCTGTGGCAGTGAGGTCGAGTGTAGCAGCAGATCAAAGTACATCAGTATTGCAGTCAGTGTCCTCTGTGTTGGACTCATCGTCAGCAGTGGTGTCACCATCAGTGTCTTTAAGCAGCTCAGTGAGAAGTAGTTCATCATTTGTGTCAGTGAGCTCGAGTGTGGTAATAGCTCCAAGTACATCGGTATTGCCTTCAGTGTCTTCTTTGGTAGTGTCATCGTCAGGAGTGTTGTCGACATCAGTTGTTTCAAGTGGCGTAGTGAGAAGTAGTTCGAGATCTGTGGGAAGTAGCTCGAGGCTGGCAATAGTTGAAAGTACATCGGTATCGCGGTCAGTGTCGTCTGTGCTGATATCATCTGCTGGAGTGTTGTCGACGTCAGTTGTTGTTACGAGTAGCCTGAGGGGAAGTAGTTCATCATCGTTGGCAGTGAGCTCGAGTTCAGCAATAGATGGAAGTTCGTCCAGTGTGCCTTCAGTATCTTCGGTGTTGGTGTCATCGTCAGGAGTAGTCTCGCAATCAGTTGTTTCAAGCAGTCTTGCAAGAAGTAGCTCGTCTTCTGTGGCAGTGAGGTCGAGTGTGGCAGCAGATCAAAGTACATCAGTATTGCAGTCAGTGTCCTCTGTGTTGGACTCATCGTCAGCAGTGGTGTCGCCATCAGTGTCTTTAAGCAGCTCAGTGAGAAGTAGTTCATCATTTGTGTCAGTGAGCTCGAGTGTGGTAATAGCTCCAAGTACATCGGTATTGCCTTCAGTGTCTTCTTTGGTGGTGTCATCGTCAGGAGTGGTGTCGACATCAGTTGTTTCAAGTGGCGTAGTGAGAAGTAGTTCGAGATCTGTGACAAGTAGCTCGAGGCTGGCAATAGTTGAAAGTACATCGGTATCGCGGTCAGTGTCGTCTGTGCTGATATCATCTGCTGGAGTGTTGTCGACGTCAGTTGTTGTTACGAGTAGCCTGAGGGGAAGTAGTTCATCATCGTTGGCAGTGAGCTCGAGTTCAGCAATAGATGGAAGTTGGTCCAGTGTGCCTTCAGTATCTTCGGTGTTGGTGTCATCGTCGGGAGTAGTGTATCAATCGGTAATTTCAGGCGGTTCTCTAAGAGGTAGCTTGTCTTCTGTGGGAGTGGGTTCGAATCTAGGATCAAGTCAAGGGACACCATCGCTGCAATTACTGTCTTCTGCCTTGGAAGTTGACAGTTTATTGATGTCGTCGTCAGTTGATATATGGTTGACGTCGGGTCCGTCAGTTTTTTATACTCTGTTTGTTTCAAATACGATTGTGGAAACTAGTTTGACGTCTACGAAAACTGGTTTTAGTCCTGTAATTGTTTCGAAGTCTTCGCTTTTTCGAATGGTATCGTCTGTGGTTCAGGTGGCTTCTGCTAGTGCGGTGTTATCTGGTTCCTCCATCATAGAGACGACAGCTGGCGTACGCTTGAGTCCTAGCTTATCTACAATTTTTGAGAGTTCGCGTTGGGCGTCTTCTGTTGTTTCACCACTTTCGAGTCAGCTCATTTCGTCTACTTCTTTTGTTGGTAAGTGGTTTAGAAGTGTTGCCAGTTGCTTCTTTGTTGTTGTTTTTCAGAGGGTTTGTGCTTTTGAGAATGTTTTATTTTGTGTTTAGTATATTTTATGCATTTGTATCGGTAAAAGTTGGGTTTCTATTGGTTACTTCGTTTTGTGGTTTGAAAATAATTTTACTTTAGGCTTTGGCTAGTGTATTTTGAGATAAAGGGGACTGTCATCGTGGTTATATGTCGGTTACACTAAGGGCCTGATTACATGAGGCGGGCTGGCCCAGTTAGCCGGGCTGGGGTCAGTTTGCCGGGATCTCGGCACGTTTGTTAAACGCAACAAAGATCAATTCCGCGATTACATGACAACCGGGCCAGCCCGGTTAGCCGAGATCCCGGTATCGCGGTGCCGGGATCTCGGCTAACCGGGCTGGTACTCTGCATTGGAATGCATTTACAGCCGTTGTGGTGCATTTTGTATATCTTTTGACAATGTTCTCTATTCGTTTTTAGATGTCAATGAATGTCTTTTTAACCCTTGCAATGAGAATGCTGTTTGCCAGAACACCCTTGGGTCATACCTTTGTTTCTGCAAAACTGGTTTTAGAGTCGACGGGGAATTCTGCCAAGGTACTTGCGTTGTTTAGTTTCGTTTTGGTTGTATAAACTTTCACAACAAGTTCTTAAGATATGTGATTTGCAAGATGTAGTTTTTGAAGGATAGTAGGGTACTATACAGGGCATCACTTCTACCAAGGCGACTTCCCACTAAGTTAGGTTTTGTGGTCGCAGTTTAGCCTCATGAGAAAGATAAGATGTCAGTGACAATTAATGACTTTATTCATATATTTACAAGAACTAAGAAACGCGTTTGAGGTGGAATCGGGCGTAATTAAAAATATTCTTCGTTTTCTCTTTCAGAAATAAATGAATGTGAACCATCACCTTGCAGAGAAGATCAAGTTTGTGTAGACTTGCTCGGTGCATACGAGTGTCGTTGCAGACCAGGGCAATTTGAGAAAACAAATGGTGGTTTTTGTGAACGTAAGTTCTGCATATGGTTGCCATTTGAAGACAGTATCGTTGGGATGGTGAAGGCACAATTCTAAAATTAATAGTATGTATACGAATTTGACTTATTCGGGGTGAACGTACGTAAAATAAAGTGAATCGGTAAGACCCTTCTACCAGTTACTCCATTCTCTCACAAGGCCAGCTTCTTGACGAGAAGCCCTCTTCCTTGTTATTTGCGTACTTAGATTTTGACGGTGTCGTCAACTCCAAAGGACAGTCTTTTCAGCACCTGGTGCCGAAATTAAAGTCAAGTGTTCTTGACTATGCATAGCCTGGGTGGCAATGGAATTCAACTCGAAATCCTCGAGTCAATGTTTTCAAGTTCTTGTGTCCTGGATAAGGCTTGGAATAATACATTACTGCTCGTTCCTTCTTTACTTCAAAGTTTACTTATTTCTATCTCCTTAGTGGTATCTAAGGTACTTATATCACTCCAAACGTTTGTCAACAATGCGTTTGCTTTAACTGGTTAACAAAGTCTAGAAACATTTGAAGGGGCGCTGCGAAAGACATCGGACAACTTGACAACTGCATTCAATTCTCACAGAGATTTAACCCTTTAACTCCTAATAGTGATCAATGGTTAATTTTTCCTCATAGTAAAACTGCTCAATCAAACAAAGGTTGTGAGAAAAAAGGAAGTGATCCACAAGAAACAAAGGTCTTGATTGTTTAACAAATTCTCCTCGTGATAACCATAGAACAGTGTGGAGAATATACATTCTGATCTTAGAGTTTAAAAGGTTTAAAAGGAAGCGGCTCTGGTTTCCTCTCCCCGCAGCTGTTGATGCGTTTCAAGGTGAAGTAAGAATAACAGGAAATAACTACACTTACAATGAGGCCCTGACAGACAAGACTTCCACGGAATACAAACAACTGGCCAATCAAATCGTTACTGCGGTAAGACCCTAATGACAAGTGCCATGGCAGTCATATTGTTTTGATTCAGAGTTAACTGGACATGATTAAGGAAGCAGGAGAAATTAGGGAGACTTACTGTCTTGTCGGTTGTTACTGCATCATGTCGATATGTCCTTTCAGGCGATTGCGTGATGATATTCAACACGTTTTTCAGTTAAATACGTGGAGTTAACTAGGAGACCCCCGTTGCCAACCCAAACGTTTTAAAGTCACTATCGTCTTTCAGGAGTTGTCGTTTGTTGAGTCAAACAGTCTTTAATTTCATACTCATTAATGGCAACAATTAAGCCCTAACATTTTTAAGCATTTTACCTTCCGGAAGCTTTTTAAATACTGGTACGAGTCAAGGATTGGGTAATCACGTAGGTATACGATATGCTGTTACAAATAACACTTTGTAAAGTTGAAGTGGTATATTCTAAAGTTGTAACTTTGAGACAAAATCACCAATTGATACCCAAGAATTGCCAAACGTCTTATTTTAATATAAAAGTTGACATGCCCTTTTTTCTTTCGTGCAAAATTTGTGCTGTTAATTTATAAGCAGAATTAGTCAAATCTTGCTTATTTGACACACTGTGAAGTTGTTTTGGTTAAAGGATAGTCAATGGCAACTCCTTCGGCGGCTGTAACAACACTGATTAATGCATTGTTATTCATTTCGTTTTCTCTCTGCCCAACTGGTCCTCAAAAGAGCGATCACTCGTTCTAGTTTCCTCGTATTTTCTGGAGTGTTGAATTATGTCATCAATGGCTGCATGTTGATTCTCATTTGTTTACGGTCTGAAGGTTGATTTACAACTGAAGGCGATATTACTATGGTGACATTTATATTACAAGCCGTTTTTATCATTAATAAGCTGTGAAAAAAGATCGCTTCCGCAGTTGGAGCCTTAAAGCGAGTTAAGCCATTTGTGCCTTAATTCATCTTACTCAGCATATACAACTCACTTGTTCAATCTCACTTTGATAACTGCAGCCTAGTTTGGGGTAATTGTGGGGAAACATTATCTAACAAGCTAAAAAACTGCAAAACCGTGCTGCACGAGAAAAAACTTCATCGAGCTATGACGTTGATGTCAATTTCTTGTCTCACAAACTCAGCTGGAAAGCTCTAATGGTTTTCAAGTCTTTGAACGGCCTGGTTCCCGAATATCTCACGTCTAAATTAGTAACGCGAAATGAAACAAACTATGCTCTGAGGGACTCGGTTAACAAACTTGTTGTTTCCTTTCCGAGATCTAACAATACGAAAAATAGTCAGTTTAGTTACAGCGGCGCAATTCTTTGGAACAGCTTACCCTGTCATTAGAGAGTCTGATTCTTTAAATCAATTTAAACGCCTTTTCTATCATTTTTAAACACACGACATTCATGGAAATCAGGTTTATAAGTAGCATATTGTTGTAAGTTAATATAATACAGTAAACACCCGCATGTAAGAACACACGATTTTGGAGTTCAGGCTGATTGAGTTCTTATTTATCGGGTGCTTAGTGATAAATAATCCTCAAAATGTTCTTAAAATGTTCTTAAATTTTTTTTCAGTAATACTATCCAAAACATGTTGCTAGGGTAATAAGTATATTTTAGGAAAAAGAAATAAATTATTATTTTGTAATTATAATTTGATTATAGCTATCTGACAGCAAACATTAACTTACATGTTTTGTAATTATGACACTTTTTCCATTTTATAAGAACATGTTACAATTTTCAGGCTGATCTTGTTCTTATAAAAAAGGGGCTTTATTGGCCAAATTTCAGCCTGATGTTCTTAATCCATTTGTTCTTATATGCGGGTGTTTACTGTATTAGGATTACGATTTTAGATATCTTATTGGAATTTATTGTACCTGATGAATTTTTTACCTTGTATAAATAATGATTAAAGATTAAAGATGAAATATCTCTTGAGATTTTGCATTTTACTATTACCCTCGTTTTTTTTTTTTGTCCTCCAGGTCGACGATGTCTACCAGAACTCTGAAATGGCGCCAATTTACAAGGGATGTGAAGTTCTAGGCTTCAGGTACAAACAACTTCCATGCTCTAAGCAGTAAACGTGTGGTTTCTCATCAGAAACGATTGGGATAAAGGTTTTCTTTCTGTGGGTGTCATTGGGTGCTGCAGCCTATGAACGGTGCTTTCTTTTAGTGCCCTCTTAAACGTATTATTTAAGGAAGAACACACCGTTTTCGATGTGCCCAGCCTGTTCCTGTCTTAATAGCCGGGAACAAGCGAGGAAAATTTCACTTCTGAGAAAAAAATTCACAAAAATCAACTGCCTTTTTTCTGTAAAATTTCGGTGACAAAAGAAATGTTAAGTACAGTTTATAAACATCTGCATATTTTTATCTCCTCGAAAATGTTCAGGAAATTAGGAAACTTTTGTTAGAGCTTATTCATCGTTTGAATCATTTTTGGAAATAGTTTGGAAATCCCGAAATATTGAAAACGTTTCAGCACCGCACCTTTATTACAATTGTTATATCGTTTTGTTGTTTGTTTGTGGGACTAAAATTTCTGAATTCTTAGTTATCAAAAGTAACTTTTAAATCCTTTATTCCAGGAATGGTAGTGTTATAGCTGAGTTTGTGGTTAACTTTAACACGAGCGGTAATACCACCGTGTTGAATAAAGCCGATAATTTGCTCAAAGACAGTTTAAGTCAAACCAACAATGTAACGACTTTTGGAGGATTACAAGTCGACCCTTCGCACATTTTTCTCCAAGGTAAGAGCTTCACTCTTAACTCCTAACTCTTCTCTTAATAAAAGGATTCTTTAAATGTTTTCTTTCATTTTTGTCGTTCAACTGCGTGCTCAATACTTTTGGCTGAACTGAAGTCCAAAGAAAATGTTTTTTTGAAAAGTACTGCTCAGTAGCTTTCATTTGAATGATTGCACTTTGGAATCTCACCTGAAGACGTCTAACAATATAGAACCAACCTTAACAAACAACATCTTAGGAAAGTGATTTTGATTAACTTTCATTTGAATTGTCAGTTGTATTTCACCCACATAGTCAAGCGTCTGTGACAACCACCTTGGGCAACAAAATGAACAGCACCACGGAAAATATGGCTTTCGTGTGAATGGTAACGCTTTACCATCTCATCCACGGACTCGAACGTTGGAACGTCCTTGTACCGTATAATTAAGAACAACACAGAAAACTACTGCTTAATGACCAGACTTAAGGGACTCTATAGACTCAATCTTGTAGATTACCGTTGAATATGAAGTGAAGTGAAGTGAAGTATTGACTTTTTAGTAGCTTTAATTTCATTGATGGCATGGTAACATTTTTGCTCAGTCCCTTAATACGTTGATCAGTCTTCAGGTATGCATCTAACCTCCCACGCAATGCGACTCACCTAAAAACGACTGCTTGGGAGGCTAGTATGCATCTTGTGATGTGTGGTTGTATTAGTCTGTTAATCTATGCTCTTTTCTTACTTGCTTTAGATCGCGACGAATGTCAAAATGACCAAAGCAACGATTGCGATCAGAATGCCGTATGTAACAACACGGTCGGCTCTTTTGAATGTTCTTGTCAAAAGGGCTACACTGGGAATGGAAAAAATTGCTCTGGTAAATATTGATGTGTCACCCTATATTGACTGGGCGAAAACGTCTTCCTCGCCGCCTATTCTGTTTTACTTTCACCGGTGATGTTTCCAAATTTAATCACTGTGGACTGTGGCCCAGTCGTTTTGTTTGTCATGTTTGAACTCGTATATTGTGTTAAATTAAGGCTAGTTAACTTGGCCAGCCCATTTAAACTCTGAGAAATTATTGCGTGAAACGTTTTAAACTATTAATTTTTTAAAATGAATACCTGAACTTTATCCAAGTGATTCCAAAGTCAAGTAATATCCTTACTTTAGCAAAAATCATATCTTCCTGTTTGTTGAATGCTCGGTTACGATAAAAATACTTGCTGGTAGCAATATAATAACTGAATGATTATGCCTCAACCTATTTGAAAAAGCAGACACCTGTCTAAACCAGCCAGAACGTGAATTGACCAAAGTTAATGGAAAAAATCTTGATAGTGAAGGACAATACACCGCAAAGTGAAGTCCTAAAACTCTTACTTAGACGAAGACACAAATTATCAGTACATTGCTTTGTTATTGTTCCTCAGAATTGCAAGTCACTGAATTAGTTGCTTTGGAATTGCCAAGTACCACCAGGGGTCGTTCATTTCACATTTTCCCTTCAATTTCAGACATAAACGAATGCAAAAATGCTTCACTCCACAAGTGCAGCCTGCGCACACCTGGTGTTACGTGTTTAAACACCGCAGGAGGATTCCAATGCACGTGCAAGGCAGGCTTTACCGGCAATGGAGTCACGTGCACTGGTATGAAGTTTTTTTAAGTTTTTGTTAGCGATAGTTTTACCTGTGGTAGAAAATATATTTCGATTTTAGTGTCAACAGTTTGATTTATCAAAGATCTCTCACCTGCAGCGCACAAACTTCAGTTTGCTTAATTTTAGTGGTCTCGCTGTTTTCTAACTCCAAAAGATAAATTGATTACGCTAAATATCGTTTGTGTTGCCATAGTTACCGACCATTGTTTGGCGGGAACACACAACTGCCACCAAAACGCCACCTGCAACTCATTTCGAGGACCCACGTTTAAGTGTGAGTGTAAAGAGGCGAGCGGTTACTATGGCAACGGGACCCAATGTTTTGGTGAGTATGCATTTTTTTAATTAAGCTGTCTACCGAGTTTTTTGTTGTTGGGCCTTTCCAAATTCCTCTTGATTGTATTTTCAGGTAATCTTGTTTTTCTTTTCTCTCCAGTTGGGTGTCCTGTTAACCATTGTGAAAACGGAGGAACATGTATAATATCTAAAATAGGCAATATTTGCAAGTAAGTAGAAAACTGTCAGCAGTTGTGTGTTGGAGTGCAAATCCAAAACCAAAAAAATTACTCTGATGAATCACAAGAGACGAAGACAGCTCAGTGAACCAATCAGAAGTTGGAGTAATTACATGCAATCGGCGTCAAGCGCGGGAAAACGAGGGCTTTCAACCCACGATTGGTTTTGGTTTTGCCTCTCATTGGCTCAGAACGTGGCGGGAAATTTAAAGAACATTCAAAGAGCGAAGTAAAGCACAACCGCCCAAGAGGAGCAATGTCACATGTCGTTAGTGATTTGTTGTAACGTTCTAAATTTTGTTCAGATGTCCAAGAGGTGTCCATGGCGACCGATGTGAATTTGGTGATGAAGAAGCTACCACTACTGCGGATGCTGAATTAGGTAGGTTTACAGTGTCTCCCCTTATGAATCAGAGTGCAAAGCAAATAAAGTTAAGACCACAGAACTTTTTCCTTTGCCTCGTCGTCCCGTCTGTGTCTAGCTATTGACTCTTCTGTTCAAAAGGTAAATAGCACATGGTTTTATATTCAAAAGACAAGATTCGAATGCGAACTGTACATCACAATATTGATTTGTGAGATACAATTTGTTTTTTCAATTGAATCCAACAACAACTTGCTGTCGTGTTTTGAATCAGAACGGCTGTGTCAAAGAGGGGAGACGCTTTTGGATTAAAAATAGTATCTTTTCTGGCACGAAATGCTTCTGAAATATGAGGAGTAAAAGAGCTGGTACTATTGTTTGTCTCTGGCTGAAAGGAAAGGCAAAGAAACTCTTTCAGGTATTGCTCTCCAAAAGAAGTGGAAAATTACAACATTTGGAACCAAGGAATGGCTTAAAGTTCGGTTTGAACTGTCCGAGGAATGTAATTCTGTGGACGCTGCTTGATAATCCTGTTGTTTGCTCTTCACAGATACATGGTTCATCGTGGCAGTGGTCCTAGCGTCAGTTTGTGGAACGCTCTTGCTTGTCCTCTGCTTGTGCTGTATCTGCTTCTGCTGGAGAAGGTAGGAGTCAATTATTAACCTTTCTTATGTGATAGGATATAGGAAAAGACAGAGAACCTTTATTGTGAAAATTCGACGCAAGATTGTATAACAATAATTTGGTGACTGAAATGTTACTAAACTGCAAACTGATTGACTCTTCAGGCGACGCAGATATCGTGAAGACACTAGTCCTTATGTGGCTGCCCGAAAGTACCGCCAGTCCAGAAAATCTAGCGTCATCCATCTTGAAGCAATTGACGAGGACTTCACTGTTCCAAATAGAAGACTGAGAGCATCTGCACTTTCCTCCCATTCATTCCGACAGGTTGCGAGTGGCCTGGGCGCCGCTAACCGCGCCATGAGTCAGCTATCGAGAGTGGGTCAGCAGTCCCAGATTGATCAGGCCAGAAAGGCCCGTTATAGCCTGGAACCCACTTTTGACACCTTAGCCTTTGATGACTGGATGGAAAATATTGTAAGTATTTCATGTAAAACCCATGAAAAGAACTTCGCTTTGACGTTATTCAGTTTGACTCTGGGTGGAGCAAGGTTGGAACAGTGGTGAGGAGTGGTTACTTTTGATACCAGTTGACTGCATTGTCAGCTGAATGGCCCCGGGGGACTACTCCTCCGGCTGTAAAAATGACGGGGGTGCTCGTCTGAAATTCTTGAAAAGAACCCCAGTGTGAGAGCAGAAATTTTACGATAGAAACCTTGAGCTCTCGTTTCTCACAGGACGATAACCATGTGAATCCCTGATCCTCCCGTTAGACAGATAATTCTCAACGCGCTTCTGATTACCACAGAACGTTTATTAACAATGTGTAGCGATACGAATCGTAAAACCACGACGTTACAAAACGGTGTATTGAGTAACGAAGCGATGAAGCGAAACAAGGTGAAACGTATCGTAACGAAGTGAAGTGAAGCGAAGCGAAGCGAAGCGAAGCGAAGCGGTTTCGAAAACTAAGAAGCAATAAAGTAAAAACTACAAATTAGACTAGTTAAAGACTAAAGCGACCTTAATAACAAGATTCATGGACTAATACATGAACTAACCAAAAGTATAAAAAGGTTGCAAACTTACTTCTGTGTCCGCTTCGGGAATTCACAAAGTAGAGAAGAAACGTTGATTCTTAAAGCTTGATCGGTACACGGTGACACGCTAACTAGAACTGAAAAGTTTCCTAAGCACGTTCGTAGTAATACTAGCGAGAACAAAGGATAATGGATTTCTTTGTTGAATAAGCGTACGTGGGTAAAACATATCTGTCGGTTTCGACCACAAAAGATACGATTTCGGTTACAAAGGATGCCTTAAAGAATAGGAGGAAACTGCGGAAAACCATAAAACATTTGGCACTAACACCCAGAATCTCGATTAGTGGGCGTGGCCCACCAAAATTGTAAACTCTAAAAGGGTTGATCACTTCAATTTCTACTTGGGAAACCAATTTTAAAACACCAAATTAACCAATATTGAAAAGTTTCAATAGCAGTTAAGACGGTTCACTTTGACTCAATACCCTAAAGGGTACCGTGACAACTCTAGCGGTGGTAATTTTAGATTAAAGTACCCTAAGCGGTACCAACCATAAATTTCCCCCCTAAAAGGTACGACGAGTGCCCCCGGCATTTTTACAGGGAGTTCTTTTCCCGGGCTGATTGGTCTCTCCAGGATAAATAAAGTTTGGGGGAGTTTGGGGAAGCAGGGATGGCGCAGTGGCGGGAGCACTCAGCTTCCACCAGTGTGTCTTGGGTTCAATTCCCTGACTCGGCGTCGTAAGTGGGCTGAGTTTGTTTTTTCTCTACTCTGGCGTGCGTTTCTCGATCCCCGGAAACTTTTCGGGCTTATTTCGGGTGCCAAAATTTTCTACGTATCTTAAAAACGAAGGCGTTTCCAGGCTTTAAATTTTGTAGCAAACTTTCCCTTTCCTATTTTAAAGTCATAGTGAAAGACCAGCTCTTTAGAATAAGTGGATCGCAGTTTTAGAAATGGCTTTTCGGGCCCGAAACGTTTTCGGGAGTTTCGCGAAAAGGGGCCTCTGCTCCGAGAGGTTTATATCCGGGTACTCCGGTTTACCCCTCATCCAAAACCAATATTTGATTTATAATTAGATTGCTGTACGCCGGTTGATACCAGCTGACTGAATTGTCAGCTGATTGGTCTCTCCAGGATAAATAAAGTTTTATTAAGAACATAACTCCAGTCATATAGAGAATTATAGAATAATTTTTACAATTAAATTTCAACTTTAATTTGCTGTTTGGGCTCCCGCGAGTTAAAATAAAGTTTAAATTTACACTGGATACTATATTTCCTGAGCTAAAGGGATTGCAACCCATAACAATGTCAACTGATTTAACTAGCGTGAAACAAAATTAATTGTGCTAATTTGCTGAGTAGTCTAAGCGTTTCCCCTCTGTTGGCCTTACGATGAGGACGTTGGTAAAACAAGGCATTAGTAAATAGTTATGTCACTACATGTTAAAGAAAATACACGTTCACTGGCACTAGGGAATTCATCTGTACTCTATTGAGATGGTAAGAGACAAGTGTGTGAACCCTTGCTTTACTAGAAATATCTGACCAACTTAAACGGTTCCATCATCTGGTAATTTCTTTTCTTTATGTATTTTTTTTTTGTTTTACTTTACTGATATAGAAATTTTGGGAAAGCCTGCACTCTTCGAGAGATACCTAACGATATATAACTGAAACCTCAAGTAAGTTATACTGGCTTGATTATGCAAAGCATGACCACTTGCCCTGCTTTTTACAACAAATAGGACAATGTACTAATAATTTTTAACTAAACCAACAGTCTCCTGTTAAATTTCCTTTCCTTTCTATAAACTCAATGTTCACTGAAAATGATGATCATAACAAAAAGAGAATGATAATAATAATTAATAATAATAATAACGATAACGATGTGAACAATGATAATGATTTCGGTAATGAATTGGCTGGGTCTTCCCCTGCTTTGTTACCTTGCTGTTGTGTAGGAGTTTAGGCGTTTCTGAGAACACGACAGCTATGCCGCCGACGAGGGCTGAATTCACCGAGAGGCTTATTCAAGCCGGGCAAGTTTTGCGGGCGATATCAGACCAAAGACAGTGACTGACCCTCCAGGGGAGGAAGGGAGGATGGGTGGGTGGTCATCGGGCTTGGAACCCAGTATCTCATCTTTTAAAAACAATGGCAATACTTGCGTGTTCCTTTAGTTCTGGTACCTTGATTTTGCCATTCAGATTGTCGGGAATGGAGAGATACGATCGCTTTGGCTCGTGTGTAACAATAACTAGAAAACCACACGAGGTTGAGCTTGTTTGGATCTTCACGATTTGCGTTTGAATTTTAGATTCCAGAGACTCGGCTGACAGCTGGTACCGAAGAGTACACAGATAACAATAATTTCCTTTATTAATGGTATTTAACATTAGAATGCTACTCAAGTTAAACATTTGTCATATCTCTGCTGTTTGCCTTTAGAATTAAGTCTTTTTGTAAGACGGTATGAATGTAAGTTCGTTTATATTAGAATAAGAAATTTATTGTAAACTTATGCAGTGCATACCGCATTAATAGCTTCATGAAATCCGTGAATAGGCACTTTGTATTGTATTTTCAGCAAGGAAAATTTCTTATTTTGTGGAATACGTTAAATTGTTTTGAAAATCGCAAAACAAATCGCAGTCTTATTATTTTTGTAAAAAGATGTTGATAATCAAAAGTGTAGATAATTCCTGATATTCCTGTATTATTACTCTGACAGGGTACAATCTAGGGAAAATTTCTGTAGACAATATTTAATAAGCAATTAGACGCGCGGTATCGTGCGTGTGGAATATGTTGTTAGGAACAGATAGTATTTTTTGTAAAAAAATATTGACATTGGGTATGTGTCAAAGAACATTGATTGTCTTGAAATAAAAACGTGCCATTTTGCGATTGTTCAAATGTAGTTCATTATAGAGAGAGTGATTGGCACCTGCCATGTATAAAACCCGACTTCAAAAGTTGGCCGGCCATACGTCAATCATTTTACCATCATTGGCACCTCTTGTCCTAGCGGTTTCTTTGTTTGGCATGGGTGACTGTACTGTATTATTTACTTATTGTTGTTTATACATGTCCGTATAAATCATGTGGTAAGGAAAAGGATCGTGAATTGCACTGTGGACTACATTCTCTTCAAGTGGTTGACGCGCTGTTGATAAATACACACAAGCAACGGCTTTGATAACAAACAGGCTCCTGGCAGCTTGCTTTTGTATAGCCTGAGTATCAGGCGTTTCTAGGGTGGTGAAGGCAAAAAGAGCGAGAAAGCGAAGGAAGAAACGCCTGACACAAACAGCTTCTCAGAAGCCTTCCACCCCCAGACAGCGCGTGTTATAATTAGCCAATCAAAATCACTTCCGGTAACTGTCATGTGTCATGAGAGTAAACTTCAATATGGCGTCTGTAACCCCTGCGCTGGAAGCTTGACTTCCGGTTGACTCACGTGACGTTTCTCATTGTCTTTTGACCAATTAGCGTAACATCCAGAATCTGGATGTTGGACACAAGCGAATCAATGGCTTTGTGCCAGGCCCTTCTCTTCCTTCCCCTCGTCCCCGCTTCCCCGATAGGGCCTGATACTCAGGCTAGCTTTTGTATCAACTCTATTGCCTCATCACTGGCCACTAAAACTTGGAGAAGAATGTTTTAAACGGGAATCCAACAGGCCTGGGGAGATCCAGTGTGAGCGTTTCCTCTGCTCCCACATGCTCTCTCCGGTGCTCCCTCAATTCCAATCAGAGTTAGGCACGTGTCGAACTCAATTGATCGAACTAAATTCGACAGCAGCACGACTTGGTTTCAAACGTCGTACTACTGCCGTGTCGAACTGATTTCATAAATTGTAGATACATTTTAAAAGTCGGTTTTAAAAACCGCTTTGTTATGGTTTGACGCATGTTTACAGCAACAGCTTTGAATTCGACTGAATTAAATTCGACGTCTGAAACCAAGTCGTGCTCCCGGGTCGTACTACAGTCGCGCCAGATGAGCACGGCAGTAGCATTTCTCATCGTCATAGTCAAAAGCATCATTAGGGCACACATTTATTGAAAATCAACATTTATTGATATTTTCGTAGCTCAGCTTTCTCAAAAGTAGATAAAAATGCTCAACACCAGAAAACGTTATACCCATAGGGCAGGTCTGTCAGTCAGTCATTTTGTTTATCCAGTTTTTATCACTTATTTACAGCAAGCTGGAGCACATGCCGGCGCACACACTGGCATGGGAGGAGGGGGAGGGGGAGGGATGTACACTGGGGGTGGGGGAGCGCAGCATGGTTGAGGACAGATCTTCATACAGTGATGAATACAGATAGGTGGACAGGGAGGAGGAGGTGGCGCCGGAAGTCCGGGGCAGCCAGGTGCTCCGGGAGGTCCCATTGGTCCCATAGGTCCCATACATCCGGGGGATCCGGGGAATCCACGACATCCGGGAAGTCCAGGTGGTCCCATGCATCCTGGTTGTCCGGGGGGTCCTGGTTGCGGGCAGGGTACTGGCACGGGTACCGGGCAGGGTGGTGGTGGCGGTGGTGGTGGCACGCAGCAGGTTGGTTCACAAGCTGGAGCACATACGGCCGGGCATCCGTACCCACAAGGACTAGCCTCACGTTTTTCTTTATCCTCTAAAAAGAAAAGAAAATTAGCATGAAATTCTAAAAATGTAGAAATGGCTAGGATTGCACTAATGATATATTTTCTCAGCCCCGGGTGGCATCAAACCGCTATATTTCTGGCATCTGTAATGTGTAACTCCATGTCTGAGAATTTGGCTTAGCTGTTCAAAGTACGATTGAGCTAAACCAGGATTTGCACGATCTTTGATTTCAGTTCGATTGTTATCCAGTAACCATTATTTTCAAAAGAGTTTCGCCCTTAAGTTTTGATCTGAACTTTTCTTTGCTCTGAGCTTAAAATTTGCTCTTAAAGTTTGATTAAAAGATTTGAATGATGGAGTACGCACTCAATTATCGTCCGTTGTCACAGGTTAATGCAAAGGTTTTCAAGCCTTCTAGTTCAACTGAAACATAGGTTGTGGATCCCTTACCGAGTGATTTACCGCATGCTAAGGCCACAAGGCAACTTGCAAATAGAAATCTAAGGTCCATGTCTAAAAATGAAAGAAAGTAGCAACTACATTAAAAATGTCAAAAATTAGCAAATTGGCAAATTAGTTACAAATTTTTGAAACGGAATAAGTGAAAGATCGTCACTTTTTATTGATTTAAGGACGTGAAAATGCTATCACAGATACACCGCCCTATTGGTAACTACTTCATTAAAAAAATAAAATAACTGTCCCGTAGTGAAGTGCAAGCAAATAGCAGGTCTCAGTACAACTGCTTGTCAATGGTAAGCTGCGCAGCTGGCTTCAGAGGAAAGCAGAGCGCGAGAAAGAGCGGCGCTAACGAGGAAGAAAACACGCGAGTGCGATGAGGCTTGCGAGGGGAAGATTATTGTTTCTCTCTTTTGCTTGCATGTTTCTTCCTCCGCGTATGCGCCGCTCCTACTTTCTTCCAGTTGTTTTCAGCGGCTGCTGCACCGTGTCAACGGAATCGAATGGTTCCGTTACGCACTAAACTTAATTAATCGGAATTTTTGCAGTAATATATGATCATTAAATATGGTGGACTTTCTTCTTAAAAACCACGAAGGCTTCTCGTCAGGAGTTCAGATCTTTATCACTGCGTTTTCCCGCACGGAGGGGACAGACGTTTAAATTTTCGTTACGGTATCAATAAATTCCATAGAACAAACGGAAAGATGATTTGTTGCCTTAGCCGTTGATAAAAAAACTAAATTCTCGAATTTGGATAGCCTGCTCTTAATTCAAAAACGGAGATTGCTGGTTGAGTTAACAAAAAACTGAACGTGCAAACGTGAATACAAAAATTCTTCTCCATTAAAAGTAAGCTGAAACGGTTGCTTGATAACCTGTGTTGTGATAACCAAGTTGAAATTCTGCCTCTAGAGTTTAAAAGGTATAATGCCAAGTTTCATAAGCTTTTTGTTAACTGCCTTACTTAATTAAAGTTGTATTGAATTCAGGTGGACAAACGTAAAATTAAAATTATATTTTACTGTAGTGCTGGACCTTACGCCTGTTCGAATAAATATTGACAATACTAGACCTTGAGACCCATTAGATATTATCATTGTCGTTTCTACGCAAATAGTTATAATATCACTAGGCACCAAAACAAGAATTTGTTTTTATTTTGGAATAGATGTTATTACCTAAGCCTCTTTGTTTATCGTAAGAGAACACGACTGAATAAAACAAAACAGGTTTTTAAAAAATTACGTTTCCTAGCGAACACTTCTCTGTCTTTGATCTCTTACCTGTGAATTCGATTGCTCCAAGATCCGTTCAGCTAAAATCAATTTTAACTTTATGAACTTTCAAAGCCTGTTTTTGTTCCTATTTTGGTTTTCTCGTAAATAATTTACGATGTTTTACTAAGAATTACTTCATCTGATGCTGTCCAAATTTAACGCTCGAGTGGGCAGTTTGACAGACATAGTCACCTAACACTTGCTGCCACATGCCCAGAGATGTCCGATTTCATTAAATATTTCCTTTGTTTAGCAATAACAGATGAAATACACGATTCAGTTAGGGGAAATATGAAAGAAAAGGGAAATGAATTTTCTCATTTTTTGTCTGACTGTAAATTATTAATACTCCGAAACCATCGTTCAAAGAGGGAATGCACGGTTCAATTGAGCGGCTAAAAGCAGCACCAAAAATTTACAAAGGCCTTTTTCGATCTTTGAATAAAATCCGTCGTGTTAGCTTCGTTTCGCTTCAGTCCAAGTTCTTTGTGTTAATATGGGTAAGGAACCAAATCGAAGAGAAAAGTTGGTTTGAGACATGACGTAATATTGACTCTTCGCGCAGGTCTCCCAGAAAAGCTGTCCGCCTTTGATAAATATATCAAAACATTGGTCTTCCTCGCTGTCAGTAAGGTTGTACTTGACCCCTCGACGGCTTCTGTCAACTAAAATAAGTCGAAACAAGGTAAGCTTCATTCGTATGGCAAAAATGCTTCATATTTTAGCGGCAGGCGCGCCTTAAAGTTTCAATAAGGACAGCTTCTTTTTGAGTGGTTCATTGCTGTTCACCTTTACTCGGAGGTGGTCTCTCGCATAGATGAACTCAACAGGTGATCCATTTGATCTTTTGGGTAGCCAAACCTCTCCTAACAATAGAAGCGTGTTCGTTTCGCCTTAAAGGGAACCCATGATCCTTAAGTGATTAGACTTGATATGATGTCAAGATGACTACTTCTTAGAACGAATTCAAACCTGACGGGAGAATTACAAAAATTACAAACGTCTACACGGATAAAAACAATTTTAATTTCTGATTCAAAGTTAATTACTTTTTAAAAACATCATCACCGCGCTTCTATGCAAAAGGCACTTCACTTTTTTTAATAGAATGAACCTCTCAATGGATGATTTCGAGTTATTTTTTGTTCCTTTGGAGTTACTCAAGTGTAACAAAACTGTCACAGGTTTTTTAAGGTTCAGTTAACGAGGTGTGATTGTGTTTCATCCACAGGGAAACTTGGGTCATGTTTAGATTAACACTTGCCTGCATTTTGCTCTTTATTGCTTCTCTGGAAGCTAGAAAAGGTAACAGTTCTTTTATTTATTCATCTTTGTCAATTGTATTTGTTCACACGGTTTCAACTACATCCGTGACACTGTACATAATGACAATAACAACCAACTGGTGTATAACTACACACCTGTGATGTTTCCTGGTCTTGTTAGGCCCTTCTCATCAAATGGTTTTTCTCAAGCTCAGGGCGAATGAAACATCAAAAGCCATGACAATTTGAAAAAGCTAAACATTGTATCATAACTCCCAAACAACAGGGACCGCCTTCCTACACTATTTAATCGCGTTCAGTTTGTTTTCTTTTACATATATGTTGGTTGGACATGTTTCAATGCAATGAAGTCCCTTAAGTTGATTACTTTTTTGTAACAGGAAGAGAAACAGGTGCCTTTGTCGCCGACGTTTGTTACCTTCTTGGCGCCGAGCAAATTTAAAGGAAATTTCACAAGTTGACGGAACATTTTGGTTAAGAAACGTTACGTTCAAAACCCTTTATTTCTGGTTAATCGATGTTAAGACTTCGCAGTTTTGGCGGTATTGGTGAAGTAAACATAGAAACGATCATTGAAACAAAACTAGCAAATGGTGAAAACGAACGTTAATTTTCCATCAGGTGTAACATTCGCTTTTCATATATAAAAATTGCTCGGAGAACAGTGCAATGGTGATCTCTCTCTAAACTGAAAAACTATACAATTTGAATCACCATTGGCTCCGCTGAAATTTTTAATTGACCGAGGTGTCGGTAGGCGCAGGTTCATAAAGCATTAATTACACGATTGAATGACTAGAGATTACGGCTTGGGTCTACATTACGGCTTGGGTCTTGGCACCAAACTATCATATCATGTAAGTCAGTGTAGTGGGTTATAAAATGGTCTTAATCTTTTGATTGGTGGGTATTTACACACTCCAAGCGTTAAAAGGAAGCAGAGGGGTTAAGGATTTTGTTGAAAAGAATGACCTGTGAATAAAAATAATGAACCACCGTTTTATTTTGCAGTGACAGAGGCGTACCTGCACCACGGAAAAATCGTCAAGATAACAAAAGAAGTGGAGGATGAACCGGGTAAATCAACAGATTTTGCTTTAAAGAGTATTTTTACCATGTTTTTAACACCCTTTTCTTATGTGTTCTGTTTGATTGTAGAGAATTTAGAGAAGCGTGATGCCAACCCCTGTGGTATGGGATGCCCCGCAATATGCGCTCCTGCCTGCACACCTTCATGCTGTGTACCACCACCGCCACCGCCACCGCCACCACCACCCTGCCCTGTACCCATGCCTGTACCCTGTCCACTACCAGGACCCCCCGGACAGCCAGGATGCATGGGGCCACCTGGGCTTCCCGGATGTCGTGGATTACCCGGTATTCCCGGATGTATGGGACCTATGGGACCTATGGGACCAATGGGATCACCCGGCTGCCCCGGTCTTCCAGCACCACCTCCCCCACCCTGTCCGCCAGTATGTATTCACTACTGTATGAGGATCTGTCCACAGCAGTGCTGTACTCCTCCACCCCCACCAGTGTTTCTTCCTCCACCACCCCCTCCCCCAATGCCAGTTTGTGCTCCATCGTGTGCACCAACATGCTGTCCCATGGGAAAAAAATAAACATTGCAAGAATTCTTGATAAATGAAAGGGTCAAAAGACGTTCGGAAAGGAAATGATATGGCGGCGAACGCTCTGCCCTTTTGCAGGAAGAATAATACTGAAAGACAGCTCGTTGTATTTATTCGCAAACGCAAATGCAGATGGCAGGCAATTCTTTGCCCACTCGTGGAATGAAGTTGTGCTAAATCCAACTTTTTTTAACCTTCACTTGATTCTCCAATCGGTAGGTTGATGAATAAAAATTCTTTTGGCAACGGTTTGTCAGTTATGCTACGTGTACTCCGTTAGGTTGCGAAATTGAGTTGACAATATTTTTAAAGATGTTTATCAGTTGTACGGTTGCGTTATTATAAATGATAGGTTTTCTGCTCTCCAAGAGAAACGAAATTAATGTTTTGTAGACCTGCACGATCTATTTGTAAGGAGAAACAGAAAATCATTTACCTGTGTCTCGATAGATTTCGTAACTGAAGCCGATACATTTGAGTTCAGTCACCATTGCCCATTATTAGTAAACCATGACGGCAACAGAGTGTTCCGCCTGTCACGGTAGTATCTTTCAGTGATACTTGTTCCTTGGAATTTCGATCTTCCAAAGACTAGCATGTGATACCATTGTCAGTTAATAACATAAAATGTTCGAAGAGTGGCACGCGCTGTGATTGGTCAAATCAGGTACATTGTATTTTCGATGATACACGCGCCTACGTCATGCGCGAGCACTGTTGAGGCATAATGCACGCACATGTGCGTGTGCACGCGAGAATCTTGGGACATGTTATGCGAGAAATATTAGTAAAACAATAAACGAGATGTCATTTACTACCTATTCAACATTATTTTGATCATAAAAGCAAAATTTGGGGATAGAGTGTCAACAAATTTAATCAAGAAACTTCCTGTGTAGAAGCTATCTGAAATCTCCAGGA
Source organism: Galaxea fascicularis (assembly GCA_948470475.1). Taxonomy (NCBI): domain Eukaryota; kingdom Metazoa; phylum Cnidaria; class Anthozoa; order Scleractinia; family Euphylliidae; genus Galaxea; species Galaxea fascicularis. The sequence continues at coordinate 25,721,672 of OX419343.1, read as the reverse complement.
GCTCGTACCCACGCGGAATTTCAGCTGACAGAGAACGCTGTTATAAATCAATAATAATAATAATAATAATAATAATAATAATAACCATATAACAGTAATTGGCTGTCGACTTGAACGAATTCTACAAACATTTAACATAAAATGATTAATTGCCGTTACTGATTGAGTCAAAAGGCCTTGTGAACACTCGACGTCCTTGGCTAATGTTCGGCTACACTTATATCTGTAAAACTACAATCTCGGCTACAAACTTCAAATGCAAACAGAAAACAAGTCAAAATTCTGGTTTCTATCAAAGCCGTAGGTGATGAAGAGGCATTAGGGAGCTGAAGCAACGAAGACGACGACAACGCAGCGACGGCGTCTTTTCAAAATACAACTTCTTGTTTTTGACACTTTTTCGTGATTATTCCAATTTGATTCCAATTTAATTCAGAGGGTCGCTTCTTGTGATGGGCTCCTAACAATGAGCACTCGAGGAAAGCAAAGGCAATGGCAAGTGACGAGTTCCAGTGCCTCGCTTACCTCATGTCTCGACCCAGGTGTACCCCGTTTTTCCATTGATAGTCTGTCCAGGCTCAGTTTTACGTAGCACTTAGCAGCCAAACCTCGCGCGCGATGTGCTCACGAAAAGACGAGGGGGGACTGCAGACAAGGAGCTCCCTCTCCTCAGTCTCCTCTCATTTTCCTCCGGATATATTACGAGGCCCTGTTTAGGAAATTAGCCCACACAAGCTATCGTATTAACAGATACGTTAGATTTTTTTTGCAAAGTTACATTGGTACACAGAAACCTTCTCAGCTTTAGAAAGCCTCTTGTGGTCCGCTACCCAGAAAATATTCATTCCATACCACGCTAGTTTTAAACCATTTTTATTAAGTTCAAATTCAAACCAGCGAGGAACTATATTTACAAACAGTAAAGGTATTGTCACTTGCTTATTTTGCTCTTTTTGTCATCTACGTCCTTCTGTTTGTTCTCGCTTTTCTGTTGCTTAAAGTTTCCCACTTTTGTTTCAACGGACGGGGCGACGTGATATCTGTAGGGGTATGCGTATTGGTATCCGTAGTTGTATCCATAGTTGTACCCGTAGGGGTATGGATAAGGGTGGGGGTAGTGGTATGGGTACGGGTGTTGAACAACGACCGGGGCCTGGACATGCACAGTTGGATTTAGCGCGGATGGTGTTGGGGCTGGCTGGTTTACTTGTTGGTATGGATAGTGGTAAGGGATCGGGTAAGTGTTATGTTGATGGCACGGGTATCCGTAATTCCAGTATCCGGGGTGTTGAAAATACCAATCGTTCGACTTTCCTAAATATAAAACAAACATATTGGCCAATAAATACTCACAAACAAAGTAACACAATCCGACCACACAGTTACTTAAATTTGAAGAATTCATTCAAAAAATAAAGTGACATTAGGACGTAAACAATAACTTCTTTCGGAAAAATTTGATCATCGATAGTTGATATTGTTGGCAACAGACTTTATTTTTGGTTTCAGGTCCATGAATCATGCGTATTATTTAGGTTTCTCGATTATTTCTCGATCGACTGTCGACTGGAGATTTGATTCTGATCAGTTCCTTAGTAGTCTTTATTGTCTCACAAGACCAATTTTCAGTAAACAAATAAAAGCTTTATACCTTTTTTGTCCTTATCCTGCTTCACTTTATCTGATTGGCTTTGAAGGACAAGTTGCTGCGGTGCTGCTGATGCTGATGCTGCAGGGTCAGCGGTGTATGTTTGAGCAACCTGCGCGACCTGCGCGACATGCGCAGTGTTAGATTCCGATGCGCTTAGGGCCCTGGAATCCACCACAACAAAGACTGCTATCAAGCAACCGATTACCACGGAAGTTTTCATCTCTGAAACAGAGTTTGTTCATTATGATCAATTGCTTGACTTATTGCTATGGGACGCTTTCATTTCTTAAAAGTAAATAAAGGGAAAAAAAAGACAAAAACATACAAAAGCATAGAAGATGAAGTTTTACTTCATTGGTCACACCTCTAGGCATGGGTTGATGAATCACGCAAAAATATTCGATAAATAAAAGAAAGCAAAAGAGTCGTGTCGACATTTGAATTGAGCAGTGGGAAATGTTTTATAAACTAACATGAACCTGTCAGTATTTGATCCCGTGCGAATGACTTGCTGAGAGCAGTTAAAACGTTAAGGAAATCAAATAAATGAGATAAAAATGGGCTTTTTTTTCAACTTGGAGCAGTAAATGTGTTTATTATATGGGGACAGTTTTAAAGGTAGAGCTACGTTACTTTTTTATTAATTTATTTAACAAAAACAGATGAAAAGACGCTTATTTCTAAGTTGTAGACATTATCGTGACCCAACCAACCAGAGAAACTATAAATCAGCACCAGTTCTTTCTTGTGTAAGTTTCCGTTTCTTTACCTCGATTGAAATTTATTCTTGTTTCTTATAAAAAATGAAGAATAAACATTGTTGTTACTGGTAAGACAGCACAGCTCTTTCTCAAGAAGTTGAATTTATATGGCGCTCTAAATTCAGACTTAAAATTCTAATAATGGGAAAAAGAATTAAGCAAGAACTAGAACTTACCAATTTACTTTTTCTGTACCACACCACGTCTTCCTCAAATCCTTCAAAATCTGGTGACTGAATGTGATTGAGAGAACATTTTTCTCGTATCATTGGCCAAGATGGGCTTTGATTGGCTGATTACAAAGTATTATGTCAACAGAATTCCGTGAAAATACAAGGGAATATTGACGCTTGTTGTACATGATAACACGGAATGTTTGGTGCCTGACACTTAAGGTGATAACAGAATATTAACAAACATTCCGAGAACAGAGGGCATTGTTCTTTCACTTCCATTAAAGTTGTGACAGTTGTGACAATTCAAACGTTAACCAGCTTACAGTATTTTTATAGAATTGTTCATTAGCTTACAAGATGGTCCTAAAATGTGACTGTATGAGGGTTATTTACCAGGAACGAGGGGGTATGTGATATCAGTATTCACCTGGTACCGTCCCGAAGGCGGAGCCCGAGGGGCGGTGCCAGGTGAAAATATATATACCCCCCGAGCGACAGGTAAATAACATGCTTATTTGTCACTTGGTGAAGTTTCTTAATTCTCTTGAGATGCTATTGTCAAATAAATATTCTAATTTCGATGTCAATCCATGTGGAGTGGTCAAACAGTGGGTTTCTCAGAACTGAGATGAAGGACTCAGAGGAAGAAATACTCTTAACCCAGAGCAAGGGACATTACGCAATGACAAAAGCAGACGACGCAAATGAGGTTCAAGAAAATGTGGAAACCGTAAAGAAAGGGAAAAAGCGAGGCATACCGATGAGGAGGTCGCCCAACGTAACAGAGAGCGAACACAAGTTAACACAAGAATAGCTACTTCATGGACGGTATCCGGTATCCGCTTTGGCTTGTGTTGTTTAACTGTGAAGGTTAAATATGTTGGGGGGGGACTATAAGTCGAGGGGAATATGAGCAGGGGAAATATATATTACATTGTTTTGCTTGCTGGTTTGCATGTGACGTCACGGCGGCCATGTTGGTGCACAAAAACAAAGGAATGGCGGCCATGTTGGTGCACAAGGCTAACCCTGTGGGAATAGGCCATTTCCGAGTTCATGTCTGCCTCCTCTTCAAAGCGAGTCTAAGTGCGAAGTTTTTGTGATGGTAATTAGTTCTACTTTACATATGAATGAAAACTAATTTTCATAACAAAAACTTCGCACTTAAACTCGCTTTGAAGAGGAGGCAGACATGTACTCGGAAATGGCCTATTGAACTCTATCTTTATGCAAATACTACAACCTGCTTTTCAGATAGTGAATAATGATCACGGGTTATGTAATATATTCCTCTGAAAAATTAAAAGAACATAGGAAACCGAGCCAAGTGACAAATAAGAGAAAAAAGCTTCATTCCACCAGAGTGTCGTTTGTGTTTTGATTTTAGGGAATGGCCGATGCTTTTAAGAACTAACTCAATCAGCGTCAAAGGTGAGAACAGAACTTCAATTCATTAATTGCGATAGGTGGACGTTAACCCGACTCCCCCAGGCCGAATCCCGAACACTGGAACTGACTCTAAATAAATGGAATGAGCAAAGGAGATGTGCAGCCGTGAGAAATTTGGTTTGTAGACTGAAAGAGGCGTGACTTTTTGGAATGAAATCACCATCACTTTAGAGTGTAGTGAGGCACTGAACGAACACAAGAATGATTGCAAAGGAGGTTACAAGAAACTGCTAGTTTTCGAAAATGAGTCCGCTGAAATGGGCGGGAGAACTGACGGAAACTGACAACGCAGTGGAACTGAATTTGGCTTATAAACAGCGGTTATTACGAAAACTTGTAACATCAGTTGAACGACCTTTCCTATGGCTAGGCCACTGTTACGAGATACTGGAGATATCTTTCTGATCCTGTCCCTAGTTTTGATTCAAGAATACTGAAGCGGTACACACTGACGAAAGCGATGGAGGAAACCACTGCACGCCGATTGCCTCCGAATGAATTTGAAATCCATTCCAGCAACACAGAGAAACAGCTCGTCCCCTAGGTCGCACGTGGCTCTGTCTTGTCATTGCCAAGATTTTCATGTGCAATCTAGATATCATAAACAAAACTCATGTTATAAACTGCTCATGTTATGTATCCCAAAGGCACTCAGGAATACAAGGATACAAGGACTTCGACCTGGATAAACTACAAAGGATATACAACATTTGCTTTTAAAGGCCTGTTCATGCTGTATATCCCAAGTAATTGATGAAAGGTCATGAGCAGCCGCAAACGAGCGACGCTTAGCGGTAACTTGAATTCTACCGCAGAGGACGGTTTTTGAGCAATTACGGCCGGCTTTCGTAGATTTAATCATTACTGTGCATTATATTAACTTCCACGTCTAAGAATGATGACGCTTTTATTACATGAAGGATATGCAGTGGTCGATTAAAGGAATTAGGAATGTTGCGAGGGACTGGGTATCAAGCTGAGATAGAGGACCAAAAGTCCCCAACTCAGCTGGATACTTGTAGGTCATGTGTAAAAAAAGAATGATAAATCAGCCGCCATTTATGAAAGTGCTCTATGGTCTCAAATGGGGAGATTAAAATGTTAAGCGACTGGTTTGGATGCGTACGCGTGTTTCTCATTTTTCGATGGTGATCGCGCAATCTGCGGTCGCCTCAGTCTTCTTGTTTCACTTAACAATTATTCCTCGAGCCCGAATGGGCTCTGAATCAATAGCCCATGAGGCCGAAGGCCGAATGGGCTATTGACTCAGAGGCCATGTGCGAGAGGAATAATTGTTTTAGTAAAATCCAACTAGTTGGTCCAAAAAATATCGAGACAAAACATCTTTCGCTATGTAAAGCTAGACTTATTTGCCTCCAAAACATTACAACTGACGGCCAGGCGCACTCACTTACAATAATTTTTGTCAACAGTTCAAATTTATTTTGTGCATTCCTACCGGCGTTAAATATCTTCATTCCATATTTAGTTGACTTCTTTGTAGATTTTGGTATAGATTTATGTAATAATGAGCTCAAATACTCGTCCGAAACTTCAGCAAAACGCGATTCAGCCGCCATTGTTTTGGTTTTGAAAGCCGGCGCTTTTCGCTACTAGTGGGCTATAACAAATAGCCTACTAATAGCTCAACCAATCAGAACGCAGCATTGATAATAGCTCACTAGTTGGATTTTACTTATAATGTATAACTTTTGGCATGTGGTATAGGTTATGCAATCATGAAATCTGTAGGTGGACGTACACGTCGTGAAACGGTCACTGATCTTAACCGATCGCTTAGGTTCTGACATTTTGTCAACATTTGGAATGTTTTGGATTGACATAAATAAGTTGCTATCCGGCGGCAGACTCGACTTATAAGTCCTGAACTTATGCAAATTCGAAAGGCTTTAATATCTTGGCCTTGAAACAGCTGAAACAGAGGTTCTAAGCAGAATCGGCCATTGGCTTTCTTTAAATTGAATTCACGGTTTTTTTCAATAGGGCCAATTGACCACCACAAAGAGATTCAAGTACCGAGTTTTCAAGCGTTAGCCATTTGTCACTCAGGGAGAGACAAATCTAGAAAACCAAAGTTAAAAATAAAAATTCTCCAATTGACTTCGGGCACCAAGGCCGGAAATTACGCACGACATTGGAGAGCGCGCACCGAAAAACATGGAGCTGATGGAGAACTAAACCGATTTACAAGAATATTTTGAGCATTTTGCTTCATCTACAGACAAACCTCAACAAGCCAAAATTGCACAGTTGTGCCAGTTATTTAGACGTTATCGTTAAATGTCGGGAAGTTTGCCTAAATTATGGTCGACAATGACAACAAAGCTTAGGTATAATTTGGTTTCGCCATTGGTCATGTTATATGGTCACCTGAATTTGTCTAATTTAGATTGAGGTAATTGAGAGCTGTTTTCCACAAAATTATCATTGCAAGGTGTTGACATACTGACATAAAGGCAATGTCATTCACAGTTTTCTTGAGCTAGCGCCTGATATAACTCTCAAAGCACGTATGCTGTTTAAGACAGTTAATTTTCAGTATTAAGACTTTTGCGGCTCAGTTTGGAATCCTTGCTTGAGGTAAGACAATTTGAGGTTAACCAAGTGTAAATCTCGATGGTAAAAATTGCTTGATGTTATGTTGGGATATTCAGTTTCAGCCTTGATGATGAACCCGTTACAAACAGTAGAACTGAAGTTGTTTGGAATCGTTGCTTGCGAAGTGAGGTTGTTGTCTAGAAGGTTTCGATCTTCGTGTTTCTTCGTAAATATTGTAAACAATGCTTGCTTAAAACTAGAAAACACTTAATTCTCGATTAACACCGATTAAGGCAGGTTGACTGCTGTGAGTTACTGAGTATCCAGCTGAGCAGAAGACTAAAAAGATTCATGCGAGGTAAAAGGAAATACGGTTTCTTTTATATACTCATACTCATACTCATTTTTCTTGGAATTCTATCCAAGGGGGAAAGGTGCAATGAGGTTATCCCTATGTGAAGCACCAACCCAAGGTCAGCACTAGGGGTGGTCACAGCCAGGGTTCGTTACGTAACTAGTGGTTCTTTAACGTCCCACAGAATTAATTGTGGAGAGTTGTGAGACGGGACCTCCGGTTTATCGTCTTTTGAGAAAGTTTACCGGTACAATAAACCATAGATTTTCGACTAATCACAGCGCGTCAGTTGTCCTGATGGGTACCCTGCGAGCAGTCGGTTTCTCCTCCGCTTACCGACTGAGAGAAACCATTGGGAACATGCGCAAACTACGTTGCATAATAACAACCATACAATTTCCGTTGGGCGAATACTACATAAAGCGTTAATAAAGCTGTTCATAAAGGCAACTGGCAGTCGGCAAAAGTACACGAACCGTGCTGAAAGCACTACAGGTACAGTTTCGAGCGAAGTACGGCACAGCCTCGAAGAATTATGGAGCGGCATTCAATATCAAGTGACTTGCAAAAGACAGCCCGAAAGATTGCCCTTCAAAGAAGACTATAGGGCCATTGTATCTCTTCCTTTCCAAAAATAGAACAGAACCAGCGTTGGTCTTGTCCTAGCTTTGATATTTCTAGAACGGTACTCGAAGCTTCACCCTATACCTGGTCGAAGAGGAATTTGTAATCTTGGACTCCGCTGTTTTGATCACTGCACAACAGGCTCCCCCGAACGCAGCGGTTATGTAGTTGACCACCGTACAGGGATTCTAAAAGCTGACGTTTCGAGCGCTAGCCCTTCGTCAGAGCGAATCGAGGAATTATGGGTTGTGTGTAGTTTTTATAGTGGAGTAGGAGCTACGCTATTGGTGGTAACATGGCAACGTGAAAAATAGGAATACATTAGTTAAATGAAAAGCGTTCGTTAATACCGTGGGGATTAAGGGTGCCGATTTGGAAGATGAATTTTTGTTCCAGATTCTTGCGGCTTTCCGTCGTACCTTGATGAAGGGAAAGGCCGCAGATAGCCATGTGTTGTTTGGAGTGGTTAGGGAGATTAAAATGACGAGCGACTGGCTTAGATGCATCCTTGTCATTCTTCTCAACATCGCGAAGGTGTTCGCGGAATCGGTCGCCTAGTCGTCTCCCTGTCTCGCCAATGTATAATTTATTGCATAACGTGCAGGTTAGGCAATAAATGACATTTGCGGAGGTACACGTGAAACGATCAGTGATCTTAACAGATCGCTTAGGTCCCGATATTTTGCTAGTGTTAAGAATGAATTGACAAGTTTTACATCGTGAGCGCGCGCATTTGAAAGTGCCGGGTTGCTCGTTAGTTTTAAATGCGCTTCTAACTAAAAAGTTGCCGACGTTTTTGTCGCACGCGCAAGCGCCAAAACAAGTTTACTAACTCGTTTTACCAGTTCAAAATTAATTTATTTATCCTTGGCGCTGGACGGTAGTCACAAATGTCAACCGTCTCCTCCCCTTAGACTACGCTGGACGGTGGCTCACTCAAAGAAACAAACGGTTGCTCGCTGTGGTTTCTTTCTCGGCAAGCGGGAGGAAAAACCAACTGCTCGCCCGGAGGACCTGATGGGCTTTCAACGTCGCGGAGAGGCCGAGGAAGAAAGTGATAATTGCATGTCAATTTGCAAGTGAAAATGAAAAAGTTTTATTTTTAATATCACTATACGTATGGCACGCCAACCGTTTCAACATTACTATCACCAATTTGAACATAAATGTTATAATAAAAAAATATTCACAACAGTGCTTCTTTTGAGTTTAACTCGGCAGAGCGATATACGAACATTAGTTTCAAAACACTGAAAAGAGAAAACTTGGAGTTAATTTTCATTCACCAACGCCAACCATAGATTCGACAAACCTCGACTGGTTCATCTTTGCGTCGAATCGTTGCCTGCTTTGCGTGAAAATGCCAGAAACGTCTTCAAAAAAGTCTCCGATGGCCCACGATCACAACCTGTGCGAATTCAAACCTACCCTTAACTCCCAAAATCTGATTAGCAATTCTCCCTTCGAGCTACCATATATTTATTTGGAAATTAAAGAGAATTTGGTCTTAAATTAAGATAACACCCTCAAACTGATAAATTTGTCTCTTCTTATAACCTGTTTGCTCCATTAATATATTGAAATTGTGAGACCCATTGCACGTGCCAGATTTTTTTTTGGAGATGCATGACTTTGCATGACTCTGCATGAATTGTTTTTGGCTCTCTCTTACCCTTCCCCTGCCCCATCCCCCACCATTTTTCTAACTGGTTCGTCCTGAAATTGCAGGGATGAAGTCAACAGAGGTCTGCATATCTTTTTCCTGTAGTTTGGATTCTAAGAAAACGATTCTTGGGGCAAAAGATAACCAGAAATAAAAGGCCAATTTTCGTGGAACCGGCATGGAGGTCACAAAATAGAAAAAAATGGCACCTGTTAACATCATACTGAACAGTTCCTTGAAAAATACAAAAAAACACAATGTCACACAGAGTGCGTAAGATACCGTACTGTGTAATAAAATTTTCAATATTAATTGTTGTTTTTAGTAAAAGAATATACACAAAAATAGAACAGCTGAATTATCAATTCTGTATTTCACTTTCTTTTCAAGCTGGATTTTGAGAAATAAATGGACAGACATTGTAGATCGAAGTGTTTTGCTCCAGCTAATTCAAACCGTGATTTCAATTGTGCGGATGAATCCATCAGGACGATTATGCCACTTTCTTCAAAACAGCAACTAATAACTTGTAAAACAAGTAAATTGATTTGATGCATTAAAAATCGAAATCTTTGTGGATACCGCATCTCAGTGAAACATCTGGAATACTCAATTGGGCATCTTTCAACATGACTATAAACTTGAGAAAATTTACGAATCGATTTTAGAAACCATCTGTTTGCCTCCCACTAAGACCTGAGAAAGGTATCATGAATGACCTCGTATTATCACTGATAGCCAACTAAAGAGTACTTTTTTGCTCCCTGTGAAAGATGTATTAAAGTACGTAAATACTTAAATTGAAGCATTGCTATCTGCCAGAGTTTAACCAATCAGATCATGAAGAGGATTTATTCAATAAGATTAGCTATACAATTTGATAACCAGTCCAACATATAAAATGATTTTATAATCAAGGCTGCGTCATCGAGCCGACTGACAGCCTCAATCGCCTAAAGACAAAGGCATGTTCATTGTTATTCAAGATTGGGAATCCTCGAAGCATACTCAGAAAAAAACAGCGCAAAAACGGTGAGTCCTCGGAGCGCTTTGCATGCAATACTATAATGATATTGATCTTAGTTCAGCACGTAAAAAGTATCGATTTTTGCTCACTGTTTTAACATTTAAATCAAAGTAACAATTTTGGTCCGATCCGTACTGAGCTACTTCTTCCGAGGGAGAATTATCTAGGTGTGTAATTGTATTCTTTTTGCACATTTATTGTTGCTTTACTATCTAAGTGAGGGCGGAAAACTTAAATTTATTCAGAATAACTCTTTTTCTTTTTTTGATCAGCCCGTATCTCTATGAATCTGATGGTCGTCAGTCATTTTGCAAAACCGAAGAAGTCCAAGATGGCGCCTGTTTAGAATTTGGAAACACACTTTTGCTTTTTGCAAGGGTTGACCGACAAAGTGCACAAACAGAAGTAAAAAATGTAAAATAGTTGAGGAAGGGATGAAAGCAACGACAAACTTAACCATAGTCCTGATTCAAACTCAAGTGATCAAGAGTATGTGAAACCGGTGCAAATTCGTTATCACGTCTTCCCGGTTACCCTTAAAATTATATACATCAAAACTCAGTAAGCTTGTTTTTCGGGAATCTCTGCTTAAGGGATCTGCTGCGGCTTTTTCCACATAATTTTAGCCGGTGTTGAACATTTTTTGTAAACCTTTTGCTTTAGCCCCTTTCGTCAGCTCTTTTCTTTGGAAATTTATAAGCGAGCGGCATTTTTTTTTTTACTGGTGACTCATCAACCAGCGGTTCCAAGCTGAATTTCGACTGTCATGTTAAACGTTTAAAGATTTGTTTATCTCTTCTCTTTTAGGGTTGGAGGCTAGGTGACTCTAGTGAAGACTTTCTGAGGAATGCGTAGAGCGCAAGGAACAGTTAGAATCTCGGTGGGGTTTTTCGCGGTGTTTGTCACCGACTTTCCTTGCAGGTGTTGGCCTTACTGTATTCAATAGAATACTTAGGAAAGTTTCGTTTTGGCGGCTGGCGATTATAAGGATTTACAAGGATGAATTCTTTGCCATTACTGAACGATTAGTATTTTCTGATATGATTTAAGTTTTGCAGCTATTCCTCCAAATCATTGTAATCGAAAGGTTTCATTGAAGGAAACTGGCAACGAATAAATTTCAGGAGAGCAAGATGAATTTTTTGTTTTAATTTCCTCCCCAGACTTCGCACTCGACACTTTTTAATTTCGGGAGTAGACGTTTTCCAGGATATAAATTTTGTGTTGTCTTATCTTTTTCCGCAAAAGCTATAATGCAGAAAGACAATTTCAGAAATGGTCTGAATGGTGTCTGTTTTTTACTCCTTACAGACACATTGCCATGGCAACGAGATCACAAGTGGAGCCAAAACTTTCAACCTCCCAGCGACTGTCGCTTTTTAGACACTCGTACATTACTCGTGAAAGAAGGCGTCTTCGTATGGCAGCGATGACTGTCATGTGTGTGATAGCCATAACTGGATTAATAATTCTATCTACGCTAGATACACTAAAAGCAAAGAGAAATTCAGAGAGACTGAAGTTGCTGCAGAGTAGCGTCAAACTGAGCATTGAAGTCGCCAATCTTATTCACCGATTGCAAATTGAGCGTGGCACAAGGGTGCTTTATGTGAGCTCTGAAGGAGACAAAGCGGCACTTCAGAAAGTACTAAAGGCACAAAGAAAGACAGACGAGTTAGCCAAAACTCTCGACACTTGGCCTCACGAACTGAGCCATTACCGATTTAATAGCAAAGATACATTTATGGCGGTCCTGAAAAAACACCGTGAATTACATCGTGTCAGGAACAGTACCATCAAAGCCGAAATCACTTTTTACTCGGGAATCATTGCAAACCTGTTTGTCTGGTCGTTTGAAAACGTTCAATTGTCCAATTACGACGGTTTACCTGAATTTATCGCTTACGAAATGCTCCTGATTGGAAAAGAAAAAACAGGCATTGAACGGGCTCTTGGCGGGTCGTACTTTAGTCGGGGACATTTCAACGGAACATCGGAACTCCTTTGGTTTGCAGAAGAAAACTTTCTTGGTAGGGAAAATTTGGAATTTAGCATGAAGTTAATGCCAAAAATAAAAAATCTTTACAGAAATGCCTTGGAGGCTAGGAACGATACGCTTTTATCGCAAGTGCAGAAAACAAGGGACTTTATCCTGATGAATCAAAGGCAAAACGCATCAGCCGAGTCTGGAATCAAATGGTTTGCGCTTATGACAACTTACATAGACGTCATATTGGATGTTCAGCATCAAGCCGGAGCATTAATCACTGAGAAACTCGAGAGTTACGTCAATCAGAGTGAAAATGACTGGATTCTTAAACTCATTGTGATTGGATTTGTGGTGTTACTGATGCCATCTTTTGTGCATAGCGTCTACACCATCCAGAGTTATGCCGCCAAGCTACACCTTGCTACAAGAGATCTAAATGAAGAGAAGCACAGAGCAGACACCCTTCTCTATCAGATGTTACCGCACCAAGTAGCAGAGCAATTAAAAAGTGGAAAGAGTGTCAAAGCAGAGCAGTTTGAGAGCGTGACAGTCTTCTTCAGCGACATAGTAAACTTCACGCAAATATGCGCCAATATAACTCCGATGGAGGTCACGCAGATGTTAAATCGTCTCTATGGGTTATTCGACAACCACATCGACAAATATGATGTCTACAAGGTGGAGACGATTGGTGATGCCTACATGGTTGTATCAGGGGTTCCGAGGAGGAACGGACACAATCACGTGGCTCAGATAGCCCTGATGGCCCTACATCTGGTTGAGTTAATGGAGAGCTTGCGCTCTGGATCCGAAAACAAAAACGATCTTTGTGTAAGAATCGGTATCCATACAGGTACGTTATGATAGTGCAACAGTCTTATTTTCCCCTTTACTCGCCGTCCCCTACGTCCTGCTTACCATTCCTCTCAACATACTTCATCTACTGGCGGAGCTCCCTCCCCCTGTCGTGTTAAAGATAGCTCAAGTTTAGGGCCAACAGGACGTATACAAGTGACCTGTCATTAACTTAATTTACAATTAAAATTCAGGACATTTATTTTCATCCCTATAATCCTCACGCTGTTACTATTTGAAAATTGGTAAAACTTGCATCCTCAGTGGCCCTAAATTGGACTTCAATATTCGAATTCAAGATTCAAGATCGTGCACACCGTTGCTTTCATGTCCCATGTTCTTCCCCTATATCGTCATTTTCGCGCGCACCTGCCTGTTAATAACTGGTCGGGCTGGTTTATTCCGTCTTTCATTGAATGATAGTTACCTGGTAATCAAGGGATAAATGTACTTCAGTAATACCCTCCCCCCCCCTCCCCTGCCAATTCGTTATCCCAGGAATAAGAAATTTAACCTTACAAAAATAGTTTAATCAGCTTTTCAGGAACCGGAGCCACCATTTTAGTTCAAGGTTTGGGTTAAGGCCTGAGCCAAATAGGTCTTGTTCAGGGCTATGATTAATAAAGCAGGGCTCGGTAGATTGATGTTAGCTTCTACCGACCACTATACTCATCACTTTCCTGCTTCATACGTGCTTCTTTTCCGTTCCAGGCCCTTGCGCGGCCGGCGTGGTGGGAAACAAGATGCCTCGATACTGTTTGTTTGGCGACACTGTGAACACCGCTTCCAGAATGCAAACGACAGGCATGCGTAAGTTCTCCTCGATCGATGCAAATATGGCGCACTCAGCCAGTATGGTCTTGCCGGTTATTTTTTATACCTAGTTTTGTATCGTGCTTGAGATCTGAACACACAATGAGCCTTACCAACTGCTGAGCAAACTGGGAACAAGTTACTATCGATAGATGAACTGGAGAAAAATTTATTCACTGAAACAAGGTAGCTTGAAGACGTTTTTTCAAACTTAATAGAGCCATTCTAATCTCAATTTTAGCCCAGAAAATTCATGTCAGCCAAGACACAAAGAACATGCTTCAATATCTTGGTGGTTACACCTTACACTTCAGAGGATATGTCGACGTCAAGGTAACATTTCATTTTTCACAAGCTTTAAAGGAAACAAGTCGCTATAAGCACTAAGCCATCAGATGCTATATAGATCTGTCTGTCCACTTCCCGTCTCCACTCCCCACCGGTCACCAAGCTTGAGCTATCCTCGTGAGACAAACATAAATCATCAATCACAAACAAAAGGGATCATATCAGGGACAGACCTATCATTCCAGGTGATGGGACGTGATTCAATTTTGTCTAAATTGAAATCCTCAGTTTTAACAAATCAAGGGGAACCTTTTCACAGGAAGTTATTTTCCATGCCCTAATTTTGTACCTTTAAGAAGATAATTTTGGTTTTATTGCAAGCTGATTACGATTGCGCTTTTTTTTTTCAGGGAAAGGGTTCCATGGAAACTTACTGGCTTACGAGTGATTTAAGCTGAATATCCGCTGCTTGTACGATCAATGTGGAACAAATATTGCCTACCTTCAGTAGCCGGCTGAACAAAACGGCAGTCGGGCTTCTCTTTGAATTTGTCAGAAGGCGCTTTAAAGCAATTTCGGAACGCTGTGATATCCTGTGAATTATGGTACCTTGTATTTGCATTTGTATTGCACAATTTCAGAACGCTGTGATATCCTATGGATTGTAGAACCCTTGTATTGCACTTGCAAGAGAGAGACAAGCACAAACATTATCAGACCAGTGAGTTTTTCTTTTAGCGCTATCGCTGGTGCAGGGCCGTCTGGCAGTTAGACCAACGTTCTTAGCACCGACGTTAGGACTTAAATTGTGCACATCCAATTTCCCATCGCAAAAGAACTTTATGCTGATACACCATTTTACCAATCGGGTCAGCTCCAAGAGAATTGTGGGTAGATCCAGACCGTTTGTGGAAGCAAACGGTCAAAATTGAAATTTCAAATCACATCCTAAATGACCGCTTGCCCCCACGAAGAATTGAATCTACCCACGTTCCACTTGGAATTATCATAAGCAAAGTGTTGTATTCAAGCAGTGTTTTCATTAACATTTCTGTGAAATTATGACTAAGATAATCTTTGTTTATTTGCCGGGTCTTTAATATTATCGTAACAAATTATATTGAGCCATGCATCTTCAGATTCCTTACTCCATACAAGCATTAAAAGAAATCTCCTGACGACTATGAAATTACAAGGAGAAATGAAATGCTGATCTTAAGGCTCAAAACGTTAAACCAGCGAGGACGACTCAAATTAGTCTTGCTTCTTGTGCTTTATTTTCTTCTTTGCGTCCCTGATTTTCTTTCCCTTCTTCTCTTTACCATTCTCGCCAAATTTTTTTCCGGATGGATAAGGGTAGGGGTATGGATAGGGGGACGGATAGGGGGATGGATAGGGGGACGGATAGGGGGAGGGATAGGGGGAGGGATAGGGGTATGGATAAGGGCGCGGATTTGACCGTGGATGTGGGTATTTGTCACATCCCTTGCATGAATCATAATTCCTTCCTGAAAGAGATAAGGCAAGAGAAACTGGTGTTACAGGAATAGACGGAGTTTTCGCGATGGCATCACTTTTTGTCGGGAAATTAAACCATTGGGCTGTCTCTGAGAAAAGACCAATACCTCGCGATGTACCATGAGGTTGGGACGTTTGGCGGTCGGGTGAGGTGGCTATGAGGAACAGTCGAAATGGGATTGGAAATCCATTTTTGTTTTGTTTGTTATCATAAAATTTGATATGTGCATTAAAACAGACAGGTAAGTGAGTAAGTAAGCCAAACCGTTTCACCTCGATCTCAAACAAGATTTGGGATAGGGATTAGAGCTAGAAGGCACTTTTGGGCTTGTTTATTTATCTGTACTTTGACCTGTGGAAAGTGATGTGAAAAAGAGACCGGCTGGCAGTTAGTAAAATAACTACAAAACTAATTCCCTTAGGAGCTCTCACTGATAATCAACCCTAGTAATGTTGAGTTACACGAAATTAAACGAGACAACTCAAGTAGAAGGAAACTGAGGGTGGTCATCCCTCCAGGAAGTTGGCGGGAGGACCGCCGCGATGTTTTAGTCCAGCAGTAATTCACAAAAAAGAGAGAACGTACGTGAACTAGGAAGCTCAATGAACTGTCGGCGACATTGTTTGCTGTTGCTTAAGGAAAATAGCCTATAAATTTGAATGACCATTGAAATGGAAATGTTTCGATGATCGTGAATGTCCTGGTGAAGAAAATAAGCAAAAAAAAAAAAAGCGCTCCGAGACACGAAAGTTGGCAGTTATTGCCATGATCATACTGTTTTTTCTTTTGTTCCATCAAATATTCATGTGTCGAAAAACGTGGCACATGCATGTTTGTAACGCCTACTTACTTTCGCCTGAATTACTTTGGGAGGTTTTATCGTCGTCCTGTTCCGAATCACTTTCCTCTTTATCATTGTCAGCCTCTTGTTTCTTCGTTTCGGTCTCGTCATAGCTCGTATCCTCTTCGACTTCCATTGAGGTAGCGGTGTTTGCTTGCGTTAAGCTGACCATAAGAACCAAACCCAAAAGGCAAGCGATGACAAGTAGTGAAGCCCTCATGATTATCTGTAGTTGCCCTTTAAAAAGAATACAATCATAAAGTGGATCGCTTGACGGTACGCTTAAAGTAAATACAATTGCAATTTTGTAAAAGGTGACCTCAACCAGACCCTCCAGCTATTAAAGAAACTTTAACGACCTTAAATCTAAACATATCTGAACGAGATTGAAGACTGAAAAAACTGGCCGAACTTTTCAAAAATAAAGACGTTTTTGTTTGTTCTTTTTTTTTTTTATTTCAAACAAAACTTGAAAGGTCTTTGTGTGTTTTTTAATCAACAAACACGAGCTTCATTTTTTAACTAGCAAATATTTGTAGACGCTTACGGTGTGTACTACATGCAGGACGTGAGGGAAAGTAAAATGAACCACGAAAACACGTAGAATGAGGTGTATTAAGAATCCTCCACTGGATTTTCTCACCTTCTAGTCTTCTATTGCAGTTGATCTCTGTTCTTCTTGGGAAATTGCACAAACAAAACTGGATTCTAGAACAAAAAAGGTTATCTTATAACAGGAGCCATCTAAATCATTTACAGCAATGTAACGGGTGGCGTCAACGCGCCTGTCCTAAACATGTAATAGATAAACACGACATGTTGCGGCCATGATTTCAACACCTGCTATCGGATAGGTGCTGAATTGTTTGAATTTGACCAAAAATTTAGCATTGCTTGTAAATTTCTTGCAAATTCTCCTTTATTTGCCCCCTTACCGTGGGATATTTAAATGTTCCGGTACCGTTAAACTTTATTTCAGAAACAAACCTTTTTTGTGGATTGCTTGAAACCACTTACGGACTAAAAGCCGATCCTTAACCACTGAAGCGAACCTTTCTGAATTTTTCCTTCAAGTATTGTCTTGATAGTAGCAGATACGTTGCCATTTTTAAAAACAGCAAAACGTTTTTTAAGAACATGTTTCGACAAAGTCTTCTGTCATCTTAGGTTAAATTACATAGCACAGAGTTGAATATATAGTGTGCGCAAAATGCTAATTAACTATTAGAACAAAAGGAAACATGGCAATGTAAAACATTACAAAGAAAGTTTTAAATTAACATGATTACGTTTATGATTTAGGGTAGGATTTTCCCATTGAATATGAATAGCTTCTTTTATCTTAAGCTGGAAGGTGGTGGAAGTGTGATACAAGATGCTAAAACGAGCCATCAGAACATAAAGTGCGGTATTGCTGAGAATTTTGTAGGTGTTTGAAAATGTGAGAGGCCCTATCACTGAACATGTGCTCACGTACGCACGTGGAAAAATGCCGGGTGGTTTCGCCAACATAGCAGGCATTACAGCCCGCACACAAAAACTAGTATACCAAACCCGCGCGGAGCCCACGAGGGATAGGATCTTTCACCCCTAGGTAATCACATGATTCCGAGTGCAATTTGCAATAAATAAGCGCGCGTAAATTTTTTCAAAGACCAACAAAATTGCTCGAGGCCGTAAGGCGAGTGCAATTTGTGGTCTTTGAAAAAATTTACAAGTGCTTATTTATTCAAAGTTGCACGAGAATAATCATGTGATTACTTATTAATAATACACTTGAAAAAATAGACTACTTATAAAGCATCAGCCCATACAATGACCACTGATGTACGCAGAAGGCATTGCCCTCCATCTTCCGAAATTTAGAGAAGCTTCGAAAATATCAGGTAATCTTTGGAGATCACCGGAAGTGTTTGGGTAATCTTAGGGGAATCTTCGGAAGTGTTCGGTTGATCTTCGGAAATCTTCGGACGTGTTCGGGTAATCGTCAGAAGCATTCGGGTGATCTTCGGACATCTTCGGACGAATTCGGGTGATCTTCGGAAAACGTCGGAAGGCTTCTTACAATCCTCGGAATTCTTCGGAAGGTGTCGCACAATCTTTGCGGGTCTTCGAAATGCGTTGGATGGCCTCCGGCAGTCTCTTCGTTTTAACTTCGGAAATCTTCGTTGTAAATTTGCACTGTGTTAAACGTTTCTGCACTGAGTTAAAGACTCTCTGTCGAGCAGCATGCTTTGCGCGCCTCGGCTTGAATTTCGTATGATACGAAAATCGCCATTTTGAAGTTGTTGGTGGTAGCCCTTTCTAAGCCTTATCAATCTGAGTAATCATGTGGGATTTTCAGTCAGTTATCGCTATTTATCGACAGTCGGAATATCGTAGTTCTCCATAGAGGGTATAGTTTGTTCGGATCGCTTCGTTTGAAACATAACACATAAGTTTGCTATGGCGCCGGGTACGAAGAACCGCAGTGGAAGAGCAAGAAAGAATACAAGAGGCTTACTTGAGACAACCTGTTCAAGGACAGTGGATGAGCAAACAAAGCTTTACACGGATTCTTAAAGCACAGCGACAGCGCGTTCATCCAAATATAGTTATACTCAGTTGTTTAGTGCAAGTAAGTGTGATAATTCGTGGCTAGTACTCATGAACATGTTATTTTGAGTTTCTTTGGCTGGGCGCCGTTTGACGCTTCTAATGCCGTAATAATAACATCAATCAAGTCAAAAGCCTGTAAAGCGGCTTTCTTCGACATTCGATCGCGTCCACGACGCCGATCAAATTAGAGGTTTCAAATCCTTCAGACACTAAAAACATGAAAGGACCACACGCCTGTAATTTTTTCCCGTCAAAAGCTAGCCTTCTTGCAACATTCCTGCCGATATATCTGACTGTAATATGCCGTTCGCCATTCCCTGACATATGAATCGCCATGTACGGTTGATCCCAAAAAAACAACAAACGCGCGCAAAACAGGGCGGTCGACAGAGAGTCTTGAACTAAAAATGCACTCCGTTTTAGCCAATCAGGACTGAGAAATTTTTTCAAGTGTTACCAATTTTAAAGGACGAGAAAACTAACTAATATCAATGCTGTTACAATAACGTTTAACAAAGTGGTGAACCTTTTCTTAGCGTGATGACAGAAAAAGGAAAAATGCAAGGTAATTTGAAGTAAACGGTAGATCTATTATCAGAGACGGGAGCCGGGGGATTACAGTCATGATGGGTAAATGTGAGATAACGATTTATAACATTTTGCACTAGATAGACGGGAAAAATATTCTTTTAAAGGATATTAGTAAGTTTCGTGATGTCCTCGTGAAAACCCAACCAAGTGTTGTTGATCTTGTAGGCTCTATCAACAAGCGTGCGAATGAGACCTAGTTTGTAGGAATGAGATGTAAAACTGAAGTAGTTAGTAAACGCTAGTAACAGGAAAATGAGCGTTGTTATTGATCAGAACATCTAAGAAAGGTATTTTATGATCTACTTCTTTTTCCATAGTGAACCTAATGTTAGGGTGCCTAGATTTAGTATGGTCGAAAAATAGTAGCGCTTTATTCTCCGAATGAGGACCAATTTAGTCGTCTTGAAATTGAAGGGAGTCAACTGAAAAGTCTATGGGTGCGTATGGTTGGCTGATGAGGCCAAACCAAGCGCGAAATGAGCAGTGGCAACCTGGGCAGAGGATAAGGCGGATGTCCTCTCGAGTGTTGCTGGCACAGGTTTTCCCGGCATGTCTTTTTTGCTGTGCTTCCGGTGTCCTGTACCCCTGACGTGCCTTGGCCCCACGGCGCCACCTTGTCTGGTCCATGGATGGCTGTTCCCAGGTACCGGAAACGTTAAATATCCATATAACCTGCAGTCCGTGCGGAGTGATAAAGATGGGCACAGCAAGCAGTTTTGTGTGGGAGCCTGATTTAAATTTGTATTATTGTGAGCCCCCTTGATAAGCCTAGGTGCTTTTGGGCCAAACAATGGCTAATATGTTTAAATGAAAAAAATAGCAGTAATTTGACGATGAACTCCGCAACTTTTTTCTGTTTGCGCAGGCAAAGATCGCAAGTTGAACAAGCCGCCATCTGTGCGGAAGAGGATACTGATGCCAAGTGATAAGGCCTCATCTGCCTCATTCAGCACCATACTGGTGAAAATGGAGAACAAGCAGGGTGCAAGGAAACATCCTTGCTTGACACCATTTGAAATGGGAAAGCTGTCTGAGAATAACCAATTCTACTAAGCTTGATTCCTCTGGCTAGCCAGAGCGGAAGGGAATGGCAAGACACTTGGCGGGGGTGGGGGTGGTTGTGTGCTTGTGGGGAGGGGGGGGGGGAGGGGAAACTGCCAAGGCGGGAAGGGATTTTTCAGAGACTGTTACAGGTGATGTTGTCCAATAGGCCCATGTTTGCTCTATGCAGGTCTCCCGCAACTGCCGCAAGTCATATCACGATTTTGACCCCTCTGTTGACACTGGCTTCTTAACTGAGTGACAATCAATCAGCACTGGAATTTCACGTTTAATACAGGAATGCTTGGGATCAGACAAGGCCCTCATAGACTGATGTTAGGACTCAAATTTGAACGTCCAAATTATCCATGTGGAAGAATTGACAAGTTTTCTTTGTTCAATACAAAAACGA
This sequence comes from Galaxea fascicularis, assembly GCA_948470475.1. Lineage (NCBI taxonomy): Eukaryota > Metazoa > Cnidaria > Anthozoa > Scleractinia > Euphylliidae > Galaxea > Galaxea fascicularis. Next base: position 25,700,459 of record OX419343.1, on the reverse strand, counting down.
ATCCAGCACTGGTATAATTGACCCAGAAGAAATTTATTAACGCAGCGTTATCAGAAACATTTCTTAAAAGTGGTACTACAATATTCTACGTTCGTTTTCAGAATCTTTAATGATATCAAAACTCAGTATTGCAGGCCACAATATAAATCATCTGCAAAGTTCACTCCATGAAATGAAAGCGGCGGGGAAGACTCCAGTTAGTCTTCGTTCTTGTTTTTCTTTTCCTTTCTTGCGTCGCTGACTTTCTTTCCCTTCTTTCCTTTGTCGCCCTTACGAAATTTTTTGCCGTATGGGTACGGATATGGGTACGGATATGGGCCTGGATAAGGGTATGGATATGGGTATGGCGCGGGGTAGGGGTAAGGGGAGGGGTATCCGCCACATCCATTGCATGCATCTTTCCTTCCTGAAAGAGACATAAGAACAGAAATTATTGGACACAACAGCTAGATAATTGTCCGAATCCTAGGGCGTAGGGGAGGACAAAATCCCCTGTCTCCCGTATCCAGTTATCCCCCCCCTCCCCCACCTTTTTCTTTCGAGCTCCCGAACGTTTTGGCGAAGCCTCTGTCGCCCGGTGACTTATGTTTTCTTGCCTTTCAAAACTCCCACTTCTTGCTTTCCTCTCTCCTGCCTTTTATGATTCCAGTTGCCACCATCATAAAACGTTTTTTAAATTATGTGCCATTTAACATTCATGACTTGAGAAAATTGACATAAATACTTACCTTCGCCTGAACCATGTTTGGAAGATTTGCCGTCGCCGTCGTTTTCCTCTTCCGAATCACTTTCCTCTTTATCATTGTCAGCCTCTTGTTTTTTCGTTTCGGTCTCGTCGTAGCTCGTATCCTCTTCGTCTTCCACTGAGGCAGAGGGTTTTGCTTGCGTTAAGCTGACCATCAGCATCAAACCCAGAAAGCAAGCGATGACAAGTAGCGAAGCCCTCATGGTTCAGTTTAGATACGTAGGCCCTTCTAAAATGTTGAAAAGGAAAACGTGAATCACTGAGATACCTTGGACTAGTCACTCCCGTAAGTGACTCGAGCTAAACATAACTGGGATTTTTTACAACCGAAACGATCTCAACCAAAACCGTCAGCGCGATAAAAGGAACTATAACCGGAAGTTGTTAAATTTGAACACATCTGAACGAAATTGAAAAAATGTAACGTACAACGTTTCAAATCAAACTTGCAATGGTTTTCCAATAGGGATTTTTTACTTTGTTTGGATCACACGTGAGTTTAACTTTTTTAAGAAAAGTTAAATCATAAAAGCTTACGGCGATTAACGGCATGCAGAACAGAGAGAGTGAAAGAAATACGAAAACACTTGTTGCAGCAACGTTCTTACCTTTAGGTCTTTTGTTTCCGTACACCTCTGTTCTTCGTGGTTGAAAATGAACTGATACCTTCAGTGAGGAAGGTTATGTTATAACAAGAGCCGACTAAATTATTTAAAAATAAGGCTACGGGTTGGACCTATGTGCCTGGCCTACATACCATTCAGCCGGATAAACACAACATGTCGTAATCTTAATGCCAACACCTTTTATCGGATAGGTGCTAGATTGTTTGACTTTCAAAAGAGAGGCCGTTTGCATCGATCCCTCATTAAACTTTCTTACTTCTTTTAAGATTCTTTGAAACCACTTCAGATTAAAAGCTGATCCTCAGTTTTGAAGTACTGAATCTAAAATATCTGAGGTGGACTTTCAGGCTGCAATTCATCTGTGGCATTATTTAAATTTTTAATAGCCTCCCACGAAACAATAATTCAGCTAGCAGGGATTCCGTTCTGACAGTTGGATTTTCACACCTCGGCAATTTCCTTTTCTGACAATAAGTGAGATAAATAAATAAAATCCTTTGTTTACAAAGCGCTTTTGTCTCTAGTTTAAGTTTTACAAAGGTGTCGCCCTTCAGTGGCCCAGGTATTTAAAAGTCTTAGGCTTAGATATTGACATTTCAGCTATACTTCAAAATTTCTTTACACTGACTTTATGCATAAGTCTTCCATGTCTTCTACATATTTTTCTCGGCTGGTTGTAAGGAAGGTGTCTCCGGCCTTTGTGTTTAGCATACTTGATGAGCGTTTAGGTACTGTGTTTACTTTGTCAGCCACACCCATAACTTCCACACTTGGTTCACCTTGACTGAAAGTAAGAGAAAACCTCATGGCTCTTGGCAGATTATAAAAATTCCCTGCTTGTCTCGTAATCTTGAATGGATCCACCCGCTCATATACAGGCATCTCTTTATGCTTTCTAATTCCTTACAAAATAGAATAACCTAAAATAGTAATAAAAAGACTTTTTTCTTCGGCTCCAATCACAATAACAACTGAAGTCAACAACAAAGGTAATATGGCAAACACCAAATGTCTTCTGAAAGTTTCGAGGGACAAGAAATTCATGATATTTCATGATATTTCCTTTAGAGGGATGAGAAGGCGTTTAGAGTGACAAATACGTCAAGCTGAGATTGTTGAAAGGTCTACGGGCAGTTTAAAATTAATACCAGGAGATAAGGTTCCTTGAGCAAACCTTCAAAACCTTGAACCTTGATATTCAGCTCCTGAAAAAAAAATTCCACTAGATCAAACTTTTTTCAGACTCCACTGAGAGGGAGAAGAAGGGAAGAGGGAAAAACCGGAGAACCCAGAGGAAAACCATTCGTAGTAACAAAGAGCACCAATAAATTGAACCCACATGAGACGTCGGATCGGAGACTGAATCGAGCCCGGACTGCACATTGGTGGGAGGCGAGTGCTCTTGTGCTGGTACCTCAACGTAACCCAATTGCCGTGGAGCTTTTATTCAACTTGGAAAACGTACCAGCTTTAACCACACTTCTATGATACATTTACACTAGAACACTCAACAACGAATCTCGCTAATACTTTCAGACTTCATACAGGCAAATTCAAACATTACATTGATACCTGAAAGATAATTTGAATAAGCAAGAATCAAATGCTCCTCTTTGCGTATCGTTAAGTATCACCAAATATCACTGGGTAACTTAAGCTGGAATAATTGAAATAAAAATTTATCCCAAAATCAAATATATTGTGTTGTTTGCATACTCTGGCCTTGGGGCACCCTGATGAGAAAACGTAAAATTCAATTTTACCGTCTTAAAATCTGTTGGCATTTGAGAGAGGGAATGAATTTGATATTAGTGTATCTAACACAAGAAACCTTTTGTAATATAAACGCTTGCAAGAAGACGACACGGAAGAGATATTTTTTAAGGAATTTTTAATTAAGAGGATGAAGACATCGAAGAAATTAAAGAGCAGCCGGATCACACGAAACGTGGAGCCTGTCTTAAGAAACTTTAGGTTAAATTAAAATTCTGTTGAGAATTGGTGGTTACAAAGATTGATTTTTGTTGCGGACAAAATTACAAAGAAATTTCTTTCGTTAACTGCCGGTATCACCCAAATGTTCAAATATTCAATTCGCGGCGCGCGCGTTCCAAAGGACTTTGTGACGTAAACAAATTGGTTGACGAAACAAAATCTCATTTTACCGAGGTTTTACGACCAAAAGAATCATGTTATTTCTGCTCGACGTACGCTAGAATTAGCATCAAGATGCCAACGCTTGTCGAATTAGACCAACTCTTAGACATCGCCCTCACAACACCTGAAATAGGTACTGTAAATTTCAACATTTTGCGCGCATTGTTGCATGAAATTCTGCGGCATCTTAACATTGAAACAAAGCTTATTGATATCGATAATCTTCGAAGCGACCTGAAATCTGCTGGCGACTTCATAAAAGATGGATATGTAGAAATTCTGAATCGGGAAATTAAGAGTGACGGAACGCCAGGTACAGCTGAGAGTTCACTAAAAGCCACCGTTGACGCAGAACCAGAGGAGACAATTATAGGTGAAAAGGACAACGAAGGTCGATCAAAAAGTGAAACACAAACTATAGTAGTAGAAGAGAGTGAAACACAGGCTTCGGAGAGATCGCCGGTACCACAAGATTCCCCTGTTGCACCTCTGAAGCCGAGTAGCGGACTTTCGGTATCGCCAGATTCCCCGACCGCATCTCTAAAGCCAGCCAGCGGACTTTCAGTCAAGGATCACCCACTGCCTGCATCCCGTAGCTCTGTGATGTTGGTAAGGCGATCCGACTCCTTCAGAAACTTAAAGAAAATAATTTCAGAACTTCAAGAACGGGTGGAGGTACTCGAGTCACAACCTGCCCCCACGGCAGATCCTGTCAAGTCCGCCGCCTCTTTGGTCAGAAAAGAAAGCAAAACACCAGCTCACGACTTCGTGGAGTTGATCAACATTAAAAGGAAGCTCGAAGCCTCTGAGAACTCTTTGGAGGGCTTAAGCGACATGGTGGACGCCCTCACAGCGGATGTGAACACACTCAAAGACCTTTTGCCAAGCCTGAGTAATCAAGTGCCAAGCAAGGTTACTTCCGAAATAGAGGCATTGAAAAATTCGTTCAAAGCTTTTCAAGATGGAGAGGTATCAAATATGAGTGCAAAAAACGAAAAGTTGGAAAGTATGCTTGCAAATCTTATGGACGCCATGGATGAGATTAAGAACAAGCCAAGCACTAAGGACGAAGGTCCAGTAAGCAACGAGATTTCTGAAGCCCTACAGCAAAAACTCGAGACCCTCGAGAAACAACTTGAGGGTGTGACGGCTCAAATTCAAGTAATAGAAGAGAAAATTGAAGGTACGGACGAGAGGTTTTGTGGAGCTGAGCAAGCTTCAAACGATGCTATGCTGCAAGTGAAATCTTTGAGTGTAGGAGTTGGTGATTTAAATGATAAACTCGCTGGTTTGGACAAAGGACTAAAGAATCACAAGACCCTTATCGAAGATAATGAAATGCAAATACATCAGCTGAAGAATACCATCACACTGTTACAGCGAGAAAGTTTACAGCGAGCCAATGAGGAGGTAGAAAAGATTAAAGGTAGGGGACACAGCCCATTTATCAGATCAGTTTTGACAAATATTGAAACAAGCCATGCATTAGCCCATGTGACCGTAAGCCAGAAGTCACTAGGCAAGCATTAACTGGAACACATGAGTATACAAGTGTTTGTTTGACCTATAGGAGACTTGGTTGCATATGCTGGAACAACTATATCATTATGTAAAGGAGTTAACGGTTAAAACCAACCAGAAGCAGAAAACTGAGAAATTTAAAATAAAAGCACATTATAATTAGGAATAGTTTCACCCCATAACAAACCGCGTCCGTCTAACCCTTACCGTTATGCCATGGCCTGTGCAACTAGTCAAAGAAACAAAAACAACGGTAGAGGGGTGGGTAATCACTTTGAACAGCCAGGGTGGGTTTGGAACTTAGTGCTTGGCTGAATGAACATTAAGTTTTGTGCCATAACATTTTCTCGGTACATTGAACAACATTTGCAACATCGCCAGAAATCGCGGACATTTCGAGCCCGCTAACAACTACCAGCGGTATACTGTATAACGCAAAGGAATAAACACTGAAACGAGTGAGAAAGACGCTGTTTCATGCGATATATTGCACAATCTAAGCTCTGTAGATATTTTATTTGGTGCAAAGTAATTCTCGACAATGTCCGACATTTTTTTGGTTTAAATATTAGTGTGATAGCCTTTATAAATTAAGCTGTGTTCGATTTTCGCGCGTATTTACTTCCATTCAAACCAAATCTAGGGTTACTGGGGGACTGTAACCCAGTTTATATCCCATGAAACACCAGTGTTGATCAACAAAGAAAATGGCGGCTCGTGCAGGGAAAGCTTCGAGTTTGTAGCTTTCTTTCATACATAAATATGGCGTCCGCTTGCTGTGCTACAGACGAAAAATGAGAAAGATAAGGACGTCCTTGGAAGTATTTTGCCGTGGGCAATTCATGCATTTTTCGGCAGAATTAGATCGTTTAAACATCGTAGAAGTTATATCGAGTCGTGATGATTCACATTGTGAAAGGGTTTGCTTGCCAGTGGACGAGTTTGTGGCATGACTTCGCTACAATTTTAAAGCAATGTATGGAGAATGGAGCATCAATGTGTGATGGATTGGTCGAGGCGTCGGGAAGTAAGTAATCATCTATCTAAGTAACCGTTGATAAGTCAAATGCGAAGCTTGTACACTACTGAACATGTATCGAGTCGTGATATGACGAACCGCAATTTAATTATTTATATATATGAAAATAATTTCATATCTCCATACATTTCTTTACATGAGTTTGCCGCCATTCTGGCCTTGGTGCGCAGGCGCCGCCGCCATCTTGTCCTAAATTTCTGGCAATGAAGTAGATTGATAGCTTGGCCGACTCTTTTCTATCTTTCACGCGATCGCCATTTTTCTGTCTACGCTTCTGTTTTCTTCAATTTACAGAGTACAATTCATTACTGAACGATGATCTCTCGAGTTTTATTCAATTTTTAAACGATTAACTAGTTATTTTCCCTTTTCCAGCTGTAGCCGAAGAACCAGTGGAAAATCCAGTTCCCAGACGCCGCACATCCAGCCAAGACAGAGACGAACTGAGCTTGATTCGGACCATGATCTTTGACTTACAAGAAGAAAAAGACAAACTGAAGCAGATGGACGTTCGCTTAAGCGACGAGCTCTACAGGAAACAAAAACATCTGGATGATCTACATAACCTGATTGACGAGCTGAGAGACGTAAAGGCGGACAAGGAGTTGCTAAGCATGGGATTTGAATTAAAGGCAGACAAAAGAGATGTGGATTGTAAGATTGGACGGGAAGATTTTGAGCACTATATGAGCTTGGTGGACCAATCCTTGAGGGATTTACTTCAGAGATTAGAAGGCCACGTGAGTTTGTGTCCTTGTGATTAAAACTAGGCCATTGTACTATTAGTATGAAGACAGACTGTTGAATATCTCTTCTATGAGTCACTACAATTTGTTAGTCAGTCAGTGAGTCAGTTAGACAGCCAGTTACTTACTTAGTCAGTCAGTCAGTCAGTCAGTCAGTAAGCCGGCCAGCCAGTCAGTCAGCCAACCGGTCAGCCAGCCAGTCAGCCCGCCAGTCAGCCCATCGTCAGTCAGTCAGGATTTAATCCAGAAAATGATAAGAAAATTACCAACCAATGCACGTGCAAAGAGTAGATCGTACATAAAAGAAATGAGCATATCCAACGCTTTATTCCACAAAATGTTCTCTTTCATAGGAGAACGCCCTTACTCGAGCCCTAGAGGGACTCACTTCTGACGTTAGCAAAAAGCTGAATAAAGAAGACGTGGAGCCACTTAAACATTACCTTGAAGCTCGTATGGAGACCATGAGACCAAAACCAGTAGAGAAGCCTCCCCCAGATGAGTTTGCAGCAGGAATTCGAAAACAGTTCCTTGTCAATCACAATTGCATATCATGTGACCGCCCTGTAAAGTACGCGCGTGAAGAGATCTTCCCTCCATTACCCGCAATGCATTCTATGCCGGGATCAAAGTCTAACCGCCCCTACACCACTTTTGAGATAGAGCAGATTCGCCAGCACATGCTGCAGGGTGGAAGTGCGACGAGCAAGGAAAGGTTTGCGATGTTGGAGAAGCAGAGGAACAAGCTACAAAAGGAGATCTTACGCCTTAGGTTAGTATCCGCGCACAAAGTTTGACGACAAGTTGGAAGTATCCTGACAAATTACAAGACATCAATATTGAAGAAAAGAAACAAGCGCGGTCTGCTCGTAGGGTTTTTGAAAACGCACGATTTCTGTACGAGATTCTACTTTCGCAGTAACCCAGTAGATCTGAAATTAAGAGTCAAATGTTTTCCTAGGCCTTTTCTGTATGGGCTTTACCCGGCAGAAGCCACACCAGAATTGCCTTACCTTCAGTTTATGATGGTTGGTCAGGTTTTGCACGGACACAGCTTAAAGTTCCATGGTAAAAGACCATGCAAAACAACTTTTCTGTATTCCTAGTTCCCCTAATGATTCGTGACCAGACAGTTACCACCACTTATGATCTTACATATCTAACTGAATATGATATTTTGTCATTCATTCACCTAAGTACGGGACTCTAACTTCACAAACGCAGACTAACCTTATTTCTTTCTCGTTTTTACCAGCGGGGTTAGTGATCTACACGAGTTGGCCGAAGTTACAGCGAGAGCTTGTGGAGGAATCCATACCCTGACATATCCCCACAGTCAAGCTATTGTTCGAGGCTTACAGCTCAACAGGGAGGAGTTGGACTTCTTAGTTCCCCAGAAAGACTTTCAAGCCGTTGATATCCTAGGACAGGACGGCCACATTTATAAGGGACTCTTAGACAGACTTTCTCCGACACTTCCGCAGATTCCACAAAAGAGTAAGTCCCCTGGGATGTCAAATCCCCAACGAAATTTAGGACGAAGCACTACGCCAGCATCCGCTAATGCCCAAAAGGTCGCGGACGAAGTTGACAATTGACAGTTTTTTTTACCATGCTGATTGGTTTCTGATAGGTTTGCAGTCAAGAAATAACTCAGACCTGTTAAAGTTTTGACTGGTAATTCTTAAGCAATATTTTTCTCCATTTAAAACAGTCTGTATATTGCCTTGTTTTGCTCTAGTGGAGATTGATGTTAACTAAACAAAACTCTTCAGAATTAAATAACATTTATCCAGAAAGAATACGTGAAATACATTGACAGACTAACAACACCTGGACGAGTTGGCTCTCTTCAGTATGTACGTTCTTAGGGCACATTCAGTGGATGACAGCTGTTTCATTAAATGTAACTTGTTTTACTGTAGTTGTCTCTTAAATTGTTGTGCTCATTAAAGAGAGTATTTTATTCGTGGCGCAGTTTTCCGTTTGTTGCTGGTCTGTTCTTAGATTGTTCGCTGCTCTTGATACAATTGACCTTGCTTGTAAGGAAAAATCTATTTTGAGGACCAACACCCAAAGCCTATGTTAGATTCAAGGGATTAATTGGAAGGACTTGTTTTTGTGCAAAGTTTAATTTGTTTTTGGAGAAGGAACTTTTGGCAGAGAACAATATTTTTTAAGTACTCCTTAGTCAAATACAATTTTTCAGTCTGAGCAATACAATTGCCCCTTGCAGCAGGTATTGGGCTGTACATTTCATCACCAACGTTAACTCACCAATAATTTCAGTTGAAATGAAGAAAAAATTAGCAAAAGGTAAGGTTTGTTACGCTCTCACAACCGGATTGTGTGGATCATACCCTTCTTTTAGGACTTTGAGAGAAAAGTTAACAGCCTCGTAGCCCTGGGTGAGAGAGCCCATGGAGACAACATCAACATGAGGACCAAAATACTGTATGACATTATCGATCGTCACGCCGCCACTGCCTTCGATAAACAAATGCGGAAATTCATGCTTTAGGACTGCAGCCGTCTTGTGAAGTGCTTCGGGTTCGAAGTTATCAAGCATCACCACATCAGCGCCTGCAGTTGCAGCCTCAGTTGCCTCCTCAATGCTGCGACATTCGACCTCAATTTTAATTGAGAATCCACCAACTTTTCGCGCATCTTGTACAGCGCGCTTGACGCTTCCTGCCGACCAAATGTGGTTGTCTTTAAGCATAATCATGGAAGACAAATCATATCGGTGAGTCGAAACACCACCGACCAGGAGCGCATACTTTTCCACCAAGCGAAACCCGGGCGTGGTTTTTCGAGTTCCAGCTATTTCTCCGTGCCATTTTTGCTCCGCTTTGAGCTTCGCCAAATTTCTAGCCTTCGTTGCGATCCCGCTTGCCCTAGTAATGCAGTTTAAAGCCACTCTTTCTCCCAAAAGGATCTTGTTCACTTTTCCCGTTACCCTTGCTACCATTGTCTTAGGTTCGATTTGTGTCCCTTCGTTGAATTCCCACTCTACTTTACATCCTAACTCGTTGAATATGGCATCAAAGAAGGGTACCCCTGCTAAAACACCCTTGGATTTGCACAACAAAACTGCAGTTTCTTCAGTCTCTCCCACAACAAAACCACCGTAATCGAAACCCGGTGTGTCTTCAGCTAACCAAAGCAAGACGTGTTGGCGCAAAGACACAGGGGGAACAAGATTGCTCAACTTGCTGCATTCGTCCGCCATGTTTGATTAGAGCGGCTACCAAGCTAATTGCTTGGCTACTAAGCCCTCAGCTTGGTGACCTGGTATTTCCCACGAATCTCCGCGAGTTTACAAAACAACAAAATGGTGAACGGAGTGAAAGTAGCCAGGGAATTATTTATTTTTCACGTTTTCGGTGTTTACGTCTCGCTAGTGTATTCAAACTTCAATTTTGAGGAAATATATGATGTCAAGTATGGATTTGAGATCTCAAAAGAGCCTGTTCTGTTAAAAGAGGTAAGTTTTCCCAACTTTTTCATCTGGGCCAATAGTGTAACGCAACGTCTTTAGCTCAATTCCATCTGCTCTGAGGTCTTTGACAAGATGTACAAAGGAGCGGGCACCTGCAGCGATTGAAGAGAATTTCTCCATATCTGAATTTTCATTTTCTCTTTTTTATTGCAAAGCTGTCGATTAGTAAAAAAATATTTTTTGAGCGGCAATGAAAATAGAAATCGAAAGTGACTGTACTGTTTTCGAATTTGAAGGAAGATTGAAGTACGCGTGTACGAAGCTTATCGTAAGGCCGGTTTCGCTTCGTTTGCAGTTTATACCTGTATTATTGTGATTGGTGCAAAAATTTCTGACCGTAGTGTGGCTATTTTAACCATTAGAATTGATTTTAAAGTAGAGTTGCCCCTGTTTAGAAATTTGCAGAATGAAAATAGAATATTTACAGCTATCAAATGACTAGACACATCAAATAAACTTTGGTTCCTATTTATTGCTTATTTTGTTGGTCAACTTACAGTAGATGAAATTTGGTATTGCATCATATATCAGACCAGATTAGTCTTTTTTGGACATCTGGTCTTAGCTGATGTTGGTGTTATTTTGACTTCAGCAACCTCAACTGAAATCTTTTACATCAGTGGGCAGTATCATCTTCGTCCTCATCAACTCTCTTTTAACTCAGATTGAAGGGTAGCGCAAAGGTGCTTAACTGTATCTCCAAGAAAAAGAAGAACTTTACAAAAATAGAATAATGATAATTACAAGCAGCAAGTAATATTTAAATAAACAATAAAGCTATAGTGCTGGTAGTACATGTATTTTGCTAATGATATCAATATAGATCAAAGATTGTTGTCTAACTGGAACTGACTAACAGAGAAGGTCATCTGCCTTTGAATTCCAGTTTCGAGTAAAATATTTCAGGGCTGTCACTAATTTTTTAATTAGGTGGGGATATACAAAGAACAGCCAGGGATTCAAGTTGCTGTGGTGAAGTCAATATTCTGGTCTTATTTCAAAACAGCAGGGGATATACCTCAAAATACGAGGAGAAAATCTGCCCCCCCCCCCCCAATCCCACCCTGCACCCTTAATGGAAGCCCTGATATTTTATTTTATGACAACTGTAATGACCGTCGATAAAAGTAGCAGAATTTATTGGGTCAGGAAGGGGGCGGGATGAAGGATGGAGACATGTGAGTTTCCTGTTTCCTGAATTTATCATAGTGCAAGTTTCACTCATTTCAAATTTGCATTCAGACAGTGTGAATGAAATTTTTTTAAAATTGCTTTTTTGATATTACAGGGTTGTAGCTAAGAAATTACTCAGCTGGTTTAGGTAGCAGTTGAGCCAGCTAAAGCCGACATAGGGGTGGGTTACCATGTGTTCACCAGCCAAAGTCCAGCCGGTGATCACCTCTTTCTCAGCCGGCGAATTTCACTGGCAGCTGGCACTTAGCGACAACCCGGATATTAAAAAAAAACTCTTATGTCAGTAATAATTAATAATATTATTGTGTTGTGTCATTCATTGCAGAGTACAGATGTTGGTAACACAGTGTTATTATCCTCCAAACATGGACAGCAATATCAATGCATTTTACCAGACTTGGAGAGTTTAGATAAAAAGAATGAAGAAGATAATGTCATATCTAAGGAGGAAATTTCATTGCTTTTAGAGCCTTTAAAGAAAAAATGTTTATATAATGTAAGTATTCTTTTGAATTGACCATGGGAGATAAGCATGATGGTATATGGTAAATTTGCCAAACGTAAATGGTATGTCAGCTTACAGAAGGCCATTAAGAATACAGAATTTTTCCTTGATGGGACTAAACTTGTAATTTATTGACATCTTAATTTTTCTTCAGAACAAAGGCTGGTGGACGTATGAAGTGTGTTTTGGAAAAGGCATATTTCAGTATCATGAAGAAGGTATTTGCTGTGTCAAGCAAAGATTTGCAGATACAATAATCTCTTTGGCTTACCCTCATAGCTTATTTTTTGCCTCTTAGGAAATGAAATTGTTGGAGATAAAATTTCCCTTGGTTTCTTCAGTAATGAAACAGATTGGAGCCAACACAAGACAGAGAAAGTAAGCAATTCATTTTCAATTTTAGTGTCTAATCATTAATGTATTGTTGGTTCTGGTATGTTAGAATGTATCTGTCATTTATAAAATTGATCTAAAAAAGGTTTGATTGACTACCTACTTATTAACCAAGAGTGGGGCCTTTACAGGAAAATCTCAAACCGAGGCCTTGCCATACAGGGTTTTCAATTTAAGCTGGTGCCCGGCACAAGTCACCAGCTACTTTTAGCATTTGGGCCAGATACTTTGGCATAAACCTTGGCTCTGCTGTACTGTGCTGCTATTGCAGTGCAATAGTCCTCCGGGTACTTCTGAATATCCTCCTGCTACTTTTTGTTTTTGAAACCCCTGTGAAATATTGACTGAGCTATAGCTAGCGAGGTACAGCAAGGCCGAGGTTTGGAATTTTTCTGTAAAGAGCAAACTTTCAGTGTTAATAAGTGTCATTCATTATATGACTTAGAGAAAAACCAGCTAATAGTTGATTCACTGCACCAGAGTTGATGGATTTAGTTTACTATTTTATGTTTTTTTTTCAGGTAAAGAAACCTAAACCAGGGAAAAGTGTAATTGCTAAGAGGTTTCATTCTCAATATTATGTCAATGGAAGTGAATGTGATTTAACAGGCAAAGCAAGAGAAACACAAATAAAGGTGTGAATTTCACAAGGAATTGCATAGCTAGATGAATTCTTCCCTTCTGATTGGCTATTGAGGCTAACAAGGCTATGAATAATTATTCAGAGTGGAATTGAGGCTTGAAAATGAGGCAAACTGATAGTGTACATAGCAACACAGACACAAATGGAAACAATAATTAGGTTTCAATTATGTCTTCAAAACATAGTCTCCGTTTACATAGCAAAAACCTGACCAAAGTGAGGAAAAGAAGTTTTCCTTGTTTTGATAAAATATGACTTTCTCAGGGGATTTTATAAGAAAGTGCTTATTCTCAAGAGCACAAGAAGATGATGGAAGTCTATCATGAACAAAAAAGTGGCTGAATGAAACTTGGTTTTCTTTTATTTTATAAATAAGAAGCTCTGCAATTCAAGAAAAAATTAATCATCTGACGAGGGAATTCCATGTTAGTTTTCACTTGAAAAACCAATATGGGTTTTTTGTGTGAAATTTTCAGGTGATTGATTTTCCTATATAATGACTTCATCACTGGATGGAACCCATAATCTGCATTAACGGTGGTCTTGATGTAATGAACATTGTTGTCTAACGTTTGGACCTCCCTCTACTGGGTGAAATAATCATTTTATCTCTTTTTTGGATTATGTAGATATACTGTGATGAAGGGAGTGCTGACCTAGTGTTAAGAGTGGATGAACCATCTTCTTGCACATATGTTATAACAGTTCACACTAACAAGCTCTGCAAACATGGCCTGTTCAGATCCACATCTGCACAGAAACCCCAGCCTATCACCTGCTCCCCGGCCCTGTCAGAAGAGCATTACAAGATTTACATTGATGGAGTTGGTGAGTGAACACACAATTTTATCAGGGGTTTCATTAGAAGCCGGCAACCGGTGAAATCTGCCACCTACTATTTCATGATTTACCTCTCATCACCGCCTACTTTGTCTAGACTTTCACTCAAATGATTAAAACATGTTCAGGTTGCCACCTACTTTGGTTAGTTCTGACAGCTTTTCCAAAAAATATTGAAACTCTTCAATTTTAGTTCTAGTTATGCAAAGCGTTTACTGAAGAACTTGCATGTGCATACCAACATGTACAGTACACACCGTAAAGCTGAATGAAGAGCAGTTCAACAAGTTGGGAAGAGTGGAAGAGTTTAAGTGGGGGTGGCCAAGACTAAGCCATGAAATTCAGCATTATTATACATTATATGTATACTTAGTTTCCATAAAACATTGTGAGTGGAGGGAGTTGTGGTAAATGTTTTTCTACTGAGTGTAAATTTAACTCTTGTTTGTGTATCTGCAACCCACAGAATCAAAGAAAAAGGCAAAAGCAGAAGCAGCAGCAAAGCTTCGAGCTCAGCAAGCCAGGGCTGCTGCAAGGGAAGATGAGATTGAAGATGAAGCAGAACAAGGTGACCTGGAAGATGGCTTATTTGTCAGAAAGAAGAAACGCCCTAAACGGAGCCAAGTGTGGCCATGGGAGAATCCTGGTATAGAGAGCGAGGATGAAGTGTGGATTGATGGGAAAATCAAAGGCAACCAGATTGATGTTAGTAGATTAGATATCACAAAGGGACAGAAGAAAAATGAGAATGGTCAACAAGTAGAGGAAGGGTTGACCATCACGAGTAGACACATGCACCGAAAAAGAGAAGAAAGGTAATATGAGACCTAAGGATCATTTGGTACCTTGTCCCAGGGAGGGGGGGGTGTCCTCAACAGATGCTTGGGTAGGGAGGTGCAGCATGGGCACTCAAATCCTTATTGCCCAATCCCATTTAAGACAGTTCAGATTTTTGAGACCCTATCTAAGAGTGTTAAATGCAGTTACCACTTCTGTTTTTTTGTTGTGCAGTTATCAAAGTCAAGGGACTCCTGCCAATAACTGGATGCTTCTGGTCAAGCTTCTATACGAGAAGTTGGAGTTTCAAAAAACACTTGTGCGCGTCAGGATAAAATTAAAAATACAAAGGTTTTGAATGCAAATTCGTGAAAGTATATTGCATGACAAAAGAAGAAAATTATATGCTTCTTTTTATCCCGACATGCGCACGTGTTTTTTGAAACTCCGACTTCTCGTATAAACAAACATCTAAGCTTATCCTGTTAAACTATTAGGTCATGTAGCAATACCCTGTTTAAGACAGAAAGTGATGAAATTGATATGCTGTTAAAGACAAAACACCAAAAAAATCATACCATATTGGGCCATATGTTCCTGTTAAGGCCATAATATAAGGTACTCCCGGGCCAAAATTGAAAAATGTGCCATGATAACATATTCACCATATCATTACAGCACACATAAATCTCGCTATCAGAGCTACAGGAAGTGATTCTTGAAAAAGGCTAACTGCATTAATATTACCATATGCAAAATTTGCATATAAACGGAAAGTCGTTAGTGTACGTTTTCCCGTGAAAGGTCACAAATTACCCTAAATTGAGAACGAACCCTGTGGCTTGAACCCTCATAAGCAACCATCTCCCGTAAGTGACCACCTAGATTTGACATTTTGGTTGGTCGCTTATAGGAGGTTGATTGTTATTGTTTTGATGTGTTAAAGGACAAAGGGTGATACTGAAGGGAAAGAGCAAGAACGCCTGACAGAAAAAGAAGAAATTCAAGAAAATGACCAGAAAAAGAAAATGATAATGGCTCAACAGACCAAAGGTGACAGCATGAGTGCAGAGGAAAGTCAGCATGTTAGCACTAAGGATGGGAAGGGAGAGGAAATGGTAAGCAATATGCATTGCACCCCCTTCCCCTCCCTAAGGTTAGGAGGAGAGGCCATATTACACTGTATTGTGTATTTGTGCAGATGCTTGACATAAATATTATTACATTGTGGCTTTACTGTACAGATGCCTCCCTCTGGCCATTAGCCAGGCAAATTTGCTTTAAAATGATTATAGCTGCCATATGTGGCATTTAAATTGCAGAGGGGGTTTGTGTAAAAGGGCATAAGTGACGATTTTTCCCTAAATCTCAAGTTCCTTGAAATTCACTCGTCTTTGGCCTTTAAATGGGTTATCACGCCAGTAAATTAGGTCTGCAGTTGTTTTTCGATTTTAAAGCCTGAATTTGGGAAATTAGCATAATTTATGACTTTTTCTTAGGCCAAACAATGGAAATCAACCGTGCCTCAGAACGTTTCTTGAGTGTTTGGGAAAAGTCGTAGGCTAATTCATTGAAGTCTCGCCACGAAACCACAAAATCAGGGCTGTCACTAATTTTTGATGTAGATGAGGATGTAGTGAAGTCAACATGCTGGTCTTATATCAAAGTAGCTAGGGATATACTTCAAAATATGAGGGTAAAATCCCCGGCCCTTAACGACAGCCTTGAAAATAAATACAGACCTATGTTTCTGAGTAGGCGTGACAACCAATCTGTAGGCCAAAGGAAAGTGAATTTCAGGGAACATGAGATTTTGGGCATATTCGTCACTTATCCTCTTTTTCCACCGAACGCTTCAATTGCAATTTCCTCCTGTACAGTGTTTTAAAATTTCTTTCCCTCTTAAAATTTGGTTGTAACTAAAAAGGCCAAGGCTTCACCCTCATTCACTTTCTTGTTGAAATCCTAAAGGAACAGACAATAAACACCGGGGAACAGAAAAGTGAAATACCAGATGATAATGACAAGGACGATGAGGATGAACATGATTCAGTGGATGAAAAGTGGAAGAAAAAGATGGAGGAAGCAGTCCTGAAATTAAGATCCTCTTTGAAAGATAAATTGATTCAGCTTGGAATAAAGCCAGAAGGTGAAATGTCCAACCGTTTCAGTTCAATGGGCAAAATGCCTCTTAAATTTTCACGAGATTTATCAAGTCGTTAAATCCTGGAATAAATTGATCATAGCAGGACCTGATACTGATAGAGACGCTTAACGACAGAAGTAATTGACTCACTATTGTGGATCAGAAGTATGACGCCTAACATGTGCAAATCAAAGCGATGTTTGATCGTGTGTTTGTCCTACCTATTAACAACAAAATAGTGAATGAAGAAGGGGTGTGTGTGTGGGGGGGGGTGGCTAGTTTCTAAACAAACTGTGGTGCTGCATCGGTGAGGAGGCGGTACACAAAATTTTTTTTTTATTACAATCAGATGCATTACCTTTGATTAAAAGCAAAGACACTTAACACCAGAAATAGCTTAGTAACCGTGGTATGCCAACGGTAGACAACGGTATTGTGCGTTTGACTTGTTGACTTGCATCGAGTTTATGTACTTATGCGCGAGTTCGCCATTCAGCCGCATTCTTACCAATGATTTGATAATGATTAATGATGAACTATATACCTTTGACTCGCATTGAAGACGGCATCTTTCTTGTTGATAGTGCACCAAAGGCAATGTGTAGACGGCCATTACCATCCGTTCGACATACATGTATTTTGTGAGTGGTAAAGATGATATGTCTCGGCTAAGGCGGACTCCGAAAAAGAAAGAAAATAGAAAAGTTAAGATTCTTTGTCGGAAATCGGTTTATAAAACATTCAAGCAACGACTTAACGTTGCCTGTGCTCCCCAATTGTTCAGTCTTAAAGTCACACTGAAGTACCGGTACATCTATTGACGATGTGATGGTTATTAGTTTGTGTTGTTGCTTGTAGTGTTGGAACAAAACTTCAAAGGGAAACCGGACAGTGTAACAGACCAAGGCGTCGGAAGCAAAGAAACCTCGAGGGTAACCCCAGAGGTTGATGGAAAAAAGGATGACCAGAAAACTGATAAACCAGAGGAAAAAGAAAGTTCAACAGAGAAAGTGGAGGCTGAGAAAACAACTGTTCATCAGGGGGCTGAAAAACGTGACCACAAAGACAGCTCGACACAGAAAGCGGATGCCGATGGAAAAAGTGTTGAGCAAGAAGCCGATGAACTTGTAGACAAAGAGAGCACAACACAAAAACCAGAGGCTGATGGAAAAACTATTGATTTGGAAGCCGACAAATTTGAGGACAAAGAAAGCTCATCACAGAAAACGGAGAAAGCTGAAAAGACAGTGAAAACGGATCCGTTCTTGAGGTCCTTCGCAGATATAGAGAAGGCAGGTTCAACTTGTATTTGCCTTTTTGACAGAAAATTAGGCAAATTATTTTGTCATGCAGTGGAGCATTTCAGATTTTATGAGGCAAATTATTTGGCTTGGCACGAGACAGACTGTTCAATCTAATTGTTTGCGGGTTTAGCAAGTTCCTTACAGGTTTCCATCGATAGTGAATAGAGGAACAAAGTCAGGGTTGTTTCCGCAATGTCTGTGGGCGAATTCGTTAGGAAGAGAGCAAATAAGGGAAGGAGCTGCAGAGTTTAGAGCGTATTCACCAGCGGCGATATTAGTGCAATGAAGAAAAAGAGAGTATTTGCTTCATCAGAAAGTGTTAGCCTGGTGCACCAATATGGCTGCCGTGACGTCATGCGAATACGCTCTATAGTAGGCAGTGTGGTATCTTATCTTGATCTGGCTCACATATTTATCTATTCACTTTCTGAATGCTACTGAAAAGTGACTTGTGCTGTTTAGTATGGTCACAAGGATGTTCAAGTTTTTGAGTTTTTAATCGTGAAGTGTGACCATTCAAATGACACTTGGGTACTGACCAACACATTATGTGGTGCTGTTTGTTTACTATGCTGCCCAGGTAGTTTGAACTTTTGCGTCTTTAAATGGCTAAATTAAATCTTAAGTTTGACCATGCAAGGGAACTTAACTGTTGAGGAATACTTTCCGTGGTTGTGGTAGGGGTAGTCAGGGCTCGAAATTAACTTTTTCATCAATTCGCAGCTGGCAACATAAAACTTTGGTCGCCAAGTAAAAAAATGTGGCCACCAGTTCCAAAAAACTAGAGCCCTGCGGTAGTGTTAGTAAATAAAGATTTGTACCTCGCAGTTTCTATAAAAGTATTGAACTGCGTCTTACACTAAAAATACTAATAAAAGGAAATCGTAAATTACTGATTTCTACTTTAGATTTTGAACGAGGATGTGATGAAGGAAATAGTGGGTGCTGCTGCGCAAGCGCAACATGAAATGGAGAGAAAGTTTAATGAGGAAAGAGATGAGATGAGGAGAAATGTACAAGAGATGAGGGCAAAAATAAAGGAGATTGAAGACGGAGAACAGAGAAATGGCGTGAAGAATGAAGAGCTGAGGAAAACCATGAATAAAATTAAGGCATCCATTGATCGCTTTGAGAAAACTAACATGTAAGTAAGAACACTTGGGATCTTGAATTTACTCCAGAAAGCCTGCTTGTTGGGTACAGCAAGGATTTTAAGAAGGTCCCTAGACACCTACAATAAGACTATAGGAAAAAGCCTGATACAACTTGTGTCGAAATTTATTAGCATAGTTAATTGGCATTCGGTGCGTGCGAATACTCTGCGTGGCATGTACCCGATTGTGCACATTTGAGCCGTCTGTAATTTATGCGTGTGTCAGTTGCATTCGATCTTGGCTGCTATCAAGTTGTCTTCGAGCAGATTAATTAAATTTGTTTAACGTTACACAACTAATGGTGCGAGGCATGAATAAATAATAATAATTATTATTATAATAACTGGTTACTGTCCTAGACCAATGGTGTTGTAAGACTGAGAAATCGACGGCTATTGTTTTATGAGATGGAGCGCTATCAACCTCCTTTATCTCGCTTGAGCGAGAGACCCTGGCACGAGTTATGTCAAATCAAGCAGTGATTTGAGGCATTTTACTTTTGTTTTTGTGCGTGGCGTATTTTTAATGAAGTTGTCTAAGGACAGGTCACCATGCACATGCAGAGTGAGTCAAACTTGCAAAACCTCTCGCTTACTCTCCAAATCAAAGAACAGAACAAGGAGAGCATCGTGTTTATATTTTAGAGAGTTTTTCTTTGGAAAAAAGCAAACTTTATACCCGACACTGCCATCCAGACACACGGTTTATCACCCACAGAGCATTCTACGCCTGCGGTAGTGCACCTAATCAGAGTCAGTGTACTTAAGTTTTTGGTCGGTTGTTTCCACAGGGAGCTTGATGAGGACATGTCGTCGATAAAGGAACTTAACGCAGAAATCTTTAGTGCCATAAGAAACAAGGAAGACGGCGTCGCCAAACCCGATATGCTGCAACTGTCATTCGAGACAAACAGATTACTAAAGAAGATTCTTTTGCGGCGCTTCCAGCTCGAACAGGAAGCTCAGTACATCAGGAAAATGAGCGTTAAGGTTGCTAGTCACGAAGGAAGTAAAGATGAAAAAGTTGATGTCGATACACCCAAAGATGGCATTGATAAAGTTATCAACAAGTTGAAAACCATGATCCAAGATCTTGATTCAAAGGATGACGAGAAAGGGGTAAGGATTGACTCTTATCGCCATGTAGGAGTAAGGAAGTCCCAACGCCACGACCCAATGCAGTTATCATATAGTTATGCTTAGGGTTGAGTTGTCCAGGATGGAAAATAATACTTCTGCATGTTACTTAAACAGGTTCTTCCTTCGTCTCTTCGCTCTTAAATCAGCTTGCTCTTCATTTGAAATTCCCCAGTAAGGAAATACATGCATAATTAGTTAGCATTGAGTTGCATAGAAATTCAGCAGTTTCAGACTAAAACGCAGCTAGTAAAAATGCAGGTTACAGTGCCTTATTTAAACGTCGAATTAGCAGGTAGCCGAAGAAACGACAACAGAAAGTGACAGTTCCACTTCTTCTGGAGTCAAGGCAGATGCAAGCATGGTCCCTGGAACAGGCGATTCGGATCAAGGTGGCTCCAGTCCAGGGGTGAAGGTGAGGGTGTCCAGAATCAAGAAACTGCAAGCCGATGATGATGACCTTGACGACGAGTCCGCGATGACAGAAACAGATCTTGACGCTGAAGAAATGGAGGAACTTAACATGGAAAAAAGGATGAGACAGGCAACAAAGAAAATGGAGGAAATGGTTAAAGAACAGTTACGGGATTCTGGAGTTTTACCTTCAGGTATTTTTGTCTCTAATCACTGAAAATAAAACCATTGTCTTTTCCAGTCGCCGTAGTAGGATTAGGATGAAATATCCGGCGTTCAAATTAAACTTTTGGTACGATACCAGAAGCTGTCTTCTGCTTCCGTAAATATTTTTTGTCCCCAGTCCAATATTTAACATACTCTGTCTTCTAGACAGGCGCCTAATTTCTCGTAACGATACTATCGTTTTTTTGTTTTTGCTTACCGTATCTTAACCTGTTTAGATCACCAACGAGCATTGTGTTTCTAGACTTTACAGTTTAATGCGGGAGTGAGAAAGTCTAATGGCTGTGGCGCTGCTCATTTCTTCCGGTCTTTAGATGCATTCAATAAAACTGGATGCTTCTTTTGTCATTTTGCAAGTATGGAGTATACCTCCATTCAAGGTGTTTGCTACTATTAAACGACAAAGGGCAAACTGTTTTTCCTTTTCGAGTAGTAAATAGAAAAAGGTTAAATGCAGGAAGAAAACGCTCCGAAACCGGCAGCCGAGAGGGACAAGAGACACTCCACAAACCAGAGGAATGAGCATACTGTTTTTTTTTTTTCTTCTTCAGGGAAAATAAAAGTGAAAATTGTCACATCCAGAGAGGTTCTCGAAAACATGGATAAGGATGACAAGAAAGATGTGAAGCTACTCAGCGAGAAAGAGGAAACTCAGTTTAAGGATCTTATACTTAGCTTGTTGGTAAGTTTTGAAATGCCACGCACAGTTCTTTCAGGGACAATTTATCCACAAGGAAATTCAAAGAGGCATAACCTCTCCTTGCAATTGCGCATGACAATGCTGTGATAAAAATCAGCAAAAAATATACTAACCTATTAACGTATTATAACTTGTTGGGTTAGGGGAGGGGTGGGTGGGTGGGTGCACAGTTGCCAAGATACCGACATTCCGACTAAAAACTGGCAAACTCCCAATGGTTCTCGTCTGTTTTGCTCAAACCGAGATGCGTGCATGATCCACAATGATAAGATTCAGTGGATCAGCTTGAAGATAAAAGAATAGAGACTACATGTG
>OX419343.1:25550877-25673377 GCA_948470475.1 Galaxea fascicularis | reverse complement strand
CTTAGTGACTGGATCTTCAGATAGACCAGCTGCAGCTGCGATATCAGTTGTTACACTCGTCTGTGCAGCCTCTCCTTCCTCCAGATCTGGAACTTCATCATCACTGTCACTTTCTGTTCCTGAGATAACTGTGCCACACACACAAAAAATAATTTGTTACTACCAAATTAAAAATGATTTTTCAAGAGTCAGCTCTTGCTTGGGTAGTTACCGGTATTGTAGTAGAACATGGAGCACGATTGCCACACAGAACAATCAACTGCGCATTAAGTTGCACAAAAATATTTTCAAGGATAGTGGCACATTAACTGCTAATTACACATTAAATATTCATCTCTGGGTGGTTACAGTACTGGTCAGTGTTCTCCCCAGGTATCTGAGGCCAAGCAGACTGCCTGGCTTGATTTGTTGAAAAATGATGGCCGCCCGGCTTAAAACTGAAGTGTCTTTACTTAGTTTAACATCTTGAACTGGGATCCCGTCCATAAGTAAAGAAAAAACCACTCAGTAAAGATGCTGAAATATTGTCTCGAGTTTCCTTATTGTGTTTCCTCACAATTATTGATAAGGTGTCAGTTGCAGACATCTGGGAGGCTCAAAAAAGTAGGAAGTTAACAGTTACTCCCTAGACAGCATGACACTTCACTCTTGCGATTTTTGTAAGGCTTTATTTTGTATGATGCTAGATTAGGATTCTGCCAGAATGCCCCCCCCCTGGCCTTCCCAAAATCCTGTGGAGAACACTGCTGAGGGCCAAGAAGCTGCCTTTCCTGTATAATCAAGATTAAAGTATATGAACAGGCAAAGGAGAAATATATGAGCATTAAAAAGGTACCATCTGCTCACTTGTGCTTCTATTTTCACTTTTCATGCCCTCAAGGGCACTTGCAAAGTAATAAAGGAATGGCATAGTCCCATCACACCCCAGAGGCACAACCCATATGCTCACAGATTTCCTGACAGCTTTTTAATGCTGTCTAAAAGGAGTGAACAATGCCACCGAGAGTTGACACAGAGGTTTTGGTTTACAGTTTGTAAACTGCAATACCAAAATAACCAAGGGCAAACCATACATGGAATTTTATGCACACAGCCAACTATCTATAGTCTAACACTAACCAACATGAAAAGAAGGCACGTACAAAAAGAGTAAGAATAGAAGAATGTACGTGTTCAAAGGCGTATCAATGTGCAGGGATGCGAGGAACTCTTGACCTGTAAAGTTCATTACCAAAATGCACACAGACTTCCCACAAAAGAGAACACACGCAAATAAATTGTGCTCAAGAATATAAAGTAAAAATAAGCCCTGGAGTTAACGGCAAAAATTTCCTACATTAACGAGCTTACAGTAAGATTTTATAGTAGCACGTGTGGTGGCTCGTGAATTCATCACGAAGCAGCCGATCAATTCTTTGCGAAGCTGGAAGAACTTTATCGACTTTTCGGGCTACTGGGTTTTTTATGGAAAGACAATGCTGTGGTTTTGCCAGTTTAACTAAAAATCCCCCTTTCCATCCAAACATTTTAAGGTGTAGGCATCCATTCGAAAGATTGCGTCACTAACTAAACTAGTATTTGGGCAAAAAATTTGCGGTTCGCGATGATTTATAACCTGAAAAGCTACAGAAACTGTGCTTTTGAATCCTAAAGTTTTTAACTACAACCTCAAGAATTGAAATGAACTCTTTTTACCTTCAGCATTGGCCTCCTCTTCGGCCGGAGGGTTCTCTACTGCAGGTGTCATCTGCAAACGGACAACATGATAACACATCAAAATATCGTGCAAATTTTGCCAGTCATTCTCATGATGATCAAGGTATCGAACAAATAAGTCAAAAAAGTACTTGCTGCAAGCAAGCAATGAATCAAAAACCAAAAACGGACAACGATGGAAGTGGATGGAAGAAACTAACCTTTGCGAAGAGACTTCTGATGCTGCTTGTGCGATGGGAAAGGAGTAAGTCAACGCGCGCACTGCCTGACGGGAGATTAGGACGCTTGACGAAGGATGAGTGGACAGGACTAATGGAATTCCAACAAAGGAATATAACCAGGAGATGATTCGAGAGCACGCGTGGTCAAAAGAGACCGGAATGCGCGAAGCGCGAGCGAAGGATCATGGATGTCCTAATACTTTTTTCACATTTTACTCAACAAAGTAAAAGAATAAAAGCAGAATGCCCGATTGCTAGCTATAATTCGGATCACGTTTACCTTAAAATTTGTTGTCTCTCGTGGAAGTATCAGACAAACATTCGCTGGCTCACTGATTGAACTTTGCGCAAGGTTGCCAACAAAATAGACGTGAAAGGCCGCACTGTCTACAGCTATAAGTGTGTAGCATTATGGAGTATGCTTGTCAACTACACTTAACCATCTAGATTCCATTATTCAAAGAAAGGCCCTCAGAATCAATGGGGTTGACGAAACCACTTCTGCTGCGACTTAAGCCATCAACAGCCTGCATCACAGGCGGCGCGGCAGGTTGCGGCATCCTGTACAGATACCACGCTGTACAGGATACACACCAACCATAGCCCATCATATCTCAAGGCTTTGCTGCCACCAACTTAAGAAAGACGGTGGGCTTCAAGACTCAGCACTTCAATGCGGCCTGCTCATGCTCTTTCCATTCCTTGAGCCCCCTCCCCTTATGTGACCACAAACTTCCAGCGAATAGAAGCTGGGTTGGTACGTGGTGTTTCAGTGACAACTATTGTATTTAGAGGTTTTGTATGGGCCAGATTGCAGTGCTCTACCTATCAGAACACTTCGTGACAATTGTCAGTGAAACACCTCGTACCTACGAGAAGACGTCTACCGACTGAGGATGTGGAATGTCAGGAGCCTGGGGATGTACTTTCTTGTGGTGCTGTTTCAGTGCGGCAGTTGGGCACAAAAGTGAAAATTTGGTATTCTTGTACAGTTTGTGTTTCTGGAATAAATAGGTTTAAGAAAGGAGGGTTCTGAGGAAAAAGGTATGTGAGAAATACGCAATAATCCATGCAAGATGTCTATCAAACTGGCCAAGATTTAATTCCAATGTAAACGTGCACAATATTGCAAAAAATGTATAAAAACCTTTATATAAAAAAGCTACAGCAAGAAACAACGATACTCGCTGCGGACACTGATTAACAAATTCAACAGTATTAATCTGAGAAACCACAATATGTCCCTTGATATGGCCTCGTTCTAGCCGTGGCTTCTCGGCAAAACTGCTCGAGAAGCTCTAAAGCGAAATCTATGATGTTGACACACCTACAGCTACTATAGGAAAAGCTATTCCATCGTTCACCATCTATTCATATTTTACTGGACCAGTTCAACGCAGGCGGCAGAATTACCACCCTGCTAATGAAGACAATTTAACACTTTCAATTCTTCGACAGTTACTCAAACGTCTCTTCCACAGGGACATAGTGTGGCTTTCTTGAAAACATACTAAATATCTGTGAAAGTTATTCAGTCTACTTAACTCTGCGATTCTCTTGATGTAAATGGTCGATGCTTCACAACAACATTGCTCAACCCTGGTCATAGATAAAAGATTGCCATGGACAGGAACCATCTGCCCAAAACAATTCTTAAGAAAATTACCGTTAAATATCATTGACGATATTTTACCCAACCTTGACTAATTGCTTATCGCATGAACCCAACAAGCATTTGTTCTTGCCGAAACCGTTCTTTTGTTAGTAATTATTTGTTGCCAGTTGATAGTTACAAACAGAAAAACTCTGGAGCCGTATTGAAACGGCGACTACAACACGTATGAATGCTACGTACGTGCCAAGTGGTGCCAAAAAAAACTCGAGAACTATTTTAAAACCTCACAGACCTGAACGGAAGTCGCAGCAGAGCGATTTTCCCGAGTGACCAATCGCAATAACCGACAGAATTCAATCATCATTCGACGTAAAAGAATGCAAAAGACACCCAACGAATATCAAACGCAGGAACACGTGAACTGTTAGTCAACCAAGCGCGGGAAAACAAACTGTCGACAAGCGGGGAAGGCAAGTAGGAAAACACGACATAGGCTCGTAAGCGAGGAAAATCACGAACCACTACACAACGCAGGAAAACACGAACCCGGCACCAAACGCGGGAAATCATGAGCTGTTAGCTAGAGCGGGAAAACATGACCTGCCGCCAAGTGCGGGAAAACATAAACTGCTTCGAAGCGCGGGCGGGTAAGTGCTACCAGGGGATCCCGTTTCTCGAAAGTCCCGTAAACATTTCGGGCCCGAAAAGCCATTTCAAAAACTGCGATCCGCTTATTCTAAAATCCTGGCTTTTTCTATGATTTCAAGTAACGAAAGGGCAGATTTGCTGTGTAATTTTATGCCTGAAAACATCTTCGTTTTCGAGATAGGTAGGAATTTATAGCACCCGAAATAGACCCGAAAAGTTTCGGGAGTTTCGAGAAACGGACCCTGAGCAGGCGCGGGAAACAGTCATGTTGGACAGGCCTGTCATGTTACCCACCTGCAAGAACTGACACCAAGGAGAAGAAAACAATCACTAAAGGCGGGAAAAGATGAAAAACTTACTGCCAAGTGGAGGAAAACGAAGAAAAAAAGCCAATTTTGTTTGGTTTTTACACGCTGACTGAGGAAAACGGGGTAAGCTGTTAGGTTCCTGCGATTAGTTGCAAGAATTGGAATCCGACACAAATTCCAAAGAAAGGAAATTATTTCACTGATAATTTCAAGTATGATCTAAAAATCGCTCTGCTGCATTTTCTTCTAACTCAACATTTAGAGCCGGTATACTACCGACTCTGCAGTTGTCTACGTTAATGAAAGTTGTTAATATCAAATACAATGTAGAACCAGTCAAAACGTTTTGGTTCGAAATTCTTCAACAATTTTCGACCGCATAAAGGCTAGGGGCTGTGCTACCGAATATAATCCTATTTATTCAGTCAATACTCTTTTCAACGAACCCGATTTCATTTCAAGTTTCCATTACTTCTTTGTCATACAACGTTGACTCCATTGAGACAGCCGGAATTATATTAAAGAAAAATATACTTAAAATATTTCAGTTTTTGTTCAAATAAAACGTTTGCAGATGGTGAACTAAAATCTAATAAACAAATCCCTCCGGTCTATATGTTATTTCGAGCAATTCCAGATACCTTGCAATTTTTGCGTCCTTTATCAAAAAGGGCCGGCCTTAACATAGTCGGGTTTTCTGCAGCGTTGCAAGACTGAATTACGATACATAGTTGATAGTTATATATTACCGAATAGCATTCCAAAAGGTTAGCTCTGCCCTGCAGAGAATCAAATTTTTAAGTTAAATTTAGTAGACGTCTTATTTTTTAAAAGGCAGGTGAAAAACTGCAGTCTTTAAATAAACTTCCCCTTGTACCCGTGTCAAACACTCCCCCGAAACTTGCAAAATAAGCTACCTAATTCAATGTTTCCATTCAGATCAAATCATGCTGGGTTGAAATATTACATAAGATTGAATCCCATCACTAAGAAAACTACCGGTTTTATCCTCGATACAATTTCAAGTATAATATTTCCTGGGATAGTGCTCGTAAATTCCAAAATGGGGATTTTTCCGCATCCTATACTACGTAACTAGAATAAATGAGTTGACTGTACTAACTGTAAAAGGTTAATACGCTTTGCTGGTTACCACGGACCATCAGTACCGGGGGTGAAGCAGCCGACAGCACTTCCAGCCAGCTCATGTACAGCAGCGGTGAAGTCATCTCTACTTTAGGAACAGGCAGTGTAATGACGATTAACTTGGCATCGTTGGAGTGCTCTCGAATGAGCTCGCCAAGGCGAATGTTGCGCATGGTTTTTCGGTCTTTTTCTAGAGCCTTCGCATCTACAAATTCGTCTTTCACTGGCAGCTTCATGAAGTTGTGAATACTAGTGCTGGAAGGTTGACTGTTGATTCCTTCCACCTCGACGACGCTTGAGAAATCGATACGGAATCTCTTCAGCAGGTTGGCCATTCGTAGCTCATTGCTCTTCAACGCATGCGTCGAGGCTGGTGTGAAGATTCTCAACTTGCAATCTTTCCAGTAACTGTGAATTGAAAGCAGGTACGGGATGAGAATGGTCAATCCACCATCGTCAGACAACCACCAAACATCAATGGTTCCTTTGGGTTTTTCGTTGAACTCGGCTTCACCCTCGGCGGGAAGTTTCGTCGGCTCCACAACGGAGTCCGTTAGCTTTGTCGTCTCATCGACTTTTCCGTCAGCCTCATCTTCATCAGGTGGTTTACTGACAGTTACTTTAAACTTTCCTTTCTTCACAACGTTCGGACTTTCTTCTTGATCTCTCTTCGTGGTGTCTTCACTCTTGTCCCCTTCAGGCACTAAATTCTCTGTTTCCTTGTTGTTTAAGGTTTCTTGTTCCCCTAAGTCAGTCTTTTCTTTGACGGCGTCCAACTGGTAGTCTTCCTGACTTGGACTGTTAGATCTAAACCATTTCACGACATGGTCTTCTTGGTCCGGCGAACTGGCAGACTTCTCAACATGGAAAATTCGTCCACTACTTTCGCTCTGAACATCAGAAGAAACACGCTCAAGGCCACCTGTCTTGTCACGTACTTCCGTGTCAGGCAGAATCTGTTCCATCGGCCCTTCGTCATCTTCATTCAGCCAATCTTCCTCTTCGCACCTTGCAAGCTCTTGCAAGTCCAGTTCACCTCTCAAACGTAAGATCGCAACGCTGTGATCCAATTCAAAAGCATCATGGACCACATTTACATACTCCTTCACCACTGCTCTCCCTGAAGGGTCTTTCCACATCTTCTTCCACTCTCGCTTGAAGCCGAGAATTACCGTGTTGGGTTTCATTTTTCCCAGGCCCACCGTCTGTAGCATGATGCGCACACCCTCTCGGAAACTGGGCGCTAAGGAGAAATTAAGAAGTGAAGCAACATCAGGGTGATACAAATTATCAAGTGGTTCGTTTCGTGTTTAATTGTTTCACTAAAGGCGGAATACTTGTGGTCTGTCATAGGAAGTCTTTTGCGTCGAGGCTGTCAGAAATAATTTGAAACGGCGAACAGCAATTTTTCCAAACTTGTTACCAGTAACAGGGTTCAAGTCAGTCTAAATATTTATCAACGGGGCACCCTCTTTGCGGACTGAAAAAGAACAACGAAGTAGACCTGTGTTTATGTAAGAAGCCCAATCGATTTTAACTTCATATACACAACTTCATCGGAACAATTAAACGAAAACATCAAGTGTTGTAAATGTTAGCAATTTATCTCAGGACTTTTGATTTCAGTGTTTTTGGACGTAGATGGGACCAGAATAGAAATATAAGCACGCTGCCCTTACCTGTACAAATGGTGTGAAAAGATCTGATTTTGCGCTGTTTAAGCCAGCGATCCTCATAACCTGACACGGGGCCAAAAGGACCAATCTTGACTTGACCACAGACCATTAAGCCTCTGTTACGTGTGATCTGAGAAACCAGATGAACGAGATCTGGACGAGACGAGGGATTACCAGTCAACACGAGGCACTGGGGACGGAAGTTTTTCACGTGATCTTCCACGGCATTGAGGCGATAGGTAAAACGAAGAGCCCGGATGTATGTATATGCCTGTGCAGATGAACCCCAGTTGGCCTACAGAAGTTAATTACAGAAGGAAAGCAGTCAAAACTTTGGACAATGCTTGAATGAAAATTAATACCCACTGACCAAATTTGAAGATGATAGAGGACTGATCTGGGATTTTTCCCATAAATCTTGCTACAGTAACATTACTTAGACTTGATCAACAGCATTTAAAATAAAAACTTGAAATATGGCTCAAAGGACCCTACGTGGGTTCTTGTCTATTGCCAGGCCTAAAATCCATACATTGCAGGAAGCACACTCACTCACTAACTTGGTCGCCCGAAAGCGGGCAACCACTAGATCTTTCCACAGCCTCTTATCAGCCATCAGTGCAGCAATCTCACTTACTTCGAATACCCCAGTATCCCTCTTAAGAGTGTCGATATAGGAATCACCAAACATGTTTGTGTGTTTTCATCTGAAACTGCCATTTTTGTATCAAAGGAAAATCAAGCTACATCACGAAGGGTCAACTTAAGATGATCCAAAGTGACACAAGGGAAGTTAGTGCTGCCAACACAACACCATTCTTGCTACTCCTTGATACTATTTCATTTAGACCCAATTTACAAAAAAATAAAATAAAAACAGCAGAATAAATCTCACATCTGGTTTCTTGTAGTCAACATATTTGTACAACGCAATGATGATGACGATAGTCACAAGAGCAGCCCACCAGTTGATCAGGAACATAATCACAACACACACCATAGCCCCTACCAGGGACACCCACATATTATAGTACTTGAATGAAGGTCGCCATCCTGGAGACTTGCCAAGGGAAGCTGCAAACACAGCATAATTTATGAGAGCATAGGACATAAGGAAGAAATTTGAAATGACTGGAGCAATGACATTCAGCTCTCCTATCGCCACAAAGGCACCAGCAATGAGAAACGTCAGGATGTAACCTCTGCGAGGCTCGTCACCAGGTCCAACCTACCAGGGTAAGAAAGTAAAGGGAGAGGATCAGATCTCACTGCTTTAGATGTAATGTAACTTAAATTATGTCAGATATGAGAGGTCACCAAAATAGTGCTTATAAGAAGTAGACTTTCAGTAGTTACTGACACTATTTGAGGGTGTAATCTCACAGTAGATCACAAAGCTTCCAAAGATTATGACTCACTGACGCTGTAACTAGCTTGGCCCAAACTTAGGTGTATTTTAACATTATGTGACCAATATTTTACTTGATATCATGTGCATATATATTTATGGGTAGGTACAATTTGTTCAACTTTAATATTATGGCCCAGTTGTTTAAATGATAACAGCAGTTAACTTGCTATCCAGTGGATAACACGTACTGGTATCTGTTGTCGCACATTTTATCAGCTGGAGAGAGTTATCTGCTCTTTAAAAAACATATATTGTGGCCTGGTAGACACCTCTGTGGAATAAACATTTGCTGTTTGCTTTTAGCTGGAATAAACTGTTGATTACTGCTTCTTCCCTTATGAGAGGTCTACAAGTAAAAGCAATTATTGTCAAATACTTACTCCAACACCAAAATAACTAATTCCAGGAAAGAGGTGGTCTTTGCATAGGGCCTGAAATGTCTTTGGTGCTCCAACTAAACTTGCTAAGGCAGATGATAAAGTTGCTGCAAAAATTCCACCAGTAACAATAGGACCCCAAGCAGCAACTTTCTCCATTACCTAATCAGAGGTGAAAACAGAAGATAAGTCTAAACTGGAGCAAAGGTTCTTTTTTGGTTGGCTCAGTTGGTAGAGCACCAGACTACCGTGCGGGAGGTCTTGAGTTCAAATCCTGGTCAGACCAACACTCAGGGTCTTAAAATAATCTGCAAATGGTTAAACTTCCTAGCCTTCTTGGATAAGTACGATAAACCATAGACCCCATCTCACTATTCACAATAATTGATTCTGTGGGATATTAAAGAACCACTAGGGATGTAACAAACCCTGGCTGTGACCACCCCTAGTGCTGACCTGTTCTACTCAGCAAGCAGCTGGCTTGGCATGATGTCCCAAAACAGGCTTATGGTGTATAAGGCCACACAGTCATAAGCCAAGGACTCTTCCAGACCAAACAGTCCCAAACAGTGCAGGCCTATTTTGCAACCCACCAAACCCTAGTTAGTGTTAGTAACAATATCACAGACCTTTGAATCTTTTTAGTCCAAAAGTTCCATGCTCTTAGCCTCCCTTTTTTTAAAACAGGTTTGTATCAGTTACACACAACTGGTGGTTTCCAGTTAATTTTAATTTTGTCAGTTGAAATGAATTTACTTTTGTACAGAAGCTTGGAAGATAGGTCAACTCATAACCTCCATCAAAAGTGGCAAATGTGTGTCTATATCTCTCACCCATTTCATCCTCAACAGGAATGCTGAAGAACTACCAAGAGGAGTAGCCTTCTAATATAACGACATGTGAGGACTGGTTTTCATGGGAAGCAAGCTAAATGGACAGCACCCATTGACAACAATGCTACAGTGATGCCATATGAAAGAAGTAAAAATGTTTGATTCCAGAAAACATCTATACAGCCAGCCCCCCACAGAAGGTCTTTTGGTTTGCACCTACCCAACCCATCTGAAATGCCAATTTGGCCCCATACTTTTCTTTAAAAACTTTTGTGTTAGCCACCCTCCTCCCCCTTGGAATTTCCTCCGACCCTCTGTGGGCAGGTATATGGATATTTTCTGGAACAACTAAATACTTAGGTTACCAAGTTCTTGCTGTGAATTCTCAATTAATCTACATAATGTACAATTACAGAAACCACTGGAGTATACACAAACTTTTACCTGGAAATCATTCATCAAACCATACTGACATGTATTATCAACTGTACAATGTTGTAAAGGACTGCTTGTTGCATTTAAAATTGTCTGATTGGCAGCGGCAGCCATTGCAATCACTCCAGAGGCATCACGCAATACACAGGCTGCAGCCAGCCAGTCAAGTGCAATATACACAATTGTGCTGATCACAATGGCCCACAGGGTTCCCTTAGGAATGCCTTTTTGTGCATCCTTGAGATCACCAGAGATGTTCACACCTGCCAAGATTCCTGTTGCAGCTGGAAAAAAGACAGCAAATACAGAGAAGAAATTTTCTCCATCTCGATAAGCTGGCCCAAAGTTTTCCTTGAAGAGATTTAGACTTAAACCAACAAAGCCTCTTGCTTTGCTTTCTTCGTTTAGGGGTCCAATGGCAGTACCAATAATGACATCGACAATGGAGACCACGAGGATGCAAAGCAGAAACATCTGTGTACGTACTACCCACTCCAAACCAATCAGAGTTACACCGAGCAACAGCACAACTGTTCCAATGCCGACAATGCGTATTATGTTCAGCTCGCCAATAACCTCCACATCACCACCATGCTCTTTGATCAGGTCTTTGACAGTCTCAGCAAATCCAACCACGTACAACGCAACAGCAACAGCATTGGCCACAGAGAAGATCAATCCAATGGAGCCACCAAATTCTGGACCAAGACTGCGGGATATTAAATAATATGCACCACCTAATACAAAGACAGAGAAAACAACTATTTGATACTTTTCTAATAGGAGGATCTCACTTCATCAGCATACATCATAGATAAATGCACACAGCAAATTGAAAGCTTTCACAAAACTTAGTGATCACTGGAAATTTGAGCCTGAGAGCTTGAATGGTTTTTGAAAAAGAGACCATAAAAATGTCAAGATTTTAGGCAAGAAATGCCACCCAGCCATACAAAATTATTCTTTATAAATTTCGCAGTTTGTGAAAGTTTATCTCTCTGCTGGTATTCAACATATCAGACAAATGTCTACACTGTTGCTCAAAAGTGACTTGGGCTTTTAGTTTATGATGTTCGTTTACCTGAAGTTTGCTGTTTAATATATGCAGATGAGGCAAAATGTAAGCAAAGATGTCAGCAAAGATTTGCCCATTTTAACTACCAGGTATGCAGCTAATTCTTAGAACAGAATATCTCAGTTTAGTATATACTAAAACAGTGGATAGCGTTGAATGCGCGCGCTGATTGGCTACTCAAACTCCAGATATCCTGTGCTATTCATCTCCGAGCAATTCGCGCTGAATTTGCGCCTGAAAATGTTGTAATCTTTGCAGGAATACATGAGTTAAAATCATCTTTTTGTGCTATATTATCGCTTTGCGGCTTGGTAAATATCCACCACTAGCCACCTCCACTTCGGTGAATAGTTGTTAACTATTCCAGTCTTCAGCTGTCCAGTTTTTTTGCAAAAAAATATATTAAGTCTTTTAGTCTTTACACTGACATTTCTTCAACCTTCTAACTGTGACTACCAAATTTATCCTCAGTGATCCGCATTGACTTAACCATCTTCCTTTTTTCACTCTGACAACAAAAAACATTTCAGTGGAACCGAATAGCATTTTTAGAACAAAAATTCTTTTACCTCCTTTGACTTCACCATTTGTGCAAACGGCTGACATGGACAGTGTTGTTAGCCACGTCACCACTGCAGAAAGGATAATGATCACAGTTGACCAGCCAATCCCTGCTTGTCCTGCGACCCAAGTGAGGCGCAAGTACAACATAACACCCCAGATGTTGAGCAGACATCTGAGCATAACACCCTTAATCCAACCAAACTTGGGTGCAACCTTAGCTTTATTTTCTTTCTTGGAACGAATGACAATTTCATCATTGTCAAGATGACCATTTTCAACATTGTCTAGGTTTTGATCTTCTGCCGGCAGGAGCTGTTTGGAAACAAATGGAGTATAGAATTGACAAAGAATATGACTTGTTAACAAGGTGATTCAAAACTTAACAGACAATTCAGGGTTATAAAAACTAAGCATGCAGAATGAAACAGATTTGCCCAACATTGCAATCAAGAGCAAAAGTGTCACAAAACAACAACTCAGAGTTCTCAGTTAAGTAGCCGGCAACTGGCGAATTCTGCCACCTGTCAAGAGGAAAGTAGCCACCTGTACTGGCTATGAAATTTGCCTTTGTATACCTCAGGGCTAAAGTTTAGCCGCCTATAAGTATTTCTGGGCCATCTGACAAAAAAACTACGGAGAACCCGGCAACTACCGGTAATAAATCAGACCAAAAATAGAGATTTGAGTTTGGGCTGCTGATCATTCAGCCCTAACAAATATTGCTGTCAATAATGTGAGCACATTCTCACAAAAATAGATGCCGCTGAAATCATTGTTTTGAGTTGAAACGGAAACATCAATACTCTTATTTAGACCCGAGAACAACCCAATAACTCTAATGATTTCTCAACTGAAACCAACAAAGGAAAGACATAGCCTAATTTAGACCAGTTAAGGAAAAACAAAATAATTTGAGACTAAACAAAGCCATATTTTCCCAAGTACACCCTGGGTTAAGGATTGTCAAGCTGAAGGGTCGACCCACATCAAGATATAATGCACCTATCAATGTTTAGACGGAGAGGGGGGGGGGGTACGGGCAAAGATGCGGCATTTGAACACTTCTGTTGTCCCCTCTCTGGGGAATTTGACCACTTGTACTAATTAAAGTTCAAATATTATAAAGGATTGTTAAACTATTTCCAGTCCCAAGGGTCAGGAATTTGACCAAAAAATTGTAAGAAAATTCAAATGACGCACCTTTGCCCGCGTACCCCCCCCCCCCCCCCTCTCCATCTAAACATTGATAGGTGCATAAATTATCAAAGAAGCCGCATAAAACGTTAAGCTTGAGAACAGTCAACTAACCATCCTGACAAAAAGTATTAACAGAAAAGACTTACTGGCTAAAACTTTATCTGGAACATAAAACCATTTTTCAAGGAGTACTTCTTATCACAATAATCTGTTTACATGTTCACAAGTCTCCGCTTGGTGGGAGATTAAAGTAATTCACGATTTTAATGAAAAAGAAAACAAACTTATGGAAATGTCGCGCGTTCAATGCACATGCATGATGAATATTCACTCTTATTTCACTCCAAACAAAATACTGGTTTTACAGTTATAATTTAAACTACAAAATCGCGTGACGGCCTCGTGAACGACACGAAAAAGAACAAGGCTGTCATATAATTTTCATACAAAAAGCTGAATGAATATAACCGAAAGGTATTGGAAAATGTTATCGCACTAAACCAGATGGCTGTGTGTATTGATATAAACACAGAAAAACAAACTTGACAAAAGCACTTCCACAATCTCTTGTCACAAGACTTGTGTTTGTTAGGTGGCTTTTATTTATTGACAAGTTTCTTTATTTTGCGAACAAAAAAAGAAGAAATTAGGCGAGGATGGTGGTGAAAGCCTTTTACCTGGTATCATGCATAAACAATAAAGATAATATTACTAGGCGACCACCGAGGACCCAAATACACCGGCGTAAAAGCCACTCACACTTGACAAACGTGCACATGTAGGTCTTGTGCCATGGTTTTCATTTACAATGCAGGCATCTCTCACGTCCCTTAATGTAAACACTTAGATTTCCGGTTACAACGTAAAACAAAATTCTAATTAAAAAAGACACGACCTGGATCTTTTTATCGTCGAGGATAAATAAAAGAGATAAATGCCGATTTATGCATTAAAGGCTATCGAAACCTTCGACCTTTGTGCGCGAGAAATGAATGTATATACTTGACATTCGCATCGCATGAGAGCAGATGACAAGCTGCACCAAAAGAAACGAACCTTGAGCGATTTTGAGCTGTTACACAGGAAATACCTTCTATACCTGTTGCTCGTGGTCTTCTTCGAACCCTCTTCTTAACTCTTTTAGTGTTGGTCTGGACTTCTTTGTTGAATTTGACTGGGAATTCTCGTTTCGATAGAAGACAGTCATTGGAACAGCATCGTGCGTAGCATAACCGATAGTCGTCGTGGCATCGTGAACAGACAACGGAGGATTTGAATTTGTAAAATCCATTCTTGGACTGTGATCGTCGTCTTTGTCTCCTACTTCTTGGTTTGGATCTAAATTGACTGGGTCAATACCGAAGCGCAAGGCGCTCTTTCCCGAAGATTTGTTCGCCGTCAAACCTGCTTCCTCGGGATTTTCAGAGCCTTCCGTTTTCACTGTAGCCTGTGCGCCCTCCATAATTAAAACTCCGTCGCTGAAACCAAAACATGATGAGAATAAATTGCCTGGAGTCGCAACGTAGTAACCAGCCGGCGAGCTCCGATCTGCGGCAGTTTATATAGGATCAAGAATTCCCAGGGAGGGGAGGGTGGAAATCTAACTCGATGACGTAACACAGTGTGTGTCACACGCTGTTCCATATACCTGCTCAACAGGAGTTTTGCTACTGCAATATAACCCGGTGTAAGTGCAAGGAAAAAATTTGGCAGAGCAATTACATTTCTGCTGAATTTGGCTTTGCTTTAGCTCTTGTTTTTGTTTTAGACAATGATTACGGTTGATCACTTTAGAATCGATTAAGCAAGCTAATTCGCAATGAAAGATGACTGAGGTACCGTATAACACAAAACCTCGTGTCCACAGTTTGGTTGCTAAGTCAAAACTTTGTGATTCAATATACCGGGATTTGAATGTTTTTGAGTAAATCCATTCTTCGTTTCCAAATGGCCTTCTCATGTTGACATTCAGTCGACAAACTAAATTAATGACCATATGCTGGAGAACCCTCCATCGGAAACGTAGCTGAAAATTATCACTCACCTTTAGTAACAACTAAACCAGATAAGTCTGTTGGTCTCTGTTAATCCGTCTCCGCTCCCATGCACTCACGATGCATGTGACAGTCGAAAGGTCGGCTAGTTTTATTCGATTTTCGCTTGTTACAGTTTAATTTCAGGTACAATATCAGTCATACCTCAGTTACTCTTGGTTAAAGAGGTATTTGAAGACTGGGACTGCACAATAATGGTTTTCCTGTTGTCAAGTGGGTTCTTATCAAACTATATATGTAATGACCCGTCGACGACATGCAATATGTGATCAGTGCTGCCACGTGAAAAAGCTGTATTTAAAACAAAGTCCAGGATTTACTGTGATCACAAATAAACACGGATTGATCAAACGTAGTTTCTCCTGGTCGAGCTCCCACTCCGAAAAAGTCAATCTTTCCAGGCCTTAAATTATGTTCCGCACGGCCAAAGCCAGATCAACTTAACTTCAGTTGTTGCCCGCGATTTGATTCAGTGAAGAAAGGAAATATTGTCTTAATGAATGACGTGGGAGGTCTCATCAGCAACACGGAAAGTGTAAACGGTAGTGAAGCAATTCAAATTTTAACCTCCTCCTTAACCAACTTCAAATAATTTAAGCCATTCGATACAAGAATTAGAAATTAGTTTTTTTGTAGTGCTGCAAGCAAATAGCATTAGGCTATTGTTCTGCTCTAACAACTTCATTTTTCAAGTATTATATATACCAGTTTATTCCATTATATTTCTCAATATATATCTTTGTACTCTATGATGAGTGGAACGCCAGTTATTCTCGAGTCGCCTTTCTTTGGTAGGATATGGGGCTTCAATTGTATCTCAATATTTTCTCTTCAATATCTCTCCCACGAAAACAGTTTTTCATGTACTGTTCACTGGAGCCTTATGAGCATGCATACTTGTGCATTGATTACCGAATGTGTCTCTTAGCTTCTGTATACTGTCTCTTGAGAAATAAGTAACTGTGATAAACCTGTAGACAGTCGGCGGATGTCTTGGTAAAATAGCCAACGATGTAACTTTGCGTTTTTAGCTACTGATTTCATCATAAACTGAGTGACGCTATTTACTGAACAATGAAAAACTCCGTCACTGAAACTTGAACATAATCATGTTGTTTTGTCAGTCATGCCGCTTGCCCTACGTACAATAAGTCCTGAAAAGCGCACTCGAACATGTCATTCCTGTATTTTCTGGAATGTAGTGTTTTGCTTTAAATTTCTTCAACACTTCTAACAATTTATAGTCTTTTTGCCAAAGATATCAACCTCTGTAAAGAATAGCTGCATACAATCAGACAGTAATATCGGAAATGGAACTATCAAACTCCTATACAACGGCATTCAGTTTTGGTGTCCCATTAACAGCTCATACTGATCACAACTTCTAAGCCCCTCAATACAAAGATCAGGGACCAGATCGACTTTTGGTTAAAAATTGTTTGAGTTTGTATGCAGACAGCCACCATATTATATAATTAGAGACTGGTATACTTTAGTTTGATATCAAGTTTACAGATTCCAGAAACATTACTTGTGGTTTGAGGTGTAGTCAGTGACGCAAGTGTACGCATCCGCGCGATTAACTATGGGTATATTGTCGTCATCAGGTGTACAAAGACCATTTTCTCCATGCAGGGGAGAGGGCTAGAGATGAGCAATAAGCATTCCACCCATTCTCCTCTTAGGAAGGCCTGATAATCAGGTTAAGTTTGCATAATACGTGGCAACACGAAATACGTAATGCTGCAGCGTGGAATTAAAGTTTGAAGTTTGATAAACTTTGTCCGAAAGAAAACAAAAAAAACAAGCAAAGACGGATTTAAGGTAGTTTCTGTTAAATCCGGCAAGATAATTGCAGAATTCAGAGAATTATGCGTGAACACAACAAGTCTCTTTTTAATTGCTTCTTCCGATGACTCACACGCGTTCGGCACCTCTCACTCTCTCGGTCAGCAGCCTATCTAGGTACGCCATGTTACTACAGTTTCTTCAATTCTGCTCCAGTTTCGAAACTACCGCATAGCTCCTTGCAGGCCTGAAATTATACCTCACGTTGTTTCAAAACCAGACCAACCAAATTTTCAGTTCGTCCGTGGTAATTACCTATGATTCAGTGCCAAAACGGAAAGGACTGACATCCGTTTTAATGAATAACACGAGAAACCTTCACTAGACGTCTCCCCAGCAACACAGAAAGTGCAAGAATCGGTTTACATAAACGGAACTATGCCACGGTTCTTCCATCACGATCAAAATATTTTTCCAATACATTTCCTTGCTAGGATATCAAGAGCGCTAGTAATTAATAATTAATTATCATGTCGCGTTTTGTTTGGAACGAAATATACTAGGCTACAAAAATATGATATTTCCTTTCTACATTGTCAATATCTCTCTTAGGAATATTACATTTTTATTTACGGTTTTTCCTTATTGAAGTTTACATTCATATCTACGTATCCATGAATATCGAATTTGCAAACGGAACCACGCAATCTCGTGTCAGTTGTATGCGTAACGGCCGATAGGGAAAATAACCGGGAAACACAGGCTAAAAACATTTGCACAAAGCATGGAATTTTATGGTGGGACAGCTTGATTTTGAATGATTAATCTTTTGCCAGACGTTTCGACAATCTTGGCAGAAGGCTTAATTCATCAGCAGTGAATAACCGGATAGACACCCCTAGCGCCTGAAACTTTGAAAGTAGTCATGCGCTGACTCTTAATTTATAGCACCTTTATTTTATAGCATTACGTCCAATATATTCTGAAAGCGCACTCATAAATATGTCCTGTATTTTTCTGGAATATATACTGCCTTAAAGCTCAACAGTAATACCAATCTCGTTCCCAAGGTCTTTCATCGCCCCACCTCAGACTTTGGGAGACACGTGACCAGCCTGAACGAGGGTCTTTTTTCCCTCGCTCCCTCTGGAGTGGGGCATGGGGACATGAAACACCCTGGGAAAGAGCTTGCAGTAGTTCAGCCGTGAGTTCTTTCTTGACTCTCTTATAGTTCATAGGAGAGATCTCGCCTGTCATGCAACTTCGGGTAGTTCAAATAGGGGATTGCCTTTGAATTAGATGTATATTTTGGGCTGTTTGCCTCAGTTATACCTTCATTCTCTTTTGTTACACGTTGCATGATGTACGTGATTATTTTGATATATTCTGGTAAAAGCCTGGTACTTCGTACTCGTACATTAAAATGCATTTACATTTACATAACATATACTCTTTCCTAATCCCTTAGTGTGTCTGTTATTAGAAAATACACGTTTGATAGTGAAATACTTATTACACTGGTTCTAGTTACAACAGCTTCAGTAACGAAACCAACTACTTTTAATCCAATCCAGTAATTTCTGTTGACCAAATTACAACACTTTAATACTCGTCCTCATCTAACACTTCTTCAGAAGAATCCACGCCAACTTCCTCGTAATCTTTTTCCAGTGCCGCCAAATCTTCACGCGCCTCAGAAAACTCACCTTCCTCCATACCCTCACCCACGTACCAGTGGACAAAAGCACGCTTGGCGTACATCAGATCAAACTTGTGATCCAGACGGGCCCAGGCCTCCGCGATAGCGGTGGTGTTACTCAACATACACACAGCACGTTGCACCTTGGCCAGGTCGCCTCCAGGAACAACCGTGGGGGGCTGGTAATTAATTCCGACCTGTTGTGTCATAAAGAGATTGATAAGGTCGAAATTGAATTAACCATTGAAATTTTCCTTTTGTTCTCGTTCGGAGTTTGAGGAACTACTCATTACCTTGAATCCAGTCGGGCACCAATCCACAAACTGAATCGTTCGTTTAGTCTTGATACTGGCAATAGCCGCATTGACGTCCTTTGGCACAACATCACCTCGATACAGAAGACAGCACGCCATGTATTTACCGTGTCGCGGATCGCACTTCACCATCTGATTGTTGGGTTCAAAGCAAGCGGTAGTGATCTCAGCTACGCTCAACTGCTCATGGTAGGCTTTCTCAGCCGAGATAACAGGAGCATAAGTGGCCAGTGGAAAGTGAATACGTGGGTACGGCACCAAGTTGGTCTGCGATAGAAAGCAGCTGAGTTTAATTACATTTAGCGATGGTCGCTCACGAGACTTGTTGAGGCTCTTGGCCAAATACGCAAGGGAGACAGCAATCTAGAAGTCCGAAACTTCATCGCCAAAAAATCGAGAAAATATTTAAATTGCTGTCTGTTCTCGAAACGTTTTCGAGAACTAAGGAAAAACAGTGTATTACGTCCCGCCTTTGGTAGCCATTAACCTAAAGCACATCGGGTGAACACATCACTAATTAAATAAGCAGAGGGAGGATTTCCTGGTTAATTAATACGTTTACCAGTTTCCAAAACCAAAAGACTTCAAAGTGAATCATTAGCGGGGGGAGGGTAGGGGGAGGGGGGAGGTGTTTCTCTGCTCTCATGTGAGGTTAAAACATAATCACACACCTGGTGCATGATTCTTGCTATTAGAGATGGTTTTCAATTATTAATCGTAAAACCAAAATCAAAACAGTTACTCTGACCAATCAGAAGAGAGGCAGAAAGCTCAGTGAACCAATCAGATTTTGAACACAACTGGTGCCAAGCGCGCGAAATGATTGCGTGCAACCAGGAGCCCATCACTGATGATGTGATGACCTCCAGGTGCAACTCGTGATATGATTTGGTTCTCATTGGCTGAGAAAGGGGCGCGAGTTTTGTCAGCCAATCACAAAGCAAAGTAAAGTAACAAACTCAAATTAATTTCGACGCTCAATTGGAAGCCGCTTTAAGACTGTAACTAACCTGAAATTCAGTCAGATCCACGTTTAAGGCGCCATCGAACCGAAGCGAAGCGGTGATCGACGACACAATTTGACCAATCAAGCGGTTCAGGTTGGTGTACGTAGGCCGCTCGATATCGAGGTTCCGACGGCAAAGGTCGTAAATTGCCTCGTTATCAACCATAAAGGCGCAGTCAGAATGCTCTAGGGTCGTGTGGGTAGTAAGAATGGAGTTATACGGTTCTACTACAGCCGTGGAGACCTGGGGTGCAGGGTAGATGGCAAACTGCAGCTTGGATTTCTTGCCGTAGTCAACTGAAAGGCGTTCCATCAGCAGAGAAGTAAAACCTGACCCTGTACCACCCCCAAAAGAATGGAAGATTAGGAATCCTTGGAGACCAGTGCATTGATCGGCCTGCAAACCATAAGGAAAAGTAATTTTCAAGATCACCTTTTCTCCGGCTGTACACATGTCGGGATAAAAATTAAAAGATAACGTTTAAATATGTTATTTATTCATTGTTTAAGCCATATCTTATTATAAAATATTTATCTCTGGCCAAATAGACCCATCAAAGGCGTGGAAAAGTATATAATACCACCAAAAAAATTGAAACCGGAAAAAAAGACAAGTCTTCCGATTCTGACTGGCACGCTTGATTGGGTTTCCAAACAAAGGCCCAGATATATAATTTCTAATCTCACTCTGTATACCTCACTTTACTTCATAAATTTACCATTTTTCTTGTTTTGTCCAGCACTGTATCAATGTGCTCCTTGCCAACAGTATAGTGCCCGCGAGCATAGTTGTTAGCGGCATCTTCTTTGCCTGTGACAAGCTGATCGGGGTGGAACAGTTGACGATAAGTCCCCGTACGAACCTCGTCTGAAAGGAAAACACGATTGAAGTTGATTGGTTTAGTTGCTTTCTCGAATTAGCAAGCATAAATAAAAATCGAAGGGTCCGAAGAAGCTTTCACCATTTTTCCCCTTGAGTCGCAGGATCAAAAACGTTTGTGACTTACGCTTTAGACGATTACAAAGTTATCTGCAGTCTTTCTTCGTAGATGTTTCCTCGAATGCTTTGTTACCAGGAAACCTCGCGAAACTAATCATCACTGAGATGGATATAAACAGCTGTCGGCAAGTTTTGCATATCTTTAAAAAACCTTTACCAGTTGTACAGCCTAGCCAACACAACTGTATAATCTATAGATTAAACAGTTGTGTAATGCGTCTTGACGGCCAAGTGCGACCCAAAGCCTTTTGATATTTTTTATGACAGTACCGTTGTCTTGATTATAGCTCAACAAAACGTGATTTAAAATCGTCAAAAATACCATACGATCATTGTTTTTACATCGCAAATTGGACAATTTTTCTGCCTTACTAGAAATTAGAATATATCAGGCGAGATGACCACATTTAAAGGAGACATTGGGATGTAAAAATATTGGCCATTTGAAACTGTTTAGCATGCATGCAAGAGATCGAGTGGAAAATAATTGCTTTATCAAATTTACATGGCACTTGCTGTCATGTGCCATGAGTGCAATTCTGTTTTGTTAGCAAGACTAATTCCCTGGCAATAAAACATATATTATAAAAAAATAAGAAAAATGTTCGAATAAAATTCCGAATAATAAAACAGTTTGTTGGAAAATGGGGGAGGTAGAGAATTATCCACTTTCGATTTCAAGTGCCAATTGGGAACGAAAGCAAACAGTATAAACTCCTGATAGGCAGAGCATATGTAAAAAGACATGTACTGCAGATGGCCATGTTTGAATTAGTTTGAAATCAGGTCAGCTTTAATTCTCAGACACGCACCTATAACTGTAGGCTCTAGATCGACAAAAATCGCTCTTGGGACATGCTTTCCTGATCCTGTTTCGCTAAAAAACGTATTGAAGGAATCGTCTCCATAGCCGATGGTTTTATCGCTGGGCATCTGGCCATCTGGTTGGATGCCATGTTCCAAGCAGTACAACTCCCAGCACGCATTTCCGATCTGACAACCAGCTTGGCCAACGTGTATAGAAATACATTCACGCTAACGTAAAAAAGAATGTACAACGATGAGTTCAAAGTAAGCAATAAGCAGAGCTAAGACTTATCAGCGTGTAGGCGGTGTTTCATTTTCAAAATCCTGGCTTC
Organism: Galaxea fascicularis; assembly: GCA_948470475.1. Lineage (NCBI taxonomy): Eukaryota > Metazoa > Cnidaria > Anthozoa > Scleractinia > Euphylliidae > Galaxea > Galaxea fascicularis. The sequence continues at coordinate 25,651,155 of OX419343.1, read as the reverse complement.
AAAATCTGCAGCTGCAAGCCGCTCGTAACCTCAGTATGGTCAAATTAGCCACGTTACCCTGTGTTTTCTGTAGCCAGGACCATTTCGCCCTGTGTTGCGGACACAATTTTGGGTACACATCACCTTACGCAATTCACGGCATATGTTTACAAGAATTATATTGAGTTTGAAGAGCTTTGAGTATTACGTACAAATAAAGGAAAATTTTTTCGTCAGAAATAGAAGCAATAGTGTAAAACCACAAGTTGTAATTACCATATTGACAGTAAGTGCCCTCGATTGGTTTCAAAAAGTGCTGTAGTTGAAGAAAATGAACACTCAGGTAGATAGGCGACGATCTCCTCGAGTTTCGGATCAATAGTGCCTGGGGACTTTCCGTTTCGCTTAAAATTCATCATAATTGTCTGTAATTGTATGCTAAGGCAAGCGGGGTCTGAAAAACCAATCAAAATCAAGCTTTTCGTTTTTAATAGACGGTTGACGTGTCGAAAGTATTGTTCTCTTTCTTGAATTGCTGCGTTGTGAGATAACTTAATATACAACGAGATGACTAAAACACGTGGCGTACACGCGTGCGAGTACCTTTTCGTTAGTAATTTTCCTCAGGACCGAGCTACTTGGGTTTAGTTCATTGTCTGCTCATTTTTTTGCTCCGGTATTAAGTGTCATGAAGGAAAGAAAAGCCTTAGATCTTTTAATGAGGTTCAGTTGAGCAAAAGTTCGCGCAGGCCACGGGTTGTCAGACCTTTATGCTTCCAGGGAAAGTTTGGACTTTCTAAAAGTTCGTTTTCATAGTTTCCTCAGTTAACTTCAACTCGAATAGAATATAATTCCGTCTATAGTTACCCTCATAACTGTTCCACGACTGAAAAAGCTGTCACGCGTCGCTCATGTTTCGCACCCGCGCTTCTGAGGTCTCGCTATTCGCGAAACGCGCGTGGACGTATCGCTTCCGTTGGCGAGAGATATTTCATTTATTTTACATGAACGTAAACTATGCAGCCAAGCCTTGACTCTGGGAATCTCCAAACATGGCGACCGCTCTTGGGAGTTTGGCAGGCCGTTTAGCTTTGGTTACTGGTGAGATTTGAGATTATGAAGTCTAGCGTTAAAACTTATTTCAGACGTGGGATTGAAGGTCAAGGGTTTGACTTTGGCTTTTGCTATCTGCCGCAAGATAAGATGCTTAAATGAACATTAAGATATGTTCAAGAAATATGAGCTACCCAATGCTTTGGCTTGAAACTGAAAATCACCAAATATGTAACATTTTTATTTTTTGCCAAAACTTGTAGAAATTCTGGTGAAGTAGAAATGATTCTGTAATGTCTGTTTTTAACTCAGGTTAGAAAATAAAATCAGGTTTCAGGTTTCTTTTTGTACTAGTTTGCCTCAGCTTATAGTAGAAAAACAGTACAAACTTTCCTGTGTGGTTTGAAGTAATATCAGTAAAATTTGTTCAAATTTAGGTGGTGCTAGTGGTATTGGTCGAGCTGTTTGTCAGGCATTAGCGACAGAGGGAGCAAGCATTGTAGTGACAGATCTAAATAACCAAGGTGCTGAGGAAACAGTGAAGGGCCTATCAAAACATGCTGACAACAGACATACAAACTACTCCCTAGATGTCTCAAGTGGAGAAGAAGTGCGAAAGGTGTTGGAATACATTATAAGTGGCTACAAAAAGCCACCATGTATTCTAGTAAATTCTGCTGGTATTACCAGTGATGGTTTCCTGTTAAAGATGGATGAAGAAAAATTTGACAAAGTTATTCAAGTAAATCTCAAGGTATACAGAACGTTTTTTGCAATGTCAGTGAAATGCCATAACTCCATGTTGTGACTTGATACACTACAGAATATATCTCCCTGAAACCATGATTTGGTATCAGGGAAGACAAGCATGTTGCAATGAACGAGTTACACATTTAAGGTTCTTCTTTTTGGTCAGGGCTTAAATATCTGTTAGTAATAACCAGCATCTATCAAGAGGAAGCTATTTCATTATTATGGCTTATGAATGCCAAAAAAGGAAAGCAACCATGCTTCAAGTTTTTTACGTTTCTTGTTTCTTCAAGTCACAGTTGAATGTAAGTGCAGGACTTCATTTTACATCTCTTTATGTAAGTGACTGTCTCATTGGATGAGCATTCAGTCAGTTAAAGTCCCTGAGAGATAGACTGTTGTTTTCCAGAGGGAAGTGTCTTGGGGGGGGGGGGAGGGGGTCATCATCATTGAAGGAATTTTCAGGGGGATCGGTCAGATTAGGCAGGTTGGGTAAGGGTGAAATCTCCAGAGGTTGGCATCTTGCTCTCCGTTTTTGCATGTAGACTACAAATTGTGTAGTCTGTTTGTGAAAACAAAACGAGTTTAGAGAGATAGCCCATTATATTATTACTCTACACATATAACACCTATAGTTGAGTTTCATTTTCTTAATATCTGGGAAAATTCTTTCACTAGGGCACATTTCTAATGACTCAAGCTGTTGCAAAAGTTATGGTTGACCAAGGTGTTACAAATGGGTCTATTGTCAACTTGGCTAGTATTGTTGGAAAGGTATGTGCACTTTAATGTTGTTTTCTTTATTCAAGAAGATGACAAGAAAGTTTGAAGATGACAATTTCTTCAAGACCCATTTTGAAAATTCTCCTCCTTTGTTTCAAGGTAGGAAATCTTGGTCAAGTAAATTATGCTGCTTCTAAAGCTGGGGTGGAAGGCTTGACGAGGACATGTGCCAAGGAGTTAGCCAAGTATGTGATAGGTTAATATTATTGGTGGTGCACAGCAAAAGGAAAGCAACCTTTGGGAATTATGTGCAGTATAGAAATTCTTTTTCCAGAAATAACTGATAAAAGTGGACTGTATATGTGGGACCGAGCCAAAACATTTAGTAAACACTTGCATGAGATAGCTTTTAAAATGACTGTACACTGCACGTAGGTCTAAACATTGTAAAGTAAAACTGAAAATTAGGGATGACAATGTTAAGAACTATGCAGCTCACTCCCAGTGATAGAAATATAAAAGAACTGTTTTTTTTTATGCAGCTTTGGTGTGAGGTGCAATGCCGTACTACCAGGATTCATTCAGACTCCAATGACAGATCGTGTCCCTGATAACATTCTAGAAAAGGTGCATGTTATGGACTGTTAGCATAATCCAGAGAATGAATAATTGCTACAAATTAACTTACAATTTGATCAGCTATTCCTTGGCATTCTTACTAGTTTTTGCTACACTATCTGTTGGTATGTCAGGATAGTTGAAGAAATTGCAAAGGATGTTTCCAATTCAATGGACCTGTTGAAGCCACATCATTCAATATTATATTGCATACTCTATCCTTTGTCTATGAATCTTTTTGTCAAATAGGTCAGCCCCCAGGCCATTACTAATTAATTATTATAATATTAATACTAATATTAATATTATATTATTATTGTATATTATTCATGATATTATTATTACAAACAATTAGATGGATTGCTCTTGCTTCCTTGTTTCCTGTTGTTTTGAAAGCTGGCTTGGGGTCTTGCCAATTCTGCAAGCTACCAACTTGATGGAAATTTCAACCTTGTTGTTGTAGGGCCAGTTAGTAAAATGTTGAGTTAATTTGACCTACTCAACGTTTGTATTATGTTTTTCATTGTTTGTTGCTTACAGTTGAAGAAACAGATTCCACTGGAAAGGCTTGGTAGTCCTTCAGGTAAATAATTTACTGGTAGTAGTCATTATTAGCTATTATTAGTATGACGATCATAAACCATTCCTCTAACTCCCAATGCCATTGTTGTCTAGGTATTTTACTTCTCATCATCATTCTTCCTCCAGCCATGTTACTGAACAGGTAATTTGGGGCACAAAAATGCTCGGGGCGAACATCTAATCCACCAGCTGAAATCCTGTCCAGGCTGGAGGGTAAGGGGCTGGAAGAGAAGTACCGGTATTTATCTTAGTTAATTAACGTTTTGTTACAAAAGCAAGGTCAATCTTCCCACAAAAAGGTGTTCAATAGAGAAATAGGAGGTAAGTTTTAATTAATAACCTGGATTCTCTTTGATTTTCAGATGTCGCTGATCTAGTCACATTCCTTGCTTCAGACAGAAGTAGTTATATTACAGGCACAAGCATTGAAGTTACAGGTTTGTTGCACATTATCATTTTTTGTTGGACAGTATGCATGCTACAAGTGCACTACACACTAATTTACCGGTTTGCAGAGGAGTGGTTGAGAGCAGAGAAGGTACCCTTATCCTCAGATGAACTCAACTGACAACTCTTGTGAGAGTTTACTTGTATCTTCCTTAACTGTGTATGTTCATGTGGTGCAAGTAAATGATCACTTGTCACCATTATTGCCAGATGCATTTCACTGAAAAGGCAACGACTGTTTCCATTGAGGCTGATGTTTTGAATTGGAGGCTTAATCCCCTTCTTGAAGCTTTGCCACCAAATTACCAAGCACAAAGCCTGGAAGTCAAAGTTAAAGAGATTTAAGGCCAGAAACTTCAGATGAAACACAGTTGATCACACATTAGCTTCTTAAAAACAAAGAAACCAGCTTCCCCACTGACATCGCAAAGTACATTAAAGTATTGTGTGCCATGAACCAGAACACCACAACTTCAAACCTTCATAGATTTGAAAGGATTTGATGGATTTACTCAATTTTTTTTATCTTCACCAATTATGCATTCTTTTTGAAACTGAATAAAAACTGGGGCTTGGGGCACTTTAAGGATAACTTAATTAATTACATGTACAGGGCTTTCAAAGAAAAAAAGTAGCAGGAGGATATTCAGAAGTACCAGGAGGACTATTGCGCCATGATAGCAGAACAGTGGGGCAGAGCCAAGGTTTATACCGAAGTATCCGGCGCAAACGCTTAAAGTAGCCGGTGACTTGCATCAGGCGCCAGCTTAAATTGAAAACCGTACATGTATAATAGCCTTATAGAACAACCTACAGCCCTACAAATCTTGTGTTTGTTCCAATACTGGCAAACATTTGGCACATGTATCATCCAATCTGTAATAACTAATGCCTGTGGTGATATAGTTATGTTGAAATGATAACAATAATTTATTTTAAAAAGGACCAAGTTTAGTGTCAACTCCATATTATTTACTCTTTCATTCTTTTGTTTTCAGGTGGCTTGTTTATGTGATAAGCGTTAAATCCATGGTTAAACAGCTTCCTCAAGTTGATGGTTGATACTAATGACTATGAAAACCTTTCTCAGACTTAACAGAAGTTAGATAACACAAGAACATAGCATGGATAGCATGAAGAATACCAGTTACTGCTTGGAAGGAACAGGGCTTGAAACTGACTTTTTCATCCATTCTCCAGCTGGTGGTAACTAAGAAAAATTTGGTTGCCACCATTTGCAAAAAAACTAGTCGCGAGCGCTAAATCACATTGATGACCAGTGAGTCACCAATTTTGAGCCCTGAGGAGGATGGATCACAAAGCATGGAATTTTAGTGTCGCGAGGATTTTGAAGGAAGAGCTGTCTCAGAGATTTTATGTGTAAATAGTAATTTACAGTATATTATAAGGTCGTCATCATCATTATCATGGGATGTGTTAATTCTCTTCCTCATTCCTTGAGGATGGTGTAGTCTGAGCTAACTTGATGGGATGTGATATTTAAAGTCAAGTTTTAAAGGATAAGGCATTGTCATCCTTGTAAAGAAAATCATTAATGATTGTAAATGCTTAGTAAAATACATATACATCTTGTCGTTTACCATGCCAATAACAAAGATTTGAGTAAACAAGGTCTTGCATTCTCTCTGATTTCTTGTTTGATATTTTCTCCTGTCCTTCACCTGCTGTTGATCTACCAATGACCACACTCATTCTGCCAGAGGCCAGCGATGCCCTGTTCCTTGGCATCTTCAGATTGTTTTGAATACCCCCAAATCCAAATACATCAAGGCACACACACATACACACTGCAAAAGAATTTAGAAAACTGTGTTTCACTCCATATGAAAAATCTTGACCCATAACAAAACAAAAGTGTCACCTAAGAGGGTGGACAGGGGTGATCTCTCTTATGCCTCTATTCACCCACCCCTCCCATGCTACAAACCTAATTCTTGGTAACCAAGCCTGGGGGATGCAGGCTCCACACTGTTATCAGGTATCACAAAGAGACATTGCAATAAATTCACGAGAGAATTATGAAGTAGTCATGCTTCCTCGCTCTGTAACAAATAATTATCTACATCATGGAGGAAACTTTGGGGTTAGGAACAGCTAGCACTGGATTTCAGCTAGAGCTAGAACGAAGCAACAGTTCCTTGCAGATGAGCCAGAAAAAACCAAGTAAGTAAACATGTGGGTCAGAATTTTTGTGCAGTGCGAGACGATCGAAAGTGCTGATAAATGTATTTTACGTTACTGTTGGTTGTATCTGACTTTACAGAAAAAAATCCTGTAATTTCGTACTATGTCTAGTTTCAGTGGCTGGCTCGAGTGAGTCGGGAACCCACGAAGGAGAAATCCATTTTTCGCGCCTTGAAGCTTTGGATCCACAAAAACGAGAATTGCTGGAAGCGAGATTTTCCACTCCACGGGTACGTTCAGACCTGAAAGCTACACCTTTTGAAATTGTGTTTTGGGTTTTAGGGGAATTAAATGGTCGCCATTTTTTGCTTGGAGCAAGGTCCATGGAACACTGACCCTTAATCTGCAGACCCTTATACCCTTATACATGCATCACTGTCATACTAACCCTGTTCCAAAACCGAATAGAGATCCAGTCACAATATTCGCATGTGTAATTAAGACAATTAAGTTGCTTTGTTTTGGATGTCAGGGGTGCTGCTTTGCTCTCCTGCAAGGTGTTTTTTTGTACCATGTGATCACTAACTGGACCTACAGTGTAGGACCTATTGTTTTAGTGGATACTAAAACAGTGAGATGATAGAGCTCAAAAATGATGATTTTGAGCTCAGTTTTTCCTGTCAACAATAATTGAGTTGAATGATGCATATGAAAGAAATCATGTGAACTGCGGATACGAAATCAAATGAAGAATGATCGTCGCAGTTATGATCGCAATTTTTACAATTGCGTAAAGAAGCCTGAAAAAAACTTCAGGACTTCAACGGGGCTTGAACCCGTGACCTCGTGATTCCAGTGCGATGCTCTACCAACTGAGCTATGAAGCCACTGGCGTTGGGAGCAGGTCAATTTTGGGTTCATATGTTCCCGTGAAAGATATGAAAGTGAATGATGCATATGAAAGAAATCATGTGAACTGCGGATATGAAATCAAATGAAGAATGATTGTCGCAGTTATGATCGCAAAAATTGAGGTCATGGGTTCAAGCCCCGTTGAAGTCCTGAATTTTTTTCAGGCTTCTTTCAGGCAATTGTAAAAATTGTGATCATAACTGCAACGATCATTCTTCATTTGATTTTAATAATTGAATTGTCACATGAGTTGCGTGGGGGTGAATAACACTTGCTTCAGTGTATCTGGAGTTTAAGTAGCCAATCAGAGCGAGTGAAAAATGCTATCCATTGTTTTAGTATTAATACTATTAAATATTGTTGGTGGCAGTATGGAAATCAATCATTCTTCAGATATAGAATATAGAACCACAGTGTATATTTACTAAAGTGCATGGTTCTTTCTTCTCTGTAGAGTATTAATCAAGATTCTCAGCTCAGTAATGCTAGTATTACCTCAACTGGAAGTGATAAAGAGTTTGAGGTAATGGCATCATTGTTTATTGTTGGTGAAAAACACATACATGTATAAACTGTATCACTGTGTGAAAAAAACCAGATATTCAAAATAATAATTGCAAGTCAGTTTGCTGAATCAGAGGGCTGAGAGATTTGGTTACAATAATATGAATTTAAGTGTCTCAACTAGCTCTGATTTAGGAAACTGGTCCAACGTTGTGTGTTCCAATGCCGAGCACAAACTATTATAAAAATAGCTTTAGCTATAGTGGTGCCACTCTTTGGAACAGTCTTCCTCAGACAGAAGTAGAGGCCCTTGGGTTGTTTAAGTGTTAATGAAAGAAGTACGTTGAGGCACAGTATTTGTGGAAAGCAGCTTTAGTTAAGGCTTATGTTTTAAGTATAGTTTTTATAATAGTATGTTATCCATTTAATGTATGTTGATATATACTTGAATGTTTTTTTATTTATATCTGATGAATTGTCCGTGGATAAAATGATAAAGATTATCGATCAGTATTCTATCATTTTCTATCTATCTAGAGCACCACACCCAACCAAAGGAGTGAGAAACACTCTGGAAGAAAACGGAAGGCAATGCAAGATGGAGATTCACCAGGTGAAAATCTGATTTTGTAAAAGTTTTCATTTGTTTTAATTTATTTACTATAGAAGAAACTAGAAGTGACCCTTTAGTCATGACATGTATTTCTTTGAAGGTGTTCTCAGTAAGACTGGCCGTTCAGAAGCAAGCAACAAAATCACCGAGTACTTTAAGGTGAGGTTGAAACCAAATATTTCCTTATTCTTTCTACACTTTGATATACTTTCTCAATACTTGTCGTTAAATCCAGGAATGATACCAGATCACATCTACCAAAGTTTGTTAATACACTGTGGGCAGGTTATTGGTAGAAGTCACACTTTTGTGTTGCACATCATGGGTTCATGATCTTCTGTACACACCTGTTATACTTCCTCAGTGGCTTGTACAGTGTATACCTCCAGAGACATTCAGACTGTTGACACTGGTGATATTGTTGTATACAAATTTTGCATGATATCTTATATAGAGGATATTACATGACCGCGCGGGGATACAAATTTTATCTTCGAGTGCTGAAAGTATCTCTCACTCGTTTGCAGCACTCACTCGTGAGAGATACTTTCAGCACTCGAAGATAAAATTCGTATCCCCAAGCGGCCATGTAATGTTCTGTTTATTATATAGATACTGATGAAATTTCCGCATAAAACCGACCGCACGCCTGAGCAAGAAGCTCTATTCTAATTGGGTAATTATGTTGGTAACCATGGCCACACCAATATCCTCACACGTGAAAGATAAAAATAGTATCTTCACTGCGCGCGGTGAAGATACGATTTTTTAGTAAAAGTCCTGGTATTTCATCAGTATCTATACAATAAAACTTAATATGTAATTATAGCTGTATGTACAACTTGTAATTTTTTGTCCCTTGTATTGAAATGCTACAGTGTATGTTATTAGTCTTGTGAAAAAATGTTCTTACTTTTGTTCTAGAATGAAGTATCCTGTTCACGTAGAAGTCCACAGAATCTTTTGCCCTCATTTACATCTCAGGTATTTAATTTTCTTTTAGTTTCCTTTTCAGTTTCCTGTGGTATTACATACCCCTTACTAACAGAGTTACATGTAGAGGTCCACGCAATAAGTTACGGACCAAGTTTTTTCCCGTTTGCTTATGTTGTGACTATACATTAAAGAAGAACTACTGATCGACTGTTGCTCCAGTATGTACATGTATGAAACTGTGGATGAAACTACAAGGTGTGTTAACTCAAAATAATAAAAGCTACACATGAACTAAACAGTGCTCTCCTGTGGTTCTTTTTCTCATGCTGCAGAAGACTATGATTAAAATTTAACATTGCATCTGATCATGCTCTTGAACGAACTCCTGTTAAACTTGTTCATTCAAGCCTGGTATTTAGTTATTTATTACTAAGTATTTTCTATTGTCAGTTTCCAGACAGTAGTTCCACGTTACCCCTCCCACTGAATGTGAAAGCTGTGCACCGTGAACAAGAGTCTGATGGATCTGATGGCATAGATTCTGCTGGGATATTTGTTCATGAATCAACACAGGTTCTAAATTTTTAAATTCTCTATCCTAAAAATGATTACATTTATTTCAACTTAGATTGGTTCATGATCCGCGAAAGCACCATGACTGTAATTAATTTATCTGAGGTGATCACCATGAAATACAGTAGTACATGTACAAAAAAATATTGCAACTTTTACTTTTTGTTAAAAGTTGTAATTAGCCCAAGAACTTTTCCCATAGAGTAGACATGCAAAAAATAAATTAACAGCCAAACAAACAAAGAAAGTGAGCTGATTTACACAGTACAATTGGTTGTGCATGTCTTGGCTTATGTGACGCAACATAGAACAAAGTTGTGCTGTGTAAATGCTCCTACAACTTCTCTATGTCAGATGTATGCGGTCTAAAATTTGTCATAGGATTTTGAATCATGTCTTTTAAAACCATACAACAGGTAGTATTACCGGTAAATGACAAGTGTTGTATATGATTTTTTGCATGGCATAAGCAGCGCATGCTACAGAAGTTGCAGGTGACAGTTGCAAGCACAAATCGCACCATGTAAAGCAGCCTTAACACGGAGGGCTAACAGGGAATGCTCTGCCATAACTTCTGTAGGAAACTGAAACTATCATTTCTATTTTGTTGTGTCAATAATAATGCCTTTTTGTTGTTCATGTAAAAGTTGATAGGGATCAAACTTGTACAATACATAACAAGTAAGAAGTAAGTCAATTTGTCCCCCACTCTCAATGACAGACATGGAGTGGTTCTGTTTTTAAGCAGGGGACAGGGAATTTTTGCCACCTGGAGGCAATAAATTTGCCTGCAACTCTGACTTTAGCCTTAAAACAAATGGAGAGAGAAGTCAATATTTTTGTGATTTCTCTGCCCCTTTTTGTTTCTTCTTCACCGACTCTGCTTGAAAACAAAAACCCTGTGTTGGTCTACATATATAAAAACAAAACAAAAGCTTCCAGTAAACTATCCTCTTCCTTGATGGCAAATGAGTGGCATACTATGAAATAGTCCAAAATACCACAACATTTTTTTTCTGTTTCCTGTTATTTCTTTCGCAGACACTACTGACAATTGAAAGTCTTCAGGTTGGTTCCTGCGTGATGATTGTTTTATATTTACATCTCTATTCGTTTTATTTTTCTGCTGAACTTTGTCAAAGTGACTGTTCATTCTGAAATAACAAATTTAAACCATTTTGTTTTAAAATGTATGTGCTCCTTACTTGCAGGAAATGGAAAGATCTTTATCAACGGGGGAGGCATCGTCTCAAGAAAAACAAGGCAAAATTGAAGACCTTAACAGGGTAAGAAACAAATTTTAAAAATGTGTTTAATAATCCAGGTTAGTGTTTTTCCAACCGGTTAGCTCAGTTGATAGAGTTCCGGACTTACATGCGGGAGGTCATGGGTTCAAACCACGGCCGGACCAACACTCAGGGTCTTTAAATAACTGAGGAGAAAGTGCTTCCTTTGCCTTTGCAAAGACATCTGCAAATGGTTAGACTTTCTAGTCTTCTTGGATAAGGACGATAAACGGGGGGTCCCGTCTCACAACTCTCCACAATTAATTCTGTGGGACGTTAAAGAAGCACTAGGGATGTAATGAACCCTGGCTGTGACCACCCCTGGTGCTGACCTGTGTCTCGGGCCCGCAGTAATTGGCGCTTGTTGTTACGGTGTCCCTGCCAGCTTGGCGAAGTTAAATAAATAAATACCTAGACATTGACTGAAATTTCAACAACCTGAGTGGAGGTCATGACAATGATGAAGACCATCACCATCATGATGACAATGATTACCTCTCCCACTGAGTTTGAAAGTGTAGGCCTGAACACTCATCCGCTGGACTGCATTCTTTTTCTTTTTCCTTAAAGCTCGTTGAAGACTACAAGAACCAAGTGGATGCTCATCAGGTATTTAAAAAAATGAATGTTTTATACTCTCTGGTTGTCAGTGATACAAGTCCACCCTGGATGCAATAGAAGAACAAAAATAATGATCATTGCTTTTTTGTTCCGGGTGTTGAGTCATTCCAGTACAGGTTCAAAGCAGGGTATACACTTGATTGTATGCAACTTGCTCCCAAAAACCTTTCATTCAAATGATATTTAATCAAATGTTTTTTACTCTTAGAAAGCTCTGGGCAAGGCAAAAGAAAGCCTGGAAAAGTGTTTAGCTATCAACAAGAAATTACTTATAACAGCGGTAAGTATTAGACTAATAATATTTTGCAGACCTGATCGGAATGTGTCAGTGTAAGTTTTACATGAAGTGTACATGGCTTAAACAGCATCCTGAAAACACATCAAGCTTATAGTTAAGGTCCATAACTTCATTTTCTGCATTTTAGATGTCGGTTGATGTCATGTTTCAAGTATTCTTGTTCTCATGATTTAATGTCCAGTAGTGTTGGATTAAGACTTGTTAAGTGGCTTGGGTGGGACAGCACGGGGCAAAATGGCAGACTTGGTAGAAAGAGAAAAGAGTTATTAATATTAAAAAAAGATTAGTGGGATGTTCTGTTAAACTTATGTTGCATCATTTTTTTGACAGTCTACCCTTGAAAAGAAAGCAAGCCGAGAAACATGTATGAAGAACAGGCTGCGACTTGGTCAGTTTGTTCCTGTTAGGTAATCATTGAATTGAACAAGTTACAACTTGATCTCCATGAAATATTTGACAGTGGTGTGATCTTCTGAGCTTTCATTCAAGCCAGCTACAGTGTACATGCTCAATAAAATAATATCCTGTTTAAAAATTAATTTTAAGAGTCTGGAAAGAAGTATGATTACAGTGTATCAAGTGAAGGATGATCCTTGCAGTTGTGAATGCAGTTATTTTATACAATTGCGCAAAGGAGCCTGAAAACAATTCATGACTTCAACGGGGTTTGAACCCATGACCTTGGGATACCAGTGTGATGCTCTTAACCGTTGAAGTCCTGAATTTTTTCAGGCTTGTATATGCAATTGCATAAATTGTGTTCACATCTGCAAAGACCATCCTTCACTTTCACTTTCAATTTCAATTTATTTAAGCTCGGTAACGTAAGGAGTGGTTGCCCAATCTCCCGAGCCAGAGGCTCATGTATTAAACGTCCGAGCATTCCAGATCAAATTGGAATTTAGAAGTGTTGGTTTTGGAAGTGTTGGTTCTTGATTTCATTTCTGCAGTTCATATACATGTATGATTTATTTCATGTATGTCATTCACATTACAGTGTATGTTTGTACTGTATTGTAGAGTTGTCCAAACTTTAGTATTCTATTTTATGCAGTATACATATATTGCTCATATCGTGCATACATGTATGTGTTTGAAATGGCAGATTTCAAGGCATTCATTTCTTGTCTTAACAGGCAAGGAGTATCGTTTGTAGAGACATGGGTGGATGGACATGCCTTCAAAGAACTAGCTGGGTAATAACTTTGATGTTTTAGTTTTGGTGTGTTCATGTATCTGCTCTCCTGAATAACAAAATGAATCTACATGTTATGGTTGGACTTGGCTAATAACAACTGCCCCCTTCTGCTAATGGTCTGATTGAAATGGAATTAACTTGAGCACCACTCCATCTGTACAATCATGCCTCTGACAAGGTTTCATCTTTATAGGTGGTAAATGGTCTCATTAACTGAATTGCATTAATTGTTGTTGTAAAATTCTGCTCCCTGTATCCAATAATACATGTATCAATAGACAAAAGCTGCAAATAATAATTACTGTTGTCTTTAAGCAGGTCATTTGTCAGGCCAGGGTCAAGTTTTGGCCGGACAAGAGAACAGATTGGTCAGAAATCCCCAGTCAGAGTGTCCAACCAGGCTAAGCTCTTGCCGGTCAAAACCTAAAATTTTACCGCACATACTTTGGTCTGATGACCGACTGTTATTTGCAGGCTTGTGAAACTGTATTACTTTAAGAATATAAGTTAGGTCATTGCTTTCAAAATTATCTCCTTGTGCACCACTTGGTAGGGTACAGAAAAAAAGCCAGTATTTCTCTTCTCAGGCAACAAGAAAGAATAAACCAACAACGAGAAGAGCTAGAAAAACAGAAGAAAAGCCTGGCAAAGAAGAAGCCACCGTCTAACACCACAAGTGAGTTCATTGTTCAGCTTTTGAATGGGACCCGACTCACGAAAATTATTGCTTGGACCACATTTGTCTCTTGTGTTTTGTGGTGGAAGAATTTCAACCTAGGAAGAGTGAAAATTTTAAACTTATATTATTTTGCTTTTTCATAGATGTTAAAGAAAGAAAACCTCCTAGGATGAGCAACTCAGAGGGTGATCAGTTTTCAAGACCAACTTCACCAGTGTATGCACATCAGCATCTAAATTATGTAAATTGTTGTGGACAAGACAGGGCAGTTATTAATAATTAGTTAGAATCAAAATCAGACATGTACAGTGCCCTCTCTGTACTCCACAAACTCTTTGTGAGGAGAATTAATTTTGTTACGACAACAAGTTTATCACTCAACCATAGGGTGATTCCTTGAGCAGTGGTCAGCTTTGTATATCTACTGTAGAGAGCTTAAAAGGTACCTAGAGCTCTTACTTTTTGTATTTGAGGAAATTATGTGTAAAATGATTTTATTTTGACAGTCTTTCTCCAATGGAATACCATGAGAGGGAAGAAATTCTGAAGCTCAGAGCTGTAGCATTGAAAAAGGTGAAAATACTAAATCCAGAGATGATTGTGATGTGTGGTGCTTTTGTCCAGGATTAAATGGCAAATAATCATATTTTCCAATTTATAATTTATAGCCTTACAGCATGGCTTGAATTGCTTGTGAATGCAGCTCTATGTGTCATCTTTCATGAGCCCAGACACCATGCAAAATTGAAAGCACAGTTACAAAAACCTTCATGTGTTCTTGTTTTGACTGACAAGACACACGTTGTCAGTAAAACCAGTGGTCTTCTTGACTTGTGGCTTCTGGATTATTGTTATACCACTGTGCAAACATGCTTTTGTTTTAAGGTTTAGGTGGCATCCACTTGCTTTCTGCTACTGCAAACCGTGTTCATTCTTTGGTTACTAGACCTAGTAACTAAGCATAGGAAGAGCCTTTCACATGATGTACAGCTGTAACCCACTTTTGATCAGGATATGCAAGTTTGAAACGTTAGGGTGCATAGCATAGCACTCTTCAGTGGTGTACTTTCCTTGCAACTGGAAATTTGTGAATGCGAAGAGCGTATTTTTTAAGTTCACCTTGGTGAGCGTATTGCCGATAGGGAAGTCTAACTCAATTATTATTCACCAGGAGGAGACAGATCTTCAAATAGAATTAGAAAAACTGGATAGAGAAAGGAATCTACATATAAGAGAGTTAAAAAGGATACACAATGAAGACAATTCAAAGTAAGTCCAAAGCATGGTGGGCTTTGTTTTGAAGGTTGAAAGTTTTTAATTGTCATTTCTTACGTTTATGCTAGTTCTCCACAACATGCTTGCATGACGTTTCATATTTTGCAGATTTAAAGATCACCCTACGCTTAATAGCAGATATTTGTTACTGAATCTTCTTGGCAAAGGAGGATTCAGTGAAGTTTACAAGGTATTTGTAGTTACGTTGCAAGAAACGAAAAAAAAACGTACATCGTTATTGATTTGGATTCGTGCCCTGGAATTGTAAACCTTTTTTTCTTCTTTTATTCTCCTGGATTGACTCTCGTAGGGTTATGACCTGGGCGAACACAGATATGTTGCCTGCAAAATTCATCAATTAAGTAAAGAATGGAAGGAAGACAGAAAAGCAAACTATATAAAGTAAGTCTCATGGGTTCATCCAACAGAAAGATGGAGTATTTGTTCTAATCAGTTGTGTGCTCTGCTATGCACCGTTGGTTACACCCATCAACCTATAAGAGTGAACAACTCATTTTAGCCGAGTTGTACCTCTAATCTGGCGATTTGTTCGTCACATTCATAGACTTAATGTTTATTAATACGCATTACCTCTCATTTCATTCTTACTTGCAGACACGCCCTTCGGGAATACAATATTCACAAGTCGCTAGATCACTCTGTGAGTTTTTTAATATTGTAATATGTTATTCTCTTTTTCGTTTTTTCACCTTAAACATGACACAGGACTGACAACTCCTGTCCGTTATGGTACAACTCCTTAAAGTCTTTCACGCCCCCACCTCTTAAGTGGTCATCTAAGCTTGGTACCTCCAATCTCGGGAGGTTCCTTTAATGATTTCTTCAAGCATCTAAATGATTTTCTTTTGCTTTCTTTTCAGCGAATTGTTCACCTTTACGATGTCTTTGAGATCGGACAACACTCGTGAGTGTAGCTTTTCAGCACGCGTACATGAATCGTTTGCGCTTTTGTACGTGTATGACTTACAGTGCATTGCTTTCATTACTGCCGTCTTGTTCTTCGTAGGTTTTGTACAGTGCTTGAATACTGCGATGGCAATGACTTAGATTTCCTCCTGAAACAGCATAAAACGGTTCCAGAGAGAGAAGTATGTACAGTGTAGTGTCGTTATCTTTATTTTCTAGATGGTGCTAGTTTAGAGAATTTTTATTGACATAAAAACATGTTACGTTCAGTTGATGGATCTTTATCACGCAATTTTACTAGTACTAACGGTCGGTCTCTATTTGTACTCCCTACAGGCCAAGTCCATAGTTATGCAGGTGTGTTTTAGTAAAAACAAACAAACAAATTATTTGCATGCAAATAGAATTTTTATGTATTCTCTGTTCGACCCGAGAATCCTTCACAGTTAGGGGGACTGGACCTGGGGGTGGCGTCAATGGCCATTAAGTTCAACCTCCCTCCTGGATTCTTTGCAAGTCACGTGAACTGGCAAACAATGTGCTTCTCATTTGTTTCTACTGCTTGGCGTGAGAAGCTGCCTTTGACTCCCATCTCCTTCCCCTTATCCACCCACTATTCTTGTGGTACATTTATTGTTAAGGCGTTTTTTTTTCTTGGCCCGCATCTTTACTGGGCAAACACAGTATAAGGGAATTCATTCATGCTTTGTTTGTTTAAATAAAAGCGGCTATGGACCTTTTGTCCATAGCCATATTGCTCCAGCTTAAGTGTGATCATTTTTGCTGCCCAGTAAACAGAGCTCAGGCAAGAGTAGCAATCTTACGGGTTTGGTTTTGGGAGGAGAGAGAAAGGCATAACATTCATTTTTAAGATCGTGGGCAATAAAGATAAGGTGTAATCTAAACTGAAAAAACGAAATATAATTGGAAATTAAGGAATGGACAAGACGTTAGGTAATGGTTTCATATGGAGTATAAATAAGCACTATCATGGAGGTGTCGTATTCGCTTCGGTATAATGAGTTGGTTATTCGATGGACGCTTTTAGCTAAAAGAAGTTGCCGGAGGTAAGATTAGGGAGTTATTGTTTTTTGTTCAATAAAATTGACAAGAATTAGCAGCACGGAAATTAATACATCAGTTTATTATGTTTGCGGAAGTTTTCACTACAGTATTTCAATTATCGTAAAAAGGTTTTCTAATACCCGTCTATTTCCTGTAATTATGAGCTTGACAATACAATGTAGTTGATACTGGCAATCTGTTCTTCCCCGTCAAGTTGCTTTCATATGCCACTAATGCAGCATTAAGACACCGTTTTATACGCGTTAAGGGCATTGTTCAATGGAAACGATCCATTACGTTAGAATAATCATTCATTGACACCCGTGTATATTTGTTTGCAGACTGTGAGTGCTCTTAAGTATCTGAATGAGATCAAACCTCCTGTCATTCACTATGATTTAAAACCAGGTAAGGCTTCTCGTTGTCTGTCTAGATCACAGTTATTGAGAAGAAATAGTGAGGGAGATAAAACTACGGAAGGCACCCTGAGAGCTGATAGACAAGAAGAAGAAAGACATTTTGAAGCTATTTGACAACTACAGCTAAAGTTGTCACGCATGTTTACTCTATTACAACAATCCTTATGTTAGAAATCATACAACTGGTGTGGAGCGTAGGAGACAGCATAGGAAAACTAGGAACTGGTGCCAAGCGCGGGAAAACATTTGCATTGAAGTGTCACGCGCGGGGAGACCTGCAGTCGCAGAAAGGTAGATACCAAGTGCGAAGCGCCGGAAAACATGGGCATCGAAGTGCTATGCGCGGTGCAGTGGCGGGAAAGAAGACAGCAAGTGCGAAGTAATTGAAATCATTTACCGACGATTCCGACTGTGATGTGCGCGAAAATACATCAGATTAGGGTTCGCACGCGCCTTGAAAG
Source organism: Galaxea fascicularis (assembly GCA_948470475.1). Taxonomy (NCBI): domain Eukaryota; kingdom Metazoa; phylum Cnidaria; class Anthozoa; order Scleractinia; family Euphylliidae; genus Galaxea; species Galaxea fascicularis. The sequence continues at coordinate 25,633,091 of OX419343.1, read as the reverse complement.
TCCTTGAAAGTCCGTGAATTTAAAAATAAAAATTCAAGGCTTAAAAGTCCTTGAAAATTGCAGTCGGTCCTGGAAAGTCCTTGAAATTTGTAGCCAATTTTAATCAACAAAGCTTCACAAAGTGTCTGAGACGAAAAGTGGCGCACTCTCTACTTTGAGCGTCTGATGTGACATTATATTGGCTTGATTTTGCAACTCTTGGCGTCCTTGAAAAATGGAAAAATGTGTCCTTGAAAGGCCTTGAAAGTTCTTGAATTTTTGGTCGAAAAAAAGTGTACGAACCCTGCCAGATGCTAAAGGCGGGAAAACGTGAACTTTATATTAACCACGGGAAAACTTGGCCCGATTTTCAAACACTTTTGGTTTTGCCCTGACTGTGATGTGTTTAGAAAGAAAGTCTATAGTTCCCTGAAGTTGGCTGTTACCTTGTTACTACGGGGGGTTCAATGCAGGACTTTATTAGTCACTAGTGCGTTTCGCTTGTTGATGTGTTGTGCCGTTTTGTAGGTAATATTCTCTTAGTGGGCACAGGCGCCCTGAGTGGGGAGGTGAAGATCACTGATTTTGGTCTCAGTAAAGTGATGGACTGTAGTGATGACAGCATGGAGCTTACATCCCAGGGAGCGGGTACCTACTGGTACCTCCCCCCTGAGTGTTTTGTTGTCGGCAAGGAGCCACCGAAGATTTCTTCAAAGGTATGTTGGGAAACGCATTAGCGTCCGTCCTTTCCCACATTAGAAGCTCAAAGTAAAAGTGAACCCACAGCAAGATTGTTTTCTTCAAACTTGCATCTGTTTGTATCTGTTTGCGTTCTATTCGCTCTGACTAAGGGCTAACGGTTGAAACGTCAGCATTTAGAATCCCTGCGCGGTGGCTAATTTACATTAACAACTGTTGGTAAAACCAAAGTTTTCTTTTCTTATAAGATGTGTGTGAGTACTGTAGATACTTTTCTTGCCAGACAAGAGCGATACAAACATCTTTTCGCAGACACTGTAAACTACCAGCGGTCGCAGTGCGATATGTCGTTATTTTTGTTGTATTTGCCGAGCAGCTTTGATCGGAAATACGAAACCACATGGGACGAGTTGAGCGTGTGATTCCAATGAAGTCGCTGATGAACGCATTTTAATGGGCGTTGCCTTGTTGTTCCACGTCATCCGAAGCTTCAATTTTATTAAGGACGGTCTAAAGGGTGTCCGCACTCGATAAAGTTAATTATCTTTATCTCAATGTTTTTTCTTCACTCTAATGATCAGATGACAAAATCACTTTACACTTATGTGGCTGTGTTGTAAACCCCAACCAAGCCTCATTTGTTGTTTGAGTTTCTCCTTGGATTTATTTGTGGCAGGAGTATCTTGTTCGCGTTTTTGCAATGTAGGGTTTCGTCTTTTCCTTTAGTTTCCTTCCTGAAGTTAAACTCAGGTTTGGCATACAAAGTTGTGTTTATCACTATGTCGTTTTTAGGTTGACGTGTGGTCGGTAGGAGTAATATTTTTTCAAATGCTTTACGGGAAGAAGGTACGTCGATTTTTTTATTGAAGTTGGAAGTGTTCTCCAACAATTTAATTTTTCTCCAGAACGGATATTATTCCCTTACTTATATTGACAGAAAGTTTTTATTTTTTGCAAGCCTTTTGGTCACAACCAAACTCAAGCTGCCATCTTGGAAAATAATACCATTTTGAAGGCAAGGGAGGTGGAGTTTCCTCCCAAACCCGTGGTTAGCAACGAAGCAAAGGTGGGTGCGCTTCTCACCTTTTGCGATGTGTCAAATGTACACAACTGTCTTTGTAACGAACGACTCCGTTGATCTTAGTAAATCATGAATTGATCTTCGCCGGAAACTCCATTGTCGATGCTTGTCGAAGTTCTTCGAAATTTTCTGCTGTCCTGAAAGTGTTTGGGTTTGCTCCAGCTGTCCCTTGTTCACTGTAATTTATACCCGTCGTTCGTCCTCACCACTGGAAGAAGAGAAATGCCAGTAACCTGTCTGCCTTCGTGCTGTTGCGCGGTGATCTTTACTACCTTGGATTCAAAGGGAGAGTATGAAGTAGTTACCACAGTAAGACTGATTCGTTTAACTGTCCTCAGTGTGTTATAATGAAAATCTATCTATGAAAACTTAAAAAGGTAAATTGAATTTCCAAATATCTTGATTTATACTCGACCAACAGGTTTCGAGGCTAAGTATTCGACACCGTTTTGCGAGCAACTAACCATAATTTGGACTCATAAACCTATCATAGATTACCTTGAATTGTTGGTGGTGCCTTTTGGGAATAGCGTTTTGTTTTAAACAGTACATGGGGCTTATTTTGCCGTAATACAGCGTAAAAACAGAGATGCTAATTGACTTGATTTTTCCACAGAACTTTATACGACGATGCCTAGTATATAGGAAGGAGGAACGAGCTGATGTTTTAACGTTATGCGAGGATCCTTACCTGAAGCCTCCAATGAACAAGAAAAACAGCTCTTTGCAAAATGTCAACTCCCAAACGTGACAAAATGCAACTCAGGTGTCACAGAAGGACATCTCAAAAGTAACAACTTTATCTCGGCCGTGACAAGCGAAAACTCTATTGCTGTCGTGATGTTGACAGATGCCAATCAAGTCCCGCTTGAAGTTGAAGTTGGAACACTCCGATCTTAAAGACAATTGTATTCTCAGCTTAAAGTTGTATTTTACCATTGTCATCATTATCATATTATTTAGCTCCATAAAAGAGGGATTGAAATATCTGATATATTTTGTTTAAAAAAAGATGATAAATTTATTTCAAAAGTATTTGTAGCAGCAATGGGCCCTTACCTAGGCTAGTGTCTGTAAGTTGTCTAAGTTTTCTAAATTACTGCGTACAACTGTAAGTCTCTGTAACGCTAACAGCAAGCGAGAAAATATCGTGTTCGTTCTTCAATCTTTACTTGGCACTTCAATTAAGTTAGAGCCACACTGGGCAGCATAATGTAAAAGTTGCCACGGGAACTGAATAACTTCTTGACTGGTCGTTTCCAAAAAGAATCTTGAATGGCCTTGTACTACTCAGTTGCTCATTGAGCAGAATGGATTTCATCCAGACTGAAACGTTAGCACCACATTGGACAGCATAACGAAGTATGTACCACAGAAAGGACTTAGCATTAGCTCATTCAGTAAAGTGGATGCTCGTCAGGATGTTATCTGAAGACCCGGCTTCTAGCTTTAAAGGTTGATCATGGATTTGATAAAGTTGCTGCATATGTTAAGTCTTATCTTCAGTCGTTGCGTTGCTCTATTGGTAGTTTGGTTGTGAAACCATTTCCAGTTATTTGTTGGTGATTTGAACGAGGTCTTACTTAGACCATAAAGAGGGTAATCGTATGAAACTGCTGGCGGCATTTACCGGTAATTGTTCAATTTGAGAACATTTTAGACCATGGTGATTTTGTGATACCCCGTCGGATTTGCAAGACCGGCTCATAGTTGCATGCAGATGTCAGAGCTATTTAATATTGTAGGCCGAAGCGTTTATATGCTTGTAAATATGGTGTTACAAGAACACACTAGAAATAACTCTAATTTTTGACACGAGATAAATAAATAAAATAAAATCTGATGGTGGACATGTCTTTCTTGTTTCTTGTAGATTTTATTTGAATTCTCCATCCCATGGGAGGTTAAATCACGGACGCACGCACCAATCTCGCGGCGCTCCTTGAGTCTTCTTTCCTTGTTGCCCAAGCTTCAAGAATCAAGTGACTCTCGACATTACGTTTACAATTCTCATTGGGTTTTTCAAACATTACAAATTACACAAGTAAACCAGAAGTCCATTATGGCGCTGAACCCTAGTCATGCGAACTTTATCCGGAGCTCGACGTTTTCGGATTTCTTAATCAGAACCATTGTGTTACTATCGCTACCTACCGTCGCTTATTTCCTGACCGCTGGACGAGGGGAATGAATACAAGTTTGTTATCCCTACTGCGCATGCGTTGCATACATCTCTCGCGCGCTACAAAAAAAGGAAAGTAGCAGCTGACATCCGGCAAAACAAAGCAATTTAATTAAAATGTTTCTTTGTTTTGGATGTCCCAATGCACAGTTTGCTCTCCAGCAAGGTGTTTTTTGTACCATCAGTGCCCGCTAACAGCAAAGGGCTTATTTGACGCCGGTGTGGGCTGCAACAACTTCGCGTGGATTGAAGTCCGTCGAATGCAGGGTGAGACTTGAATTTCTTCTTATATAATATCCTTCATTATCACGCTCTCAATTGCCATTTCCTTTTCATTGGTCACCCAACAGAGCACCACTTGAATGATATGACGATGATGACGATGACGATAGTGTTGATGGTGACAGTGATGTAAAAAAGTGTGATCATTCCAGTGAAAGCTGCTGACCAGTACTTCCGTGTGGTGTCGTTTGATATGGTGCACAAGGTATCTTAACCAGTGCTTTCGGGTTGATATACGGGGAATTAGAACACCATCCTGTCTCGGGCGAAAAACAAGATTCTTCCGGGAACCTGGAGATTTTGTCGACGGTAATCGGGAGACTCGGGAATTTTTCTGGGAAATGTGACATAGGTCAGGGACATTGCAAAAAAAAAAAAAAAAAAATCGCGGCATTGAACAAAATTTGTATTTCAATATGTTAAACCATCGGAAGAATGTTACAGTGTGTTGCTCAAACAGCGCTCGTTAGAATTGTCACTCCCCGTGTTATAGGCTGTACAAGTCAGTGCAAACTTTTGATGTTATGGATGAAATGTCCTGACCATATCCTAACGTGTGGCCATTCTGATGGAAGCTACGGTAAAGGCTACCGCACACTAGCCGATTTTTTGTCGGGGTTAAATCGGGTTAAAATTTGTCGAGACGTCAGCTTGCCGCACACTAGCCGATTTTTTGTCCCGACTAACCGCGTTTAGTCTTGGGGTCGAATCGATCTCCGCCAAGTTTGAAAAGAGGCTTGTTCACGTGACTCTCATGACAATTCCTCATTGGTTGAGGTACGCGCGAGCCCCGACAAATTATCTTGGCCCACCGCACACTAGCCGACAAGGCCCGACAAGACGTGTTGAGATCTAGCACTGTCAGATATCGCCCGACAAGCCCCGATTTTGTCGCAGACTTGTCTGAATTCACCGCGCACTAGCCGACAAGAGAAGATTTTTTGTCGGCCGACAAAAAATCGGCTAGTGTGCGGTAGCCTTAACCCGTATATTTAGATGCTGGGGTGAAATTTGTCGGTCCAATCATTCATCCTTTGTCATGAATGACATTTGGGTTATGTATTAGACGCTTGTGAGACTTGCATACTATGAATGTGCCTAAAGAATTTGTGCCTTAATAGATATAGATTATTTCGAAAGCGATGAACGTTAACAAGCGATTGGTTTTTCAGCTAGCGTCAAAACTCTCGCTAACCTCAAGATTTTGACAACAGAAATAAGAATTACCGGCGGATTGCAACCGAGACTGATCGTTAAACGAATTTTGCATTTGCATAGACATCCATATGATTTTATATCTTGAACGAACATTAATAATATCACTGAAGCATGTTTATGCAGGTGTTCTTGCAAGTCTTGATAACCTATCAGTGCTGATAAGAATTACTGAAATCCGTGTTCTATCGATTAGTAGTACTTTTCTCTTTATTTTTCCCAACGCCTTTCATTAGAGTGTGAATATATTGAAACCATCAATTTTTTATGAACAAAAGAAGGAAAAAAAACTATTTCGGGTTAGCTGGGCTAGGCGGCCCGTTACAATTTACTTCATTTGATGTGTCACTTCACGATTTTTCGTGAACTAGACTTTTCATTTTCCCTCTAATTTGACTCCCTCGTAGTACTTCAAGGCTGAGCCTTGAAATATTTGTTGTTCAAGGATGTAAATATTGCTGAATTAGGTTACAGTACGTATGTACTATTTAATACATGCTACCAGGCGGAGAAATTTCGGTATCCATGTCTGAAGAAATCCTGACTTGAATCTCCATTTCGATTTGTTCGGAGGAAAAAAAATATAAATTGAAAATAAAAATGTGATTCCATCACCTGTTTGTATGAATATAATTAGCGTAAGTAGGTTGCTAAAACCTCCAAAAATAGCGAGAAATTCCCCGTTGAAGGCCTTTGTCATGAATCGTAACTTGTCATAAATTTCTCGAAGGTGTTTTTTCCTTGGAGTAAACGTGGAAGAATTTCAACCTTATTTGTTGTATTTGGTTTTTTATATTGTTATGATTATTACAAGATTTTTTACCGGATTTCCAATTTATTCAGTTTTGCTAAGGTCTTAAAACAGTTAAAATTCTTACTGGTTATGCAAGGGGAGCAAGGATAGCGCAGTGGTGAGAGCACTCGCCTTCCACCAATGTGGCCCGGGTTCCATTCCCGGACTCGACGTCATATGTGGCTTGAGTTTGTTGTTGGTTCTCTTCTCTGCTCCGAGAGGTTTTTCTCCGGGTACTCCGGTTTTCCTCTCTCCTCAAAACCCAACACTTCTAAATGCCAATCGATCCGGAATGCTCGAACGTTGAATATATGAGCCCCTGAGGAACCACTCCTCACGCTATCAAGCTTAAATAAATTTGATTTGATTTGATTTCGGCGATCGCAACAGCTACTGCATCGCGCGTCTGCTAATGCAACCATCAGCTTGGGGATGAATTAATCTGAGTGTATTGCCGCTGATACCAGATCCTGTTTACTTTTTACAGCTCATTTGTTCCGCTGCTATAAATGCGAGGAACGTGAGAACTACACCAAGGAACAGTGTGACAAGGCTCAGACAAAGAATGTCCGGCGTCTTTAAAGGTTACTTGTTTTAAGGAGCACGTCATTAGGGAAGATGGTACTAAGATAGAGAAGAGAGGGTGCGAGGTAAAGGAAGACTGCGAAGCACGGAAGAAAAGATGCGAGGATAAAGCTGAGTTGGAAGAACTGAAGATAAAAATATGCGCGGCTACCTGTTGTATCAGCGACGGGCGGACACCATGTAATGGCGGCGTTGCAATCTCTGCTGGTAATACGATTATGCTGCTGCTCGTCGCAGCCGCTTGCAGTACAAGAATGATCTAAACACTGTGAAGTTAAGCATGCAGATAGACTTGCATCTTCTTCTCTGAAGAATTATTGTGCAAGATATACTTGTTCATACATAATGCACTTAAATGTCGCAATGGTAACTAAAACGCTTTAAACATGGATTGTAGATTCCGAGGAAACTTGTCCGAGGATTTAGATGTGGCAATGTCGTGCCCAGACCCCCCCCCTTCCCTCATATCCAGCAGAGCCTGGGCTCGTATTCGTGTTCGTGCTTCAAGTTTGTGCTCAGGCCCTACCAGAGCAGTACTTTTGGTTGTAAACGTATACTTCAAGAACTTCCATTTCGTTTGCTCAATCTCCCTGTAGCTACCTGATCGACTGCGAGTTCAAACTAAACTCGCCATTTCCTGAAATCAAATTTGTCATCTTTTTTTGAAAAAGGTAGCAGAAAAAGTTGAGGTTTCCAGAAAATTACGACAAATTAGTCTTTTTTAGGGCCGCGCCAACCTATCCATGATCTTTACGATCATATTTCATCCAAAAAATTAAAATGAAATATGTACTTCAATTCCAGTGTGAAGTATATACAATCAAGAAATGGCTCGTTTTTGCATGACTTGTCTTAGTCCCTCATTTGAAACAGAAAAGCGCACCCCATATACCGCCGGCTGAGAATAATAAAGAAACCAGTGACTACACGATAAAATACTTTTTGCATTACATATTCAGTGCATTAACTGATAGTTACCTAGTTTCAAGTTCACCGCAGCGCGCATAAGCAACACTCATCTGCCTTGGTAATGTTAATCATTCATGAGCTGTGGGCTGGCGGGAGCTTATGAATTCGAATAGACTAAAAACTGAAATAACGAAAGTTCTTAGTCAATTAACGCCCGTTCAACTGAAAATGATTCTGCAAAAACAAAATACTTTTGTTTACGAAATTTATCCAAACAACTGGATGCCCTCAAGATTGTTTTCATAAAGTGCGTAAACAAGAATGAGACACTGAAATTCAGGGCAAACACATCCTTGTCATCAATGTTAAAAGCGCTGTCGCTCATGGTTTTGAGTCATTTTCTATAGATATTGATCACTCTTTTTAATTTTGAGCTTGTGTAATTCTAAAGATACGGCATCAACTTTTAGTTTACATAATTCAATATTAATATTTTAAAGCTCCGTCTCAGACTACAAAGTTTATTACGTATTTGCAACACCGACTTCCTCTCGATAGCTGATTATTGGCAATCGTCAGGTCAACCTTTTTCAAAAAGCTAACATGTTCACAACGAAAATGGAAACTAAATTTTAATAATAGACTTTTCTACATAGCATTTTACGACATCAGCACAAATTTGGTCAACCTAAGTCAGTTTCGTTGATCATGGCATTACAACGAAAATAAATATTATGATTTTCACTAGTCCTTTTAATATATATGTATATATTCATAGGGGTTCTATTTGTTTTTTCTAGAGCTTGAAATATTTCGATATTGTGATAATCAATTAACCGCCAAAAGGACCGATATGTAACGGCTCAAATCCGAAAACTTACCACAGAAAACTTCGTTTAGCATCGAAGTGCTGGTGAAAGTCGTTATTAAAGGGGGAAATAAGTGGCGTGAGTTGCAATGAGATTAAATTGATGAACAAAGTATAATTAGACCCACCGCAAGGCGTTAATTGTAATTATGCAAGGATGATGGTGGTAAAATAGAAGGAAATTAACGAGCTGCTAATTTATTCAAACAGTCGTTTTTGAGGAACTTTCACCTCCTTTCAGCAGTCAGCCGGCGAAGAAGGAAGTTAACGTCTACTTTGAGGTGAGGTTGTTTTTATGATGTCTGTTTGAAGTTTAGATGCAGATAACGATAGAAGATATGACACAAAAAGGGTGAAACAAAATAACAAGTAACATAGACCAAGCAAATAGAAAATCTACCGAGCGACGCCAGCTCCGATTGGAAGCTTAGCGGAAGGGTTTTGATCACAATTGTCCTGAATTATTTCGTAAGTAGATCGAACTTAACGGCCCAGAAGGTATCTTTCTTGGGACATTTCAAGAGGGATTGAAAGCTTGTTAGATGGTACTGCCTCTCAAAATTAATCTGATTACAACATTCAAAGGTGATTTTTGGTTGTCGCCATGGCCTTCTGAACACATCTGGCCAGCTAGTAAACTACTTTTCCTTATGCCTTAGCTCTAAGTCAACCGATTTTTTTTCGACAGTATTTATCGCGACTGTAATTATTTGAGGACATTCTATCGAGGCATCTTAAAACTTACTTTAAAATTGTTTGCACTGCATCGTACTAGCTTTCTTTTTTTCACCCATGAATTTCACTCCCACCGATCGGAACTTTCAAAAATTGCCGGTTACTTAAAGATTTTTTATGATTGCAGTTTCATCCTAAGGCCTTTGAAATCGTTGACCTTCACAATGGTCACTAGAGACGTGCTGTGTTTATTTTTCGTGGATCTATTCCTTTCAAAATTAAAACATCCGTGCACACAATTCAAGTTCGCAATTTGCCTCAATTACATTTTCATATCATTTCGCTCCAAGTAGTTGCTAAATTAAAAAAGAGGGCATCCCATTTTGCCCCCTCAAGCGAAAGGACTCATTTAAAGTACATTTTGTTGGTGTTCATTTGGTTGTGATTTAAGTATATGTTCCACTGAGTAATATTGTGAATATAGTGCTTATTCCGCCCTAATACCTCTCCTTTTTCCTTCTTACCGCGGGAAGGAAATTGCGAGTATGAAAGCCACTTTCCAAAACAGAAAGTGAGAAATATTTAATCCGTTTTGGCTTGCTCTAGAATATAACCTGCTTTCACGAGAACGTAAACTTTGCTATGTTTGGGAAAATCAAGGTAGGGAGTATTGTCCTTCTTTGCTCCGTGATAGAACATCCGAATTGGAAAGATCACCGGTTCGAATCCTTCCTGGAGAACTCGTAATTCATTTTCTGAGTATTTTTGCGACAACATAGCGACCTAACTACTGTTCTTTAAAGTTTTTTTCCGTTTTTGTTTATAATAAGTTGTTGTCATTTGAGCAAAATTATCAATTTGTCTAGATGTGGCGGCCATCGATCTGAAAACATAATAGTAAGTAGTATGTGTGACTAGGTTCATAAGCGTATGTCGTAGGAAAACACTGATGGTCTCTAAATCGATAATCTTCCCTTAATTTTTACTGTATGTTTCTTAGTGTCACTTGCAACCATCTTGTCAAGCCTTTTGGCTTACAATGCATTTATTTCATGTTTAAATGAAATTAGTTTTCAAACAATAATCTTCCATAATGGAGGCAAATTTCACACTGTTTTTTCAATTGATATCTCTCTCTCCCTAATACTGTGGTAATTGCTTCCCTCGACCTAGTTCTCGAATACGAAAAATAAACGTGGCCTCTATATTTCCCCTCAAGGGCGCTAATTGACAATTATGTGAATCGACGTTAATTAGAAAATCAACGTTTTAAAAATTTATGTTTTGTTTGGCATACATCCGAAGGAAAAAACTAGCTTCTTTTAAATGACCACATAACGGAAAAAAAAGGCATAAAAATTGCAGGTCTAATTTTATAGTTGTCTTTTTTTAGTATCCCGTTGCTGTGTTCGAAACCGCGAGATTTTGTGTACCCTAGCCGAAATGTCGGGTGTTTTCGTGCAGTTTCGCTGGTATTCGGCAAATATGCGTTACTCCTGAGAGAGCGATGTCGCTGTTATACTGGATCAGCATGTTGTGGTCTACGATGCAGAATCGATTTCTTCGAAGTTTTTGTGGTAGAAGTGCCAAATGCAAAGTCATTTCCCCTTTTTTTAAAATTTATATAGCCCACGTCTTTTCTTTGTTTCTGTATTGATGAGGTGAAGGCGGAGGAAATAGGTGACGTGATAGGGCGAAAGTTGCAAGCGCGTAAAAATATCTGATGGCTTCCCTCGGCACTCACGTATCAACAGCTACTGTTAACAGTCCATTCTAGAACTGCGTATTAGCAACCCCTTTATTTGGAGTATTTAAATCATGACTTCTCCACATTCAGTAGTGTGACTGCTTGTTAGCTCGAATTGGATAAAAGGGAAGATATCATGATATCGCGCTTGCGCATGCGTATGCTATGACGAACGTCAATTCAACCCCATTGTTTGTAAACTAAAAGGCCGTGTGGGAATTTCCCCGTAAATTTCTCGATCAGTCAGCTAGTGGAATTGACAGCTTCGTTTTGATATTCGCACCGTCCGCGTCCCCTTTTGTGAAATCTAAGCCACAATCGCGGTCACAATGCCCTGAAACGCTAGCTTCCTATTTCCCCTCCTTCCCCGTTTAATGTTGATTTTCTGGACGTCAGACTAATAGCAAAGCGGTGAAATCAACATTCGTCGGGAACATCAACATTGGAGGGGGATGAGGGGAAGAGGGATAGGTTGGGTGAGATGTGGACGTAATATATGTCTCATTCGAGGAGTGTTAAGACTAATTGTGACCGTGAGTGCAGTTACACAAAAAATACAAATGCTTTATCTAAGACGAAGTGAAATCGGCTATTTGTTTCCCGGGTTGGGGGGGGGGGGGGGTACTGGCGGGCATGATCGAATGGGGACAAAACTCAAAATGAAAAAAGGCCCTAGGGCTTCCAACAAAACCCAAAACATCCCTGGACCAAATGAGCCCCAATAAGTCTCCGAACCAACAAGCCTTAAAATTTTCCAGAAGGGATTGTACCCCAGGGGCACTACCACCAATCTTCAGATTGTTTTGAATACCCAAAAAAATTCCATACCCAAAAAGTTTCCGGAATCGAAATGTCAAACCAAAAGCATCATTTGATCATTCCCGTCACTTGAAATCCGGAGTAACCCCCCCCGCCCTTACCCGGATCTTGATTTCATGTTTGCAATATGGTTCGTTCCAGGGAAAAACCTACAATAACAATTAAGAATATCATGTTCAAGAATAAATACATGTGCGGATATTTTACTGAACCGTACTTTGGATGTACGTACAAAAGCAGAGAAAATACGCATCTGACTTCTGCAACTTTGACATCTCCAGCGAAAGCATGCAGATGCAAAGCAAAATCAGCTTCTGTTCTGAACAAATCCTTTTACGAAAGTTTCAAAATCGTTTCAAAACTTGTGATGACCCAGCGAATTTGGGCGAATTCTGAGCAAAGGAAGTACGTTTTTCCTCGCCTGGTTCCCGTGTTGAGACATACCTTCTTTTTCACAGGATCACTGTCATATCAATTAATCCGCCAGAAGACGGTGTGTCGCCGGCAAAAAAATTAACACTCCTGGCAGTTAAAAAAAAATAGGTCCGCAATGCGTACATGTGTGGCTTACTAGACCACGTGACAGGCGCTCGACTCTCGTGGACAAACAAATAAATAAATCTGGTCTCAGCATAATGTGGCTATACACTTCGTGTAAGCCACACAATAACTGAATAAACAGTGTAATTTTACAAGGATACTAATACTCCCCCAGTCTTACTGGATACTAATAATGAAGTCTATTTATAATATAATAAGTATTACAATAATAATTGGGATTACGAATACCTAAAAGTAAAAAGGTCATTTGATCTTTTCGTTCTTTTCACTGTTGTAATAGCTTTGGTATTTCCTGATCTTAATTGTTATGGTATAAATCTTGTCATAGCTTGCGGAGCTAAGAAAGATATGGGGTGGTCTTCATTCCTCATATCCGCCATCAACTTTGTACAAATGGATATCCTACGATCTACTAACAATGTCAAATTTGCTTGATCTGGGGCTTGTTGATAACTAAAATTTGGAAATACTATTTTAAAGCTCTTCTTTGTATAGATTCAATAGCATCAGAAAGGTATGCGGAATGTCTTGCGACACTTCCGCGGCATACTCAAGGACCAATCTAATATTACAAGTGTATACCTTGAGCATGTCTTCTGGCATGACTCCTGTGCGTTTCAACAACCTAAGAGCGTATGATCTCTTCGCTGCCTTAGCAATTACATATTCAACATGAATATTCCATTTAAGGTCATCTCTAATTATAACTCCTAAAAGCTTATAAGTTCCTACTCGCTCTACTTCTTGATTTCCAATAGTTATAAGTTGCATTGCAGTAATCGAATTCTTCATGAAATTTACGTACATTTCTTTACATTTTTTGGGATTTAGTTTCATCCTGTGTTCTATGCAATAGTCATGGATTTCTCTGACAACTACATCTAGCATACTGATAGGGTTCCTTGGAATAATCTCAAAAGCAGTAGTGTCATCACCATACGTACGAGGAGCGTGTTTATCATAACAGCAAAGAGCGTTAATCCGAGGTTTGTTCCCTGTGGGACGCCACTATTGATTCGTTTCTATGGTGACAGGGAGGAGCCGACACGCACAGCCTGTGTTCGGTTGGTAAGAAAGGAACGTATCCACAAAAATAGAGCCTAAGTTTGATCGATGTTGAAAGGTCTGAGTTCATCTAGTAATACTGAGTGGTCTATGATATCAAAACCTTTAATAAAATCAGCAAAAAATATCCGAACAGAGCAGTTACCTGAATCTGAATAGCTTCGTGTATAGCTTGCATTAAATAAATCAATGCGTGCACGGTAGTGTCCATAGCAATGGGGTAAACCGACCAGCGACAAAGAGCGAAAAATATTACTGACCACCGAGAAAACGAGGACAAAATTACCGACTTGCGACAGATAAATTCTCACCGACAACCGACATGGTCCGACGTTATAGGGATGTTTATATTCAGAAAGAACGGCATTCATATGTTGAATTTATTTCTAGCTCAGGAAATGTCCAGATTCTTTGATGGGCTCTATTTCATCAGACGTAACCACTGATTTAGTCAATTACAGAATTTCCTGTCTTCAAGTTACTTTAACCAGGGCTCCTCTTTTTCAGGGAGCATCGGGGGGGGGGGGGGGGTCATTTCTGGAACAGCGGCTCGTAATCGTAGCCGACGAGACGCCCTGCTGTTGTATTTTAACTGTACTTCACTGCGTGTTGTTTGTTCATGCATTCGGGCCATAAATTGAAGTCATCGTGAGTTTTTTCCGAAAAGGTGAAGAGGTCGCCATCGATCGAAAGCCATCGAAGCCGGGTTCCACTGTAAAAAGGTAAAGTTAACTTATTTAACGTCGGTAGTCCCTTCAGCTACGAGGCTGGTATCAATGGAAGCCGACGGTGCGCCCTTTACCCCCTCCCTTTGTCAGTGCTCCGTTTTACGGGTATTTAAAGCTATAGCTACACGGATCAGAGGAAAGTCGAAACAGACGTTGAAGTCACCGAGAATCGAACCAGGGACCTCTTGCTCCGAAAGCCGCGCACTAACCAACTGAGCCACGCCTGCCCCTAGCGCAATCAAATAATAAATTATTACAAGTTTTAAGGTCGGGACACACTAGGCGACAAGTCGCTGCGACACGTAGCGGCTACAAGTCGCTGCAACAAAACGCCTCGTGTGACATGGTGAATTTTTGTGAAAATCATTGTCGCTGCGGCAGAATTTTGTCGCTGCGATCAGCTGCATGAATTCAAACCAGTTTGAATTCGTGCGACTGATCGCAGAGACAAAAACAGCGAAAGCAGCGTTGTCGCGACTTCTTTTGCAGACAGTACACACGGAGCGACTTGTCGCAGAGACCTATCGCAGCGACTTGTCGCCTAGTGTGTCCCGACCTTTACACTTCGTTTAGAGTTTAGAGTCTTAAAACTGCGCAAATACCGACTGACATATACCGACAACCGACAAAGGTCGAAAATTTTGCTGACCGACAACCGACATGTGGACCCCCCCATTCAGACCCTCTAGGCACGTTACAGATGCATTTAACAAGATAACTTGCTAATTTAAAAAGTGTCAGCTAACGAAAATAAGCTTCAAATTTGCAATGCTCTTTTGTTTTCCTTTTTCATGCATCTTGCTTTAGACATGCGTCAGAGGTAGGCGGAATTTGATTTTTTCCCCTGACACTCAAGATGACAGGTTAAGAATTTGGGCTTATTTAGATGACATCAGGGATTGTTTGCGTCTGGTTTACAGTGTCTTAAACCAATTTCAGAATTAATCATCTAAGTGTTTTGGTCCAAATCAGTTTTGATTTTAGATATTTCATACAATACAAAGAAATAAAAACTACGTTTCTATTAAATCCGAATCTAGACCGATTAATCTGTATCCTGAATCTCTGAGGCTATAATGAAGGTCTTCAAATTATTTCTCCCTATTTTCAAGTTTTTCCCCCTTTTTGCCAGATCTCGTCTCTGTCTTCATATCCCCAGAAATTTTACAGACAGTTCGTCTGCAACCATAACTTGGTCAACCCGTCATGTTGAAACATCAGCACATCATTAAAAAGACGGAACAGATTAATGAATAGTGCCCCTCCTTTGTGACTCCAAAATCCAAGCTTTCCGCAAACATTACAGACATCCGGACGGATGTTATCAAAAAGGACGACATCAGAATTTTTCTTCAAAAATTCACATGATTTTTCTCTACACTCCTTCTTAGATAACCTGACAACGGAGGGAAATTGGTCTTCATGTACAGAAGCGAAAGAGTTCTTTTTGTCCATATTGGTTTCAGTCACAGCAGTTTGCAAAGCAAGGTAAGCATAAAAAATAAATTTTATTTTTTTTTATATGAGAGACTTGAAGAAATGAAACCACTCAATGTATTTTATACTGCGGTGGCAAATTATCTGAACTAGGTTGTTGCTTGATCTTTGAAATGGTGACTGATTGTTTTCAATTGTTTTGTTCTTGCAATTTCGTATGAAAGAATGAAAGACTCAATGCATTTTCAACAACTTAGCTCTCCAAGTTTTATGCCCTCAAAAAAATCGATTCCTTGTTATTCATTTGATCAGAGGAATAACACCATTAGACAAACAAGCCAAACTTAAGTTATTGAAAAAAGAACGAAAATGGTCGCTTTTGTCGCTGTTCCGAGAAGAGGTGCGGACAAGCAGACATGAATATCTTCCAATTCTGAAACCAACAAGGTCCTCAAAATCGCTTGCAGCTGTAATTGAAGATTTGCAGAGAATCATGTGTAATCTTTTTCGCGGGTATTTCGCCCAAACCTCTCAGGACTGAAAGAGCTGGTATCGGAAGCACTTGCCGAGATTTCTTGTCTCCTTAAACTGATCGCCAAGAGCAAAAATGTCCCTAAGTCATAAAATCGAAGGTGAATAAGGTTCCATGTGAAGGGCGAATTTACATGCCAGAATAAATAACAAGATGAAACGGTTCGTGAAAGGAAAAAAACTGCAAAAATGTTATACATGGCCGGTGCTTAGGAAAAGTCGATGCCTTAAAACTACTTTATTTATATCGCTGACGGGCTTAAAGTTTTTAATGAAAAAGATATTCAAATCACAGAACAGTTATGGCAGGTTTTTCACATCTTCGGTTCTTGAAGGATGTTGGCTACTGTTCAAACATCTTTTTGAGCTTTTGACATCTTTCAACCAAAGCACTTAAAACGGCGGAAATAAATCTAGAGTTGCAACAATAAGTCAACCGTCATCTCATACGTGATCTCGTTATTCAGATGAAGGATGTGGTTTGCCTTGGTTGAAGGGAGTCTTTTAATTTTTTTGACAGATGGACCGGATTGCACTCGAATTTCGCTAGTGTACTGTCCAATATAAATTCGTTCTATTATTATTATTATTATTATTATTATTATTATTATTATTCTCCATTTAAGTAGAAAAAACGAGTTTCTTTATTGGGCTATCTTTTATCAACAAACAAACAGCGTTGTTTTGAAAGTTTCTTTGACTGATATTGAAGCATCTAATCTGATGAATTTTGGTGTTCATTCCTCTAACGGTGTTACCTTTTTATCGGTTTCCCAGTTTCCTTGATGATCTTGCTTTGCAACCTAAATTGATTCTTGGTCAAACTGTTACCCGACTTCTTTCGTGTCACGTTATTTTGTTAGGGGACCTTAAGTTGGCAGGAATGAAGCAATCATGTTTTTTTTGCAACACTTTCACTGAAAGATAGATTGAGTTTTCACCAGCACCTTTCTCAGCTCTAATTTGCATTACTCGTTCCTTCCTCAAACTCTTTTCGCAGGCGAAGAGATGATTAATTTTTGGAACAGAAGCAATATTTTCAGCGTTCTAAATCTCAGATTCTAATGTTAAACGTCATTTTACTCAAGACAGCCACTTCAAGCCATTTACTCGTTAATGCTAAATAAAATAAAGAAAACTATAAGAACCAGCTACACGTAAAGACTGAAAAAGGAAGCAGAGAAGTTTACCATAAATATGCCAAAACTACAAAACCACTATTTTTTTAAGGGGGAGAAGAAGATAACGGTATGGCCAACTAAATTACCATAATACTGCTATCAAATAGAAAACTTCTATCCTAACCCGCGTCTTCTAACTCTTTATCGATCGACTTCAGGTCGTTTTGTTATCTACTCAAGATAGGACATGGGCTATCTTGCCCTGCCTGCATTACTATTGACCCCTTTTAAAGAGTTCACGGGACTGAAAATAGCAACTTAAACATGTCGAGTAATATAAATAGAGAGGACTTGTCTAGTACCTCAGAATATTTAGAATATTTTGCGTTCATCATTTTGTCATCTTTAGCAGATAGTCTCGAAAGGCGATTAAAAAACCCACAAGAACAGAAACAAAAGACATTTTACAAGACCTTTTATCGAAAAGCTTAGTTTGCGTGAGTAGAGTCTGATTTATGGTGATTTGTTTTCCGTTTCAATAGGTCGCTTGAATTACAATCGACGCAAATGTAAAATGACGTAACATTTTGTGAAGTCTTTGTCAGTGTTTCAATATTTATTAAACAAAGGTGCAAAAGAAACAAAGGGCAAAATGGAAATTTCATTATTAAACAAATCAAATTTGCGTGGTAATTTTACTTTATCCCTTTGCAAAGTGCACGTACGAGTCAAGTCACTTGAAATGCTCCAGTCAAGAAGGCAATGGTAATTCCATCTTCGCATAGTGTTTGGTCTAAATCACACGAGGGTAAGGAAATAACTTGAAATGTCCTGCGCAAAATATTTGGGCTTGTGTGATCTCATAGCAGAAACATTTTGCTTCGTTCCGCCTCAGTGAAGTTCTTATTAGTCCACTATTAATGTCAAGATCGTAACTTAAGGGTGTAAGTGTTGGACCGATATATACATCTGCTCCAGCATTTGAATTTCGCTACAGACCGGGAAATCCACTGGCTGAAAACCATTGTGAGCGAATTCAGGCCCGAGGACAGAAACTCGGCTAAAGTAAAAATTGTCTTCATGTACTCGATTTAGTGAAACCAAGAGGGGTTTTCCATTCAAAACACGTTTTCCTCAGACTAGACAGCATATAAAATGGAGATGGGTATCCGGGTATGTGTCGATCTAGAGGCTGAGTGCTCCCCGTTCTTATCTATATAGCATTGCCATTATACATATGTTCATACGTTTCGGTTCGGTTGCAGCTATGCGGTTATCCGTAGCTGAATTTGTTGTTTTACTAAACACGGGAATGCCAATGAGAGAGTGAAAGTTGTTCTAAAATAATTCTTTAAAAGTGTCAAGGGTCTTCCAATAAAGGTGGAACGAGACGGGCGAAGTTTGTGGTCGGATAAAAGTACCACAACAACGATTCTAGTTCTTCATTATCTTCCTAAGTTTACGTTCAACCAAATGTGTCTGCTTTTTCTTTTCTTAATTAATCTCACTTTGGTCTCAAAATATTTACTTTGAAATTAATGAAGCAATGATTGCTGTTACTTGCCATCTTAACTAAATTGAATTCACGCCAATTTAACTAGAGAAGAGTTTTGTCTAAAGATGACGTTAAACAATGTGATTTTCCAGAACATAATTACTTTTACAATTACTATAATTGCTGCAACAAAGCTGGGTTAAACTCTTGTTGTGTTTCGGTAGACTTGGAGCTGAATGCCAATTAAAGTCATTTTGTCTGCCAATTCGCCAGCAAGCCCAATTACCCTCCTTCATCGTCCTTAAATTATCATTTCTAGACTTCACCTGCAATGTAATAAGAATAAAGGCATACAAAAACAAGGAATTTAACTTTATTAATGGCTTTGTGTTTTCATATGGCCGCTAAATTCGACAGCTTGAACAATGGACTTCGCAAAGGTGACCGCTAGAAAGTGACAAAACTTTGACAATAGTAGCCCCAGTTAGTTTCCGTGCGTAAATTCACCTGGAAATTTAGGAATAGCGGGCGCACATAAACATGTCATTTGACATAGGGCTTTGAATTGTTGCATATGTTGTGAGCACAGTACCTTCAGGAAGTAAGGTTAGAAAAATCAAGTTACAATTAAGAAATACATCGTCAAGTAATGGGCCGAAAAATAGGTCAAAAGGGTCATTGTTGACGTCAGAACCAGCGAAAATATGTCAAAAAATAATTATGACTTTTAATTTCCTGTGCACCTAAATAGAAAATCATGACGTTTCCCTGGTGATTTTGGAATGACTTGATATTAATTGATGATATTTTTCAACAGAAATAATGGTGTAATTCCGATGATATGAAGAAAAATAGAACTGGTCATTCATTGCACAAGTCTTAAATTAACACTTCATTGGCCACACAGTAATAAATGACAACGGAAAAAGATTACGTTTTCTTCATTGCAGAATAAAGAGCCGCGGTTATAAATATACATTGTCACAAATGTAAATAATTAATTTCTTAAAATTCATTTTAAGTGGGTTTTGTTGGTCAGTGATGGTCAACTTTATGGAAAAACCAAAAATTATTTAGTGAAGAATGGGAGAGCAGAGAAGGTGAAACTAAGAGATCTTATAATGTCAAGGTTAGCATTTTTTTATCATCGTAAAATGAACTCCTCGTAAAACTCGGAAAAGTAAATCGTGCTCATCGAGGCTAAGGCGTCGCTGACATTGGGATTCACGGATAATGGTTTTCGGCAAGCCGTGCCGTGCATATAACAAATCATTATTATATACATTAACTACCTTTCAATATGCAGCTTTCCTTTGGAGAAATTTCTGCGTAGAGATAGGCATTATGTTTATATTGGTAATATCGCTGGGAATCTTTAACAGTTCATCCATAGTCGCTTGACTGGCAGTGACAGATAAAAGAGTAATCGTACTTACGTTATAGGCTTAGTTAAAAATTAGCAAAAATGCGTTAGTTTTGTAATTCCTTGCGTCTGAAGATTAAATTCTATGTATTTAGGATAGATCTTCCCCCAGGGCTAGACAAAACCGACTTGAAGAGTACGCTATTTAGACGGTGGACTCCTGAAAGTGCTAAGTAAGGCAATTTATTTCCACTTTGGGCTAAGAACTGCTACATCAAAGCACGCCGACTGATATATCGCTGAACATATTGATTGCCGTTATATCGCGTACTGCACAGTTAGACACCCTGGAACAAAACCTCGATCAAAACGACATGAGTGGAACCCAAGTCATTCTGATAACTGTTGATTAAGTAATATTTAAGGCTTGATTTTGGCACAGGATTTCCTCTGTAAAATACACGGGATTTTATTTTAATATAAAGCCCCATAAAATGTTTATGAAGTAATGACACTAGAGATTAATTGGCATGCGGTGATCTTTAAGAAAAGTTAACTATCCGGCCATTCACAAGGTGATTTCCTCCCCTTTTTTGCGACAAAAAAAAAAAAACGTTTGGGTATGTTTTCCATGAACTTAGTAAATATTTCACGGAGTTCTAATTTCCATTTAAATTCGTGGGAGTAAGCACGCCTCCTTACTGATAAATGCGGTCATAACATTTAAAACGATGAGCAATCAAAAAAAGAGAGTTTATTTGACTTTTACTGACACTAGAAAGCTCCCATCAGACATACGCTTGCATTCAGTTTTCTCGTGAACACTTGCATCAGTTTAATCAATTCAAGTCTTTCCCATAACATTTTGAATGAAGCAACATTTCTGGTAAGAATTAGTGGTTGCCCGACAATATGAGCCTCACCTGCATGTTGAGGCTATACCTGACCTGACAAACGATTGCTTTTCTGTGTTTACGCAGTCAACCAAAAGAGAGCTTGTTACATTAACGCCCCTGTTGGTTGGACTGAATAGCTGATGAATAGCTGTGTGGTTTTGACGTTAGTAACGTGTTTTGAGCAAATCTTAGTCAGATCGAACAGAACCAAAGAGTTTTTGCTTCTATGAACATGCTATCCGAGTGAAATCTTAAACTCGTGAGTTTTGGTTCCTAGACCTACTGTCATCTTTTCTCCTCTGTACTGAAGACAATTTCTAATCTAGCTGCCTATACCCGGTGATTTCCAGAAAATCTGAATTTAAAAGAAAACAAATTGTGCTCATTCCATTTTTTTGGACGGCGGAGCTTCAGCTTTGACTACAAATTGAAACGGATATGGCGTGTAAAAACGTGCGTTGGTTATACCTATAGTTAACGTTTAGAGCTGACAAAACTAGCCAGTGCTATTTTTGTTATTAACTGATTTTTTGCATCATAGGTTCTAGCCCATAATAGCTATAAAAAGCAAAGCCTAGTTTTTCTCGCTTCAGTAGCATCCTTGCTACAGAGTCAAGATTAATTGATTTATCATCTATATTTTGTACCACTGCCTTTTGCAAAGCAATGGGCATGTTGTACTCGATTACAGAGGACATTTTTGTGACTGGTTTTGTGTTTCACCAACAGACACTTTTTTGGGTCGGAGGAGGGGTGGGGAGGGGAGAGGTTGTAACTCAATACGGCACGTACGTTTGGGTATTGTTAAAATTATTTACAATGCATTTAAGGTTAGGATAACAGAGATCATTTCTAGTAAGGCTTTTAAGGTAGGACACTTAAAAGGGAACGACCTGTGACCAATTTAGTATGCCACGAGATCCGTTTGTAACATTTAAGAAGGAATGTCGATTCTTTCTATGAAAAAAAAAGGCCCGCAAATGCGTCATAGGTGAGCGTTTGTTTCTGAAAGGTTATTTAGCTGTATTGTATGTGTTTTACGCTGATCAAATACAGCCGATCACTACCATGTCAAGCTAAAGGCAAAACTTGGTAGCACAAGCCTCCGTTCCAACGTTACAATGAGTTCGTTCAAGCATACAATCATCTGCAGATTTCAAAGTTGTTAGTATTGACCGAAGGTAAAACCTCAAAGTCAATGACCTTGTTTACGTCTGCTCATCTGATAGATATTGTCACGCGAAATGAACAAAATGTCGTCTTTCGTTGTAAAATATTTTTATCTGAAAAGTTCTTAGCCGAGAACGATAAACCTAAGATAATTATACTTCTTGGCAATGTTAATCTGGTTAAAAATTAATTATTAAACCTGGTTGAAACCAAAATGAGTGTGGAGTGGAAATAATCTTATGCGTTGACTTTGGGGTCTTCTACTGAGTGGCTGATGTGCGTCGACTAACTCGGTATCTCTAAATAAAGTTTTCCCTTTAAGCAGCCGTTCAACCTGTATAAGCCGTGTGATATAGTGTAAACAAAGATTCAACCAAACCTTAATATCAGTGTGTATATTCTCGACACTGTTTTGCATACATTTGCATAGTAATGATGAGGAGAATTTGTTAAACAATCAATACCTTTGTTACTTATAGATCACTTCCTTTTTTCTCACAACCTTTCTGTTTGATTGAGCAACCTTACCGTAAGGCCAAATTGAGCAGCGACCCTCTTAGGGGATAAAGGGTTGAAGCGAAACATGGCAAAGCAAAAAAAACAAAAAAAAAAAACAATAAAAAAGAATGGTGAGAATTCGTCGTTGAAAATCATAGTGAAAACAGCCGAGAAAGGTTAAATATACGATTATTTTATATTGGCCTGATCTAGAAATCCACTGGATACAACATTTAGCTCTTTAATATTACTAGTATTGCTAACGCGCATTGGCCACCAAGGTAACCGTATGTTCATCTAAAAGTCGTCAAGAGCTTTTCCCGCTCTCACTGGTGCCGGTCTCTGCGATTGGTTTCATTTTCAACAATAACGTTTGGTTTCTGAGTGGTTTTCAGGGAGGGGTGGGAACAAAAGAGATTCCTGTAAATCAGTGAGATATAGAACTTTGCATACCAACAGCTAATTTGCAATCTGCTACCACAAAATCTTACTTGTGGTTTCGTTAACTAAATTTGCGCTACGGAGTGAGCAGTGTTAACTCGATGACAACTCACAAAGAGCTAGGAATTCCTTTACTGATTTGAGTTTTTCATCGACCGAATAGCGGTGATTTTGTGAGCGTTAATGAGCGGAAGCTGAGTCATTCTTGTGCACCAAAATGAAACGTCGATTTCCTCAAATCCTGGATGATATAGTCGCGGTGTAGGAAACAGGTAAGTCTGTTGAAAAGATTTGTTGGTTGATTGGTTGGTTGATTGACTGTAACTTGAAAACCACAGTCACCGAAAGGTCTCCAACTTCTGCCTTAACGTCGGTGATTAACATGTTAATACGTTCCGTGTATACAAGTGAACATTATCCCTAAGTTGTCGCGTGTGTACTTACATTTTAAACAGAAGCATCATGAAGGCTACAATTCACGCGATGTTGCTATTTGTTGTCTCTACGGGATGTGCATGTGCTTCTTGGAATTCAACGCAATGTCGTAATAGCTGTATCGCAAAGGTAAGCTGGCACTGTTTTAAATAAAACGCTGAGTTACTATGCTTTATTCATGTGTTGATAAGCGCTATAACGACTAAGGTCGTGCATAGAATGACATCAGTCGACATCAAGCCAGTCAGTACTGTATAAACTACATTTTGGGCACTAAAAATGGACATCGAGAGTTTTAATAAAACAAAATCTGGAATTTCCCTTGTTGCCGTGATCCGTAGCATGTACATAATTTCAAGTTGTTAAGGATATTGAGCTGCATATTAAACAATGATGATAACAAGGACTCCTCCTCTGTTCATACCGTGGACGATCAGGTGTGAACAATGCAAGAATAAATTGTGAATTATATTGATGAACTAGTATTCCCAACCAGTTAAAATGTCAGCACTTCCAGTTGATAATCTTGACGCAGAATTTGCCAAACAAAGGTTGTCTTGTAAAGTGAATGCACGACCCTCAATTGATAACACTCTGTGGGCGACTGCTTTGGTCGGACTTTCCACCTCTTCACTGATACTGCTGATACTGTATCGGGCGCAAACATGTCGATACTCGCGACTTAAAACAAGAATAACTTTTCTGTGTCACCAAAGAGTAGTCTTGCTTTAACACCAGACGGGCATGAGACACAACACGCCTTCAGTTCGCTATTTCCTCGTGTTAAGATTTCTACAACACATTCTGCCAGTATAAAAATTGTTTTCGAAGTTGTACCAAATGAAATTCTAGTTGATCGGGTAAAGAAAGATGATTCAGGGTACTGCCGACTTGGTCTTAGTTTGAAAGTTCATATTTGAGGCTCTTACTCGAGATATTTTAAGATTCGCAGTGGTGATCATCCCATTATTATTATTGTTATTAGGGTTCATGTCTCAGTCTCAACTTAGTCTATTTGCTGGCACTGTTTTTGTGTTCGAGGGCAAGCTACGACCTGTAGCTTCAGGCCTCGAGTACTTTTCTTAGTAGTGTCCCTGTTCTTAATAACGTCGCCTTCCGTAGGAGCTCTATCTTTGTTGTCTCTCCAACTGTCTGCAGATGACTGGCTAGATTTCCAGATACAATCCCCAGTGCGCCAATCACCACAGGGACGACAATCGCCTTGATATTCCACAACCTTCCTAGTTCCCGTCTCAGGTCCTGTCTCTACTTGATGCAGTAGTTCAACCGGGGCCACCCGAGCTTTTTTTAACCAATCAGAGACTGTTTCGTTAACAAAGAAATTCAATCCTAAATTTAACTTGGCGGTGGGAACAGAACATTTCATCAATAAAATATTTTGAAGCAGCCGCATTTGATTTTCCGCCTGCTGTATGCACGGTTTTAGTTAATAAATGAGTTTTTATTACCGCAGCGGCCTTTTCTGGAACAAATTTGAATCAATAGTGAAAGATGCCTGAGCGGTTGAAATCCAGAAGAAAAATTGGCCAAATAATTTTTTTCATCGCCTTTGTGCTTCATCTTATTTTCATATTTTTTAAATAAAATTTCGACAGGTCAGTAAATCCCGAAGTTTGGTCGCGGTCCCTTCAAAATACAATTGTTTTTTTCGGTAACATTTTGGATCTGTCGCGTCTGTTCCCACCGCCAAGTTAAACATAGGATTGAATATCATTGGCTTTGTAAACCACAAAGTCGAAATTCTTTGTAAATGAATCTGTTTCTGATTGGTTAAAAATCCTCGGGTGGCCTCGGTTGAAGTCGTTGCACTGTAAGACTGTTAGCCGAGGGAGCCGATGGAGTGAAATCAGTAATAACTCCTAGTTTACTCCAAAACAAGTGAGCCCTTAGAAGCTTGTTATGAAAGGGATTATCTACACGGTGAGGTTAAGTCTTTCGTGAAAGGCCCACCCATTTAACTCAAATTACTATTTTTTTCGCTCCAGATCACGGACACCCGACTATGCAATGAAACTTGTGTTCAGTTGTTGAACACTTCTTTGGGTAAGTATGTATGTTCCCACCCCCCCCACCCCCTCTCTTCTACGAAATTACTAGGCTCCTTAAATTTAATGATTCTTACAATTTCTTTTTCAATATTGATGTCGCATATCCTTAATTAAGGATGTCTTGAAATGTTTTTGTGGTCGTCATTTTTACGAGAAGTAGAAAGGTCTGCTCTTCTTTTCGCGTAGATCTTCGTGCCAACGCGACGACTTTCATACTTGTGTTGATGATTACATAAAATAATTGTGTTAATTTTGACCTGCTAATTTATAACACAATGAATAATGACATGACCCCCTTATATTAGAGTTGACTTGTGGGACATCCCTCCAAGAGTCGATTAACGTTATTATTAGTATTTCGTCCATAACAAATGACACGAGTTCAGGAATTTCTTTCACTTATTCTTGTCTTACTACAGACAGTGACATCACTGCACCTCCGCCAGTTCCTGATCCACCTGTTCTTCTATCTTCTACCTACTTCACATTCACTCTTCAGTGGAATGACTACCCTCAAACGAAGTACAACGCTTCGCCAGTTGTTTATATACTGGAAGTCACTCGGCACGAGAACATCTCTGATCCCGCCATCATTCTACCATTTTTAACAAGATATCACGCGGTAAGGACTTTTTCTCTTCCCTATTTTGCTACAACTTTTGTTACTTGCTTTGACACACAATTTCACGTCGAGTTGCTTAACTTGGGAACCTTTGTGTAGTCTCTCGCGCTAGCTTTGCCCTCGCTAGAAATCTAATCAGTTGCATCAGCTATTCATTTGTTTGTTTGTTTTTTCTTTTTGTTGGCACCGGTTGCGTGTTTTCGTTTAATCGCATGTTGCCTCTCTCTTGCTACTCGGTGGCTGAATCATTATCTGCTCTGAACACCACGCAGTTCGCCCTTGGTAGTACGTTTCAAATTCCCGCGCTTCAAATTAATTTTTATTCACTATTCCTCAACCCTGATCGATCACGTAGATATAAAATTAGCTTTGCAGTTTATTAGGATAGTTTAAAAGTATATTGATCCTCTTGCAGACGACAAATACAACATTTACGATTCCGCAAGAGTTTGTAACCAAGACAAACTTTTCGTTTCGCTTGGCCGTTGTAGCAGCCCAAGGTAGTTCGGAGTTTTCGCCACCAAGTCCTCTGTACTTAACTAATGGTAAGGTGCATCCACAAAAGCTAAAAAATTCTCATCTTTTCTTCAATATTCTTGTCCTTCCTTTTGTTTTTATTTCTTTTCTTGTTCGACTAAATTTTTCACTGTATTAATTCTTGTCAGTTATTCTCCACTTGTTGTTCCAGTCATCTTCCATTCGTTTCTATTTTGTTTAATCTCTTTCTTGTTACATGGTTCTTATTTTCTTTTTGTTCCTTCGCTTCGTTTTGAAACAGTTGTGTTGTTTTTCATGTTCTTCATAGACACTTGTGACAGAGGACTACACTCAGGCTTCTTTACCCCACCTGGGACACGTTTCCCATGTCCTGTATTCAACCTTCGTATAAACTTCACCGCCACAGAGGTCCTGTTCACGCGTCCTCGCATTTCTACAACTCTGCTCTGGGACTATCCTCACGGTATGTCGATAAAGATAACGACAGGAATTTAGGTGAACTCTGATGAAGAACTATGAAAACTGTCGCCAGGAAAAAAGTTTCTTGTCCTCGTTTTGCGTTGCTCTTGCCCGTTTTTTGGCCCTCCTTCTCCTCATTCTCCTCCTCCTAGGCTAACTTGGATATATTTTTCGCTTGGGCCTTAATTTTGTTAAACAAAGACTGTTCTTGTTTTCGCAGACATACACACTAACCTGGAGTTTCGACGGTTAGACGTTCAAGTCACATTGTCCAATCAGTTTCCTTACACGCGCGAACAAGCGTGTGTGCGTTATGGCGTTCAAGTGCATAATGATGATTTGTCTCCTCAAAACTTGGTAATTCTCTTTGCCTAACTTTTAAAATGTCCACTGTCTTACTTACAGAACGAAAATAGCATACTGATTCAGTGCAGATCAAAGGCTAACTCTGGTACCCTGCACTGGTACCTGAGGAGCCTGATCTTTGTAGCAAGTGCAGTGGGTAAAGTCAAGTCATTTTAATCTCCCTAACCACTCCAAACAACACGGTGATCTGCGGCCTTTCCCTACATCAAGGTACCATTACGGAAAGCCACAAGAATCTAGAACAAAAATTCATCATCCAAATCTTGACCAAGGGTACCGTAGTCCGGTCTTTCTACAGTAAATGATTGACCATCGGTTTATTTTTACAATTTGCTGGCGATTGAGTACATTTCCTAGGAAGCAAAGAAAGACTCCACAACAATTCTTGCATGGTTCGATGTGTAAAAAAGACACGCTGGCATAGTAAGTTTAAACCGAAATGAAATTGACCAAACAAATCAGTTTGTCAGTTACTTTAATTTTTGTCAAAGAAAAGATGTACATGTCGTTTGCGATGGCCGGGCCAATTAATCATTCGGCCGGATTCAATGTATCTGGGAAGGGCTTTGCAGGAATAAGTAGTTAAAGACACACGACCAAAGGAGATTTTATAATTATATATACTTAACTTCTTCCAGCGACTAAAATCTCAGGGGGGAGGTATGGGTATTTTCTGGATTGGCACAATCACGGAGGATGACAACTCTAAAAAGGCCTGTTTCGGAAGAAAAAAGAAAATTAATCCTCTCGGGAATCTGGAGATTTTGCCAAGAATCGAGAGACTAAGGAATTATTCGAGGAAATAACATAGTTCTGGGACATTGCAGGAAAATAAACGAAGTTTGACATTTTTACGAGAATGCCACCCAAAAAATCGGGAGGATCATCCAAATTTCCTGCAGGACTCAATGTTACACAAAGTGTTGCTCAAACAACGTTTGTTAGAGTTGTCAACCCCACCCGTACAATCCACAAGAAATCTAAATGAAATTTAAGCCACTGGTTTTGCTTTGTTTAGAGCACAAGCGAATCTTTTCCTCTTCTATCCGGACAAACCAAACCGATGTATTTTGGGTGCCCATATATAATCAAGGTAAGTCGGTTCTCAATTTTTCTTTTGACCACCGAGTAAACCATTATTTGCCACAGAAGGCCAAATACGAAACCTCATGTTTAGAGCGATTTTCAAATGAGTATGGTAAAACCAAAGCCCAATCTCTGAACCTTCTCCTCCAAATTTGTTAAACTTTGCAAAACGTCATATCTTTGTATGCTAATTATTTGTCCAGTAATAGATAAAATGAGATCACCAGGCTTATTTTTGAGAGGTTTTGGTCACCTTAAGCTAAAATTAGGAGTGTTGCTAACAGTTCACACTGTTGCTATGGTAGCCTTTTTAGACAAAGACATGGTTTGAACTTATCAACTGAAGATTGGGCATTTGTTTGGTACCACTATAAAAGTATGATTCGTCAAAGCAAAAGTGTTGGAATGTGCTGGAAACCGGCTACATCTCCTCCTACCATACGAGATAATAAGTGAAGCTCTCTGGCACGGATGTAGAAATTAAACCGCTAGCGGGCTGAGGTGGTCGATAAAAATAAGAAAACTGTGGTTGTTGTCTAAGTGAAGTGCATGTAAAACCGTAGAAAAACTTCCTTTATTAAGTTTACTTGGTTGTTTGCAGCTGCATTCAGTGTTTGAGATGCAAACCAAAAAATTCGTGGCAGAGACAACTTTCTACATTCCACGTACGTATAACCGAATAGATTCTTCACTCTTTTCTTGTTTCTTTTTTGTCTGGTTCGTTCATTCATGAACTCGCTCACTCACTCATACAGTCATTCAGTTCATCAGTCTGTCCGTCCATCCGTCAGGCAGACAGTCAGCCACTCAGTCAGTCAGTCAGTCAGTCAGTCAATGAGACAACCATGCATTCATTCATTCATTCATTCATTCATTCATTCATTCATTCATTCATTCACTCACTCACTCACTCGTTCATTCATTCATTCATTCATTCATTCATTCATTCATTCATTGAGTTCAACAACATGATTTTATTTATTTATTTATTTATTTATTTGTACAAGGAGATAATAAACAAAATCACTGTAGCATGCTTTCTCGTTCGCATTCCTACGTATATACATTACTTATTCTTAACTTTTCATTTCAAGATTGCATCCATGGGTTTTGCGGCTGTGAATACGGTAAGTTGATTAAGACATTGATAAGAGACATAAGTATTGCATAAACTGAAGTGCACTAAACTTCTCTGAAACGTCTAGTGCATCATACTTAACTACCAAATCAATAATACAAAGATGTAATAATGTATTTCGGACCAAAATAAAGTAGAAAGAAACAGCAAACTAAGTTAACCACCGCATATGCAAATGGTTTTATTGATGACAACTCAACCATATTGACAACAGTTGACAGTATCATCAGTTACCGAGGCAAGATGACGATGATGATGATGTGTTTTTACGGCTACTGCCACTGCCACTGTTTCTGCTACTGCTGCTGCTACTGCTGCTGCCGCTACCACCTTCCTTGGTATTTTGAGCTGAATTAATCAGTCTCTTTGTTTCAGTTAAAAACAGTAAGTCGTCACATTAGTTTTGTCCTCGTTCTCAAATCAATAAACAACTGCAATAACTTCCAGTTTTAACCACATGTTTAAGCAACTTGTAAGTGCGATACTGAATATATTTGTTCTGCCCTTAATAAGAAACTGTTTGTCTGTTTAAAGATAACAGCTTAGGACCAACTACAGACTCACATCATATTGACGTTGATGTTCGTCAAAGCCATCACTGTATGAGGGGAACGACTGCTAATGTGACTTGGAGAAATGAAGCCTGGGGAAACAAAATACCAGAATTCTACAAGTGAGTACAGTCTTCTGTTTTAGCTACTGTTCATTATGTATGAGGAGGAATTAAGCTTCTCTTTCTCACTTCGTTTCTCTTTTCCTTTTAGACTTGTCATTCTGGAATGCCCTAATGGTAATTGCCCATCCCTTCATGGTCGCAAAAGGGAAATTTTACCTGCAGATCCAACGGTAAGAAACTCCACAATTGTAGCAAGTGTTAGGGTTAAGGGGGGGGGGGAGTTCAATAGGAGTTGGGGAACCCCGGATTCCCTTCCCCGACGAACTTCGTCCCTAATGCACTTTTTGCTTCAGATGTGGGAGTAAAAAGCGTCTTCGAGAGAAGGTTGTTTCTTGCCCCCTCCTTCCGGATGACAACTGCTACCTTGGCTATAAAGCCGAGGGAACACCAGCGATTTTTTGCTTGCGATGGCGATGCGATTTTTTTATTGTCACGTAGCCGGTGCGTGGTGGTGGCTACACGAGTGATAAAGTTGGTGATTTTGTTGCGAAAAATTCAATTTATTGAATTTCTGGCAATTTTTTCCTTGATTTTTTATGCTGTGGCCATCGTATCGCTTGCGCAAGGGTGCCTACGCATGCGATTTTCACCGCGCGCTGGCGACACGACAATTTTCAAAAAAGAAAATCGCTTGTGTAGCCGCGGCTTAAAAGTCCCGGCCATGCAAATTCCGTAAGTCATTACTCTTTAAACCTAGGTTGCAAAGGTATAGTTTTCACGCCTTCGTATGAGGGATTGTAACGCAGTCGCTCAAAAACTGACGGGACGTGCTATGCAATTTATTCTCAGAAAACGTCCCACAATTACACTTTCTTAAACTTGACGGAGGGAGAGCAGTACTTTGTGGTGGTAGGTATCTCAGAATCGTAGACCATACGCCAGTGATTTCACAAAAGGTTTGAATCTTGAAGGGTCGTGATTTGCTATTGGTCTTCACCGAGCTATATATAACTAGTCTCGTTACCCGTCGCCATTTGTAACACCACCATAACCACATGATCTGAGCCGCCAATCAAGGTCGATTTCGCAAAAAGATAAAGAGCAAACAAGCTTTGCAACACCAACATGTTGGAGATCCTCAGTCCGTGGATGTTACTGAGATATTATATGTTTTCTGTATACAGTTGTAGCTTATCCGACGCTCTTAGTAACACTGAATATTCTCCACTTCTTTTACACCAGAGCGTTCGCTCTGGTCACGCCCCCCACCCTGAAGGAACTCTTTAAGCTCTCTTCTTGGGAGTCAAGCTCTTAAGCAACATACACTCTTAATTTGATGACACTTTTTGGCCTCTATTAATCTCTCGCAGATTGGTGCTTTTGATAAGAGTGGATGTGTACTAAAACCTACAGAAGGGCTGAAGTTTAAAGGTAAGATTTGGTAGTTTGGATCCGCCTGGGTACAATTATTACAATCTCTTAGTCTTTGTGGACCGGGGAAGCGCTCAAATAAACTAAGAGTTGAATATTCTTATTTTCTTTCTTCCGTTTTTTATTTCGCATTGAGGAAATACAATCTCTCTTGTTATGAAACTGACTTGTTCAAACTCTTGGTCTTACCATCCATAGACAACTCCGTTTCATACTTTTTGTGTAAACTTTAAATAGACTTATAGTAGGTTTAAGAGTTGAATATTGGACCAATGCACGGTATCAAGGTTCAGTTCCCAGTCCCAGCTCAGGAAAAACTGTAACAGAAAAACGGAAGTGAAACTGAGAATTGGTAACTTAAAATTGAAACCGGTAGATATGATAATATCCCCAGATGTGAGAGACTTTGCAGAAAAGATGAAATCCACTTTTTGTTTCGCTGTTCCAAGTATTCAACAATTAGAACTGTATGTTTATGACAACATAGCATTGAAATCCAGCGCCCTAAATTACTCGGCCGTCCTGCCTCCCCATAAATAGTTTTACACTTAAAATATATTACTTAGAAATCACGAAATTGTAAGTTGCCTTGTAATGTTTCTCTTCCTAACCATACAGCCAGTGCCCCATCACAATGTCGTGATAGCTGTAACGCAAAGGTAAGCCGGCACTGTTTTAAATAAACCGCTGAGTTACTATGTTTTATTCATAGGTTGATCAGTCATTGCTATAACGACTAAGATCGTGTAGAACGACATCACGAGTGGAAAAGGTTATAAGTTACATTTTGGGCAATAAAAATGGACATCGAGAGTTTTGATAAAACAAAATCTGGAATTTTCCTTGTTACCGTGATCCCTAGCATGTATATGTACGGGTCCGCAAATGATCCCAGGACTGCGAATGATCCCGGACCGCAAATGATCCGCAAATTGGACCGCAAATGATCCCGGACCGCAAATGATCCCCATACTGGACCGCAAATGATCCCGACTAAAAAATTAGGAATGGCATGGAAGCTGAAATAGTGTGGATAGGGAATTGGCGTGAATAGCGATTATCATGGCTCACAACTAGCATCTTTTCCACACGTTGGGCTGAATTTTTTTATTAACTGTGACGACTGAATGTGAGGAAGAAGTACCTCTGGTACTCTGGGTACAATTTTTAACGAGGATGCTGAATAAAAGACTTTAATTTCAACAGGCAATCGGTGAAATCAACTGAGGAAATTTAATTTATACTATATGTATATTTAATTCTCCGTTGTCCTTGTGATTTTTACATGCTCGATTTCACTGAAATCACACGTGCACCGGAAGCGTTGATGATATGCAACAGAAATGAAATCCGATTAAGCATGTTCTCCAACGTTCTACACAATAAACAAAAGATTCGCAGCCCACGATCACAACAAATGTCTTTAAAACGCTAAAGGTCCTGACCCTTAAAGGAGCTATGTCACGACGATTTTGTGGTTTTGGATCAATTCTTTCCAAAAACCGTTACTTATTTATACAAACAATGTTCCTGATAAACTATGAGGTAGATATCAAATTAATTTTATCAAAGAGAGCAACCCATAATAAGGTTTTTGTTGTTTTTTGTCGAGATAGCATCAAAACTTGAAAAAGTTGGCCCAACCTTTTCAAGTTTCAATCCATTTCCATCCTTGTCGCATTGGTAGCATCAGACGACATGAAACAGTTTTAGTGTCATAACAGTCTTAAATAACAAAACCAGACCATTATTTTTGGATCTCAATTGACCGCAAGACATATTTTGAGCTTTAAAAATATGCTAAAATAGCGTGACATAGCTCCTTTAAAACGGGGTGTGTTACTCGACAGAACGTCACGCAATGTCACAGGTTTTCCGCTAAAAACGAAAAAAAAATTCGGCTATGGAATATTTCTTATAAAATGATAAAACGTGGTTTCATATCAATCCATATCATTCCTTATTTTTTAGTCGGGATCATTTGCGGTCCAATTTGGGGATCATTTACGGTCCGGGATCATTTGCGGACCTGTACATATATAATTTCAAGTTGTTAAGGATATTGAACTGCATGCGTATTATACAATGATATAACAAGGACTTCTCTTCTGTTCATACCGTGGACGATCAGGTGCGAACAATGCAAGAATAAATTGTGAATTATATTGATGTACTACTATCAGGGGCACCGAACGAGCAAATTAAGAAAAAAACTCTTGGAGGGATATTTCTAGGTTCCTTGTGATGTTTAAATACCGATGAAGCCAATGGAGTGAAATCAGTAATAATTGCTAGTTTGCTCCATAACCAATGAGTCCTTAGAAGCTTGTTATGACACCGAATATCTACACGGTGAGGTCTTTCGTGAAATGCCAACCATTTCAATTCAAATTACTATTGTCTTTTTTCGCTGCAGATCACGGACACCCGGCTATGCAATGAAACTTGTGTTCAGTTGTCGAACACTTGTTCGGGTAAGTATGCATATTACTAGTCCCCCTCCCCTCTGTAGTAGGACTTTTCACGGGTTCTTATTTTACAGAAATTTTGTAATTTATGACCGGTTTAGACTGGTTTTGAGGGAGAAAGGATTAGAGATCACGTTGTTGTTGTTGAGTAATCCCCACTACGCCTCCTTTTAAAAAAATTACTAGGCTTCTTAAATTTAATGATTCTTACAATTTCTTTTTCAACTTTGATGTCGCATATCCTAAAGTGGCGATGTCTTGCAATGTTTTTGTGGTCGTCATTTTTACGAGAAGTAGCAACGTTTGCTCTTCTTCGTGCCAACGCGACGACTTTCCGTTCAAGCAAAGGGGGTGTTACAAAACCCAACATATCGGGCAACGTGTCTACCTAGAGCGTAAAAATATTGCAAAACACTGAAAGCTGCATGAAATATTTCTTAGCGCAACAATGGCTTACGCCAAAATTTGAGATATTTTTCAGATACCAAGTTGCTTGTTAATTATAACATTCAGTTTGAATATTTAAGGCGCTGCCGCTCGCCGTTTCGATGCCTTCAACATCGTTACCAAGTTAAAAGTTCGTTCAGATGTCACAGTTGTCTAAATAGTTGTGTTAATGGTTACATCGTGAGATGAACGATTATAAAGCGTTTAAATTTTTACCTGCTTATGAATAATGCCTTAACCACTTATTATTAGAGTTGAATTGTTCGATATACCTCGGAACGTCGATTAACATTATTATTAGTAATCCATCCATCACAAATGACACGAGTTCAGGAATTTCTTTCACTTATTCTTGTCTTACTACAGACAGTGACATCACTGCACCTCCGCCAGTTCCTGATCCACCTGTTCTTCTATCTTCTACCTACTTCACATTCACACTGCAGTGGAATGACTACCCTCAAACGAAGTACAACGCTTCGCCAGTTGTTTACATACTGGAAGTCACTCGGCACGAGAACATCTCTGATCCCGCCATCATTCTGCCATTTTTAACAAAATATCACGCGGTAAGGATTTTTCTCTTCTGTATTTTGCTAACTTTTTACTTGCTTTGAGTTACTTAACTTGGAAACCTTTGTCATGGCAAGAAATTGGGTGACATTTGCCTCTAAATTTCTTAACCAGTCCCCAGGCCCCCAAGTTGAACGTTAAAAACACAACGAAAACGCCATTTATTGAAGGGACAACCAAAATCTCGCACATTTAAGAAACACTTTTCTGAAATCCACGGTCGGATTCCACTAATTTGGTTATTATTTTATCTGAAAAGATTAAAATATTTTAATATCTTCCAAAAAAAAGTCCCGTCGACTTTGAACTGAAGTGACTCTTCGTATAAAGGCTTGTATGGCGTTCAACTACGCTGTCATCGCTTTTAGCAGTATAAACTCATTAGCACAGACGCAAAGATCCACACTCGAATTTGAAGAGACTGGTATAAAATCTAGTCAACATTTTGATAGTAAATACGCTTTACTTGGCGCGAGAAAACCCCCGTCACTTTGTCATCTTGCAATGCTTCGACTTAGTCCACTTTGGCTCCCATTAGTCCGAATATTGTTTACGTTCGCTTGCTCTTCTGTCGGTGCATGACCTAAAGCGACGAAAACCAGGGAAATAATAGCGAAAAGGGAATCACGGCTATAATTATAAAGGAATCCCTTCACTTTGAAGGTTACATAAACAAGTAAGTTTGAATTAATAATAAGTATAAGCAAATGTCCTCCTCAAGTCAAGGGGGCAATTTTTTGGCATGTAGTCTCTCGCGCTTTGCCCTTGTTAGGGATCTAATCAGTTGCATCAGCTATTCATTTTTTGTGAGTGTGTTTGCACCGGCTGCGTGTTTTTCGTTTAGCTGCATGTTGCCTCTCTCTTGGTACTCGGCGCCTGAATCATTTTCTGCTCTGAACACTACGCAGTTCGCCCGTGGTAGCACATTTCAAATTCCCGCGCTTCAAATTTTTATTTATGTAAGTATTCCTCGGCAATCCTGATCTTGTGGATATAAATTTTGTTTTGCAGTTTATTAGGATAGTTTAAAGGTATATTGATCTTCTTGCAGACGACAAATACAACCTTTACGATTCCGCAAGAGTTTGTAACCAAGACAAACTTTTCGTTCCGCTTGGCCGTTGTAGCAGCCCAAGGTAGTTCGGATTTTTCGCCACCAAGTCCTCTGTACTTAACCAATGGTAAGGTGCATCCACAAAAGCTAAAAAATTATCATCTTTTTTCTTCAATATTCTTGTCCTTCCTTTTGTTTTTATTTCTTTAAAATTTCTTGTTCGAATTTTTCACTGTATTTATTTTTCTCAGTTAGTCTCCACTTGTTGTTCCAGTCATCTTCCATTCGTTTTTATTTTGTTTAATTTCTTTCTTGTTAGATGTTTCTTATTTTCTTTTTGTTCCTTCGCTTCGTTTTGAAACAGTTGTGTTGTTTTTCATTTTCTTCATAGACACTTGTGACAGAGGACTACACTCAGGCCACTTTGGTACCCCAGCTGGGACACCTTACCCATGTCCTGTATTCAACCTTCGTATAAACTTCACCGCCACAGAGGTCCTGTTCACGCGTCCTCGCATTTCTACAACTCTGCACTGGGACTATCCTCACGGTATGTCGATAAAGATAACGACAGGAATTTAGGTGAACTCTGATGAAGAACTATGAAAACTGTCGCCAGGAAAAAAATATTCTTGTCCTCGTTTTGCGTTGCTCTTGCCTTTGGCCCTCCTTCTCCTCATTCTCCTCCTCCTAGGCTAACTTGGATATGTTTTTTCGCCTGGGCCTTAATTTTGTTAAACAAAGACTGTTCTTGTTTTCGCAGACATACATACCAACCTGGAGTTTGGACGGTTAGACGTTCAAGTCGGACTGTCTGATCAGTTTCCTTACACGCGCGAACAAGCGTGTGCACATTATGGCGTTCAAACGCATGGAGATTATTTGTCTCCTCAACACCCGGTAATTTTCTTTGCGTAACTTATAAAACGTTTACTGTCTCACTTACACGACGAAACTAACATACAAGTACTTAAAATTACGACACGACAAAAAAAAAAATGCAAATCAAAGGCCAACTCTGGTACCTACTGAAGAGATTTTATGGTACCTAAGGAGATCTTTGTAGCAGGTGCAGCGAGTAAAGTACAGTCATTTTAATGACCATAACCACTCCGAACAACACATGGCGATCTGCGGGCTTTCCCTACATCAAGGTACCACGAAAACTCGCAAGAATCTAGAACAAACATTTATCTTTCAAACTGGCACTCTTAATCCCAACGGTATTAAAGAACGCTTTTCATTCATGCCACGTTACCACCAATCCATCTCCTCTATATAAATAATAATAATAATAATAATAATAATAATATCATCTTATATAGCGCGGTCAATTCACATCAGTAATTCCAAACCTTGTAAAGGACAACAAGACAATTCAGCTTTAACTTTGAATGGCTTCGAACAGATGATGATGATGATGATGAATTTGCTTGTTCTTTGAACTGTCTTCACTTAAGCTTTAGTTTAACTTTTGCAAACATTTGTTTTATCTGAGGAACTTATCTAACCTTTAGTCTAGGGTAAAACTATTCAATTTTCGAACAGCTCCGTGGAGAAAGAACTGTGGGGCGTATCCAGGGTTTTACAAAAGGGGGGGAGGGGGGGTCCGGGGGCATCCTCCCGCGGAAAATTTTGGAATTTTTAGTTCAAGGAAACGCAATTTCTGGCATTCTGAGGCAAAGTCAGCGTGTTTTAATGTCTCATTTTTAAAAGGTAAAATGCAATTATTTTTGCCTTAAAACATAACAAAACTGCGCTAAAAAGTTAGGCACTTCGGATAAGTGTTTCATTTATGAAACTATGATAAAAGTATACTACCGTTAAACATTTTTACGCGATGCTTTGCAGAAGCATGAGAAAATAGACAATTAGAAGAACCACATTCGCAACGAACCAAAATATTCAAATATTTATTTGTTTTTTTAGTCAGAAAACGTTTTAGCTACGTTGAACAGCAGAGAATTAGCTCTGTTATTTAAGATTTAATTGTGTTTATTTTTTATTTTCACCAAAATTGGACGTTAGGTGTTTTAATTTAGGTGGTTCGATCGAACCCCCCGAAGCCCCCGTAGATCCGGGAGGACTTACAGTTACACAAAGTGTTGCTCAAACAACGTTTGTTAGAGTTGCCAGCCCCACCCGTACAATCCACAAGAAATCTAAATGAAATTTAAGCCAATGGTTTTGCTTTGTTTAGAGCACAAGCGAATCTTATCCTCTTCTGTCCGGACAAACCAAACCGATGTATTTTGGGTGTCCATATGTACTCAAGGTAAGTCGGCTCTGAGTTTCTCGTTTGGTCACCGAGTAAATCATTATTTGCCACGGAAGGCCAAATACGAAACCCCATGTTTAGAGCGATTTTCAAAAGGGTATTGTAAAACCAAAGCCCAAACTCTGAACCTTCTCCTCCAAATTTGTTAAACTTTGCAAAACGTCGTATCTTTGTATGCTAATTATTTGTCCAGTAATAGATAAAATGGGATCACCGGGCTTATTTTTGAGGGGTTTTGGTCACCTTAATTTAAAATTAGGAGTGTTGCTAACAGTTCACACTGTTGCTATGGTAGCCTTTTAAGGCAAGGACATGTTTTGAACGTATCAACTAAAGATTAGTCATTTGTTTGATACCACTATAAAAGTATGATTCGTCAAAGCAAAAGTGTTGGAACGTGCTGGAAACCGGTGAGCTACCTTCACTACATCTGCTCCCACCACACGAGATGATAGGATTGAAGCTCTTTGGCACGGAGGTAGAAACCGCTAGCGGGCCGAGGTGGTCGTAAGAAAAAAGAATAATGTGGTTGTTGTCTAAGTGAAGTGCATTTTAAACCGTAGAAAAACTTCCTTTATTAAGTTTATTTGGTTCTTTGCAGCTGTATTCAGTGTTTGAGATGCAAACCACAAAATTCGTGGCAGAGACGACTTTCTACATTCCACGTACGTATAACCGAATAGATTCTTCACTCTTTTCTTGCTTCTTTTTTTTTGTCTGTTTCATTCATTCATTCATGAACTCGTTCACTCACTCATACAGTCATTCAGTTAGTCAGTCCGTCCGTCCATCCGTCAGTCATCCACTCATTCTTTCATTCAGTCGGTCGGTCGGTCGGTCGGTCATTCATTCATTCATTCATTCATTCATTCATTCATTGAGTTCAACTACATGATTTTATTTATTTATTTATTTATTTATTTGTACAAGGAGATAATAAACAAAATTACTGTAGCATGCCATGCTTTCTCGTTCGCATTACTTATTCTTAACTTTTCATTTCAAGACTGCATCCATGGGTTTTGCGGCTGTGAAGACGGTAAGTTGATTAAGACATTGAGAAGAGATATAAGTATTGCATAAACTGAAGTGCTCTAAACTTCTCTGAAACGTCTAGTGCATCATTCTTAACAACCAAATCAATTATATAAAGATGTAATAATGTAAAGAATGTATTTCGGACCAAAATAAAGTAGAAAGAAACAGCAAACTAAGTTAACCGCCCCATATGCGAATGGTTTTATTGATGACAACTCAACCATATTGACAACAGTTGACAGTATCGTCAGTAAACGAGGCAAGATGACGATGATAATGATGATGATATGTTTCTACTGCCACTGCCACTCCCTCTGCTATTGCTGCTGCTACTGACCGCTGCTGCCTCCACCACCCTTGGTATTTTGAGCTGAAGCAATTCTCTGTGTTTCAGTTAAAAACAATAAGTCGTCACATTAGTTTTGTCCTCGTTCTCAAATCAATAAGCAACCGCAATACCGTCCAGTTTTAACCACATGTTTAAGCAACTTTTAAGTGTGACACTGAATATATTTGCTCCGCCCTTAGTAAGAAACTGTTTGTCTGTTTAAAGATAACAGCTTAGGACCAACTACAGATTCACATCATATTGACGTTGATGTTCGTCAAAGCCATCATTCTATGAACAGAACGACCGCTAATGTGACTTGGAGAAATGAAGCCTGGGGAAACAAAATACCAGAATTCTACAAGTGAGTACAGTCGTCTGTTTTAGCTACTGTTCATTATGTATGAGGAGGGATTAAACTTCTCTCTCACATCGTTTTTCTTTTCCTTTTAGACTTGTCATTCTGGAATGCCCTAATGGTAATTGCCCATCCCTTCGTGGTCGCAAAAGGGAAATTTTACCTGCAGATCCAACGGTAAGAAACTCCACAATTGTAGCAAGTGTTAGGGTTAAGGGAGGCTTCAATAGGAGTAAGTTGGGGAACCCCGGATTCCCTTCCCCGACGAACCTCGTCCCTAATGCACTTTTTGCTTCAGATGTGGGAGTAAAAAGAGTCTTCGAGACAAGGTTGTTTCTTGCTACCTCGGCTATAAAGCCGAGGCAACACGAGCGATTTTTTGCTTGCGATGGCGATGCAATTTTTTTATTGTCACGTAGCCGGTACGTGGTGGTGGCTACACGAGTGATAAAGTTGGTGATTTTGTTGCAAAAAATTCAACTCATTGAATTTCTGGCAATTTTTTTCTGCGATTTTTTAAGCTGTTGCTATCGTATCCCTTGTTCAAGGGTGGCTACACATGCGATTTTCACCGCGTGCTAACGACGCGGCAATTTTCAAGAAAATAATCGCTTGTGTAGCCGCGGCTTAAAAGTCCCGGCCATGCCGATTCCATAAGTCATTACACTTTAAACCTGGGTTGCAAAGCTTTAGTTTTCACGCCTTCATATGAGGGATTGTAACGCATTCGCTCAAAAACTGACGCGACGTACTATGATCCATGGAAAATTCATGATAACGCTAGTAACGGAAGTTGCTTGACCACTCGCCAGTGGAGGAAAACGAGGCTTTCAGTGAATTCAATTACTAAAAATCTTGCTTACTCGGAGGACCGAGTTATCATGAGAGATACTCGACTCTGTTGAAGACTTTCTCTTCAACAATCTGAAAGGAAGTCCAAATTACCAAATATTAGAACCATTCTTTCAAATGAAAGACCGTAGCTTTAAATCAGATGACTCAAATTTACAGGATTGTGCATTTTTATTCTCAGAAAACGTCCCACAGTTATATTCTCCCAAACTTGACGGAAGGAGAGCAGTACTCTGTGGTGGTAAGTATCTTAGAATCGTTGGCCATACGTCAATTTCACAAAAAAATTGAATCTTGATTTGCTATTGGTCTTCACTGAGCTATATATAACTGGTCTCGTTACCCGTTGCCATTTGTAACACCACATCAGCTGAGCCGCCAGTCAAGGTCGATTTCGCAAAAAGATAAAGAGCAAACAAGCTTTGCAACACGAAAATGTTGGAGATCCTCAGTTCGCGGATGTTACTAAGATATTATATGTTTTCTGTATACAGTTGTAGCTTAGCTCACGCTCTTAGTAACACTGAATATTCTCCACTTCTTTTACACCAAAGCGTTCGCTCTGGTCACGCCCCCCACCCTGAAGGAACTCTTTAAGCTCTCTTCTTGGGAGTCAAGTTCTTTGCAAACATACACTCTTAATTTGATGACATTTTTTGCCTCTATATATATCTCTCTCTCGCAGATTGGTGCTTTCGATAAAAGTGGATGTGTACTAACACCTACAGAAGGGCAGAAGTTTCAAGGTAAAATTTGGCAGCTTGGATACTCCTGGGTACATTCATTACAATCTCTTAGTCTTTGTGGATCGTGGAAGCGAATATCAGAATATCAGACCACTGAATGCAAAGTTTAGTTCCCAGCGCCCGCTCAGTTCATTTTCTTTGTATGATGTTCGTGATAAGAATATATATATTTTTTATTTTTCTATAATCAGGCTTAAAATGTACCATGTTTTGTTTCTTTTCCACTGTAAAGGACTTTTTAGACAATAATACTGATTATACTTGTACCGCGCAGGTGGAGGGACCCGAGGGCAAGGGCCCCCTTCCTCTCTGTTTGTAAGAAAAATAATTAATTCAGTAAAATAATTTTATAATTGTAACAGTGCGCGGGATTGTAAGTCACATACAACCCTAATAATAGGTTATAGTTTCGACTGGACTGTCGGCGACTCAGATTTTTTCTCGGTATAGCTACGTAAATGTGTGTCACTATGTTGATAGTGCAAGTGCACTTAGCTAATGCAAGCTAGTTTACAAGCAGTCCACTTAAATCCCAAGAAACAAATAATTCAAATAAACATTACATGATAAGAATTCCAACTGGCAAGCCACTTAATTGGCTATTTGTAAGAATGACCAAGGAAATGAATCAGGAACTACCCAGAACAACACCAGCAAGTGACCAGAGCGGGATTTGAACCTGAGGTCAGACCGCATTGAAATCCAGCGCCCTTAACTACTCTATGAAGGTATATCTATGACAAAGTTCAACCCTCAGCAATTGAAATCTAATTTTTCAAATAGCTGAATGCATCGATCCGAAGTTGAATGGCAAAACCCGACTTAGCGTATCACGCAACTGAGTAAGGAAATCTTGGCTCAATATTTGAAGAAAGCCCTTACTGAACTATCTCGTCAGGTAGAAAATGGGCAAAGTGATTACATTTCCTTTCGACTTGAACAACTGATCGGCATCCTTTTAAGAGTGAAACTATTTGCCCGCAGAGTCCACAACTTGTCTCCATTCTTTGAAGGGCTTTGACAAAAAGGCAAAAAAAAAAACATTCCTATCACGAGGACAATCCTATAGTACCTGCTGTTTCTCATACGAGTCAACCAGGAAGAAACCAACCGGGTTTCTGCAGGTGCTTTTCAATAGCAATATTCCGACCCTTCCGACCATCTCTCCCTCTGCGTGGTGGCCTTTTGCGTTTTGGCTTTTAACGTTATGCCTATTAGTGTGATGCCTTTTGCGTTATGCCTATTTGCGTTATACCTGTTTGCGTTTCGTCTATGTGCGTGATGCCTTTTTTACCATTATGCCCATGATACCCGAAATGGGGTTTTGCCATCAACTTCGGATCAATGCATTGGCGATTTGGAAAATTAGATTTCAATTACTGAGGATTGGATTTTGTCATAGATATACCT
Organism: Galaxea fascicularis; assembly: GCA_948470475.1. Taxonomy (NCBI): domain Eukaryota; kingdom Metazoa; phylum Cnidaria; class Anthozoa; order Scleractinia; family Euphylliidae; genus Galaxea; species Galaxea fascicularis. Next base: position 25,589,679 of record OX419343.1, on the reverse strand, counting down.
TCATACCACTCCGCGGCCATTCTGGCTCCCTATAAATATTCTTACACTCAAAATATATTACTTAGTAATCACGTAATAGGCCATTTCCGAATTACCTTAGGCCTCTTTTTCAAAGCGAGGCTCGGCGCTCATTCTTTCATATGCAAATCAATTTTCATTCACACGCAAATTAAACTCATTTTCATGTGAATGAAAATTGATTTGCATATGAAAGGATGAGCACCAAGACTTGCTTTGAAAAAAAGGCCTAAGGTATACTGTAAGTTGCCTTTTAATGTTTCCCTTCATGACCGTATAGCCAGTGTTCCACTTACGACTACGCCTAAATCAACCACCTCTGCTCCGACTGCTAAACCGAGTACTGAGCCCCCCATTCCTCAAACGAGCGCTCAAGTGCCCAGTGCAACCACTCCCGGCAATGAAAAAACTACCGGAGGTATGAAACTTGCAAGCTATGTAAGAACTGTGCCCTAAGCACATTATAATACCACTGGGCCAACCCTACTCTCCATAAACCTTGTGTAACTAAGTGACAAATGCGTGGTTACCAGGAAAATGAATTTGGCTTTTGTTATTTTTCAAGCCATTTAATTAAAAATGGCGTATGCAGAAGTCAAATGAAACTTAACTACTGATATTTACTGCATTATATTTTTGAGCTACTTATTATTCAGTTTTGCAAAAGTGGATAACATGAGTCCTCAGTCTGATCTTTCAAAAGCTGTTTAACCTTTTAAACCTTAAGAGTCATCAGCATCAAATTTGCTCTTGTAATATCAACACTCAACAAAACAGAGTGGTCACGAGAATTAAAGACATGATCACACAAGATGAATGTGCTTGATGTTTTAACAATTTTCTGTAATACTTCTATAGGAAATGTCAAGAGGCAACCAATGAAAATTTTAATTTTTATCTCAGGGTTTAGAGGATCGTAATGCTAGTATCTGGCCGATATTTATCACCTCTGATTGTTTTTTTTTTTTCATACAGTCACTTTAACTGCTAAAGTAGGAATGTCATCAGGGACTGTAGCAGCCATAACTGTCCCTATCGTCCTGTTACTGGTATTTGTGCTAGTACTAGTGGTAATGTGCTGGTTTCGCCTTAAACGCAAGCCTCATCGCCTACACAGAGCTCCTACGGGCCTCCAGCGTTTAGCTGAACACATGCAGAATGGCCATCGTGATAATTGCTTAAGGAATTGGCAGAATAATTTGTCAAGTCCATATTCCAGGGATTGTGATGGGTAAGAAACCGTCGATTTTTTACGAGGTTATGACTAGTGTAGTACTGACAACCAACTCTCATCAAAGTGGTTAGAAGAGAGGCGAAAGCTATAGCTACTGGGGCGTATCAATATGTACGGTCAGTCTTAGCTGGAGGAAATTATATATATTCTATTTATTTGCCTCCTAGATCCGAACTACAGGTGAACCTACCCTCTAAATCCGACCAAGGATTGGAGCTAAATCCAGCTTACGTAGAGCAGCGTATTCAAGAAGCGATGGAGACTGGCGACGCAGACGAGTTCGAGTTTGGTTACCACAGGTTGCAGCTCAAGCGTGTCCTGGGGAAAGGTGCATTCGGTAAAGTGTTCCTAGCGGAGGCCTACGGTATTGGTGGGAGTCAAGAAACCAGCCTCGTGGCCGTCAAAGTACTTAACGGTGAGTTACTTTTTTTCTTTACACTCCCGCAAAAGTTGGGATCACTTCGCATCAAACAAGTGTCCAAAAACAAGCTATGACTGGGAGAGAAGCTACTCCCCATTTGTGATTGAAAAAGGAGACGGTTTGTTGTTTCTTCTTTCACTTAAAACCAGGCTCTAGTCGTTCAAATGAAGACATGGATAAGCATAGTAACTTTGGCCAGATGTATGAGCGATAGTCGAGGAAACAATTCTCTGTAGTGGTCTAGAACACATTATAAAATCTTCGAAGAGTCAGGCGAGTTATTCTCGGTCGAATCGAGTGCATTATCTCACACACCAGTAGCAGTAACTGAAGAAATAGTCTCTTGCATCTACAGTAGTCACTATTAGGCTTACTTTGACAATTGGAACATGTGCGTATTTATGTGTGCTTTTCACCTTCAGAAAAAGCCAATGAAGACGAGAAAGAGGACTTTAAGATGGAGATCAACTTCATGAAAACGCTTGGGCGACACGAGAACGTGGTGCCTATGATTGGTTGCTGTACTCTGTACCCTCCTCTCTGTCTTATAGTGGAGTATGTGCCACATGGAGACCTGCTACATTACTTGCGGAATCTCAGGAAGACGGTAAGAACTCATATCATAGAATAGAGGGTAATGATATACGGATAGTTCAATCTCGGATCACGTTATCAGTCCATTCTGCTTTCTGACTTCACCGGGTTGGACAGACCACACGGTGTTGGTTTTACTTCTTGAAAACATGAGTTCCGTCAGTACAAAATTGACAGGCCAAGGATTGATCATTGTCGAAAAAAGAAAAAAGCGTTTAGTAGTCTGCATGTCATACACTTTGAAAAGTTAACGTTGCTTTGAGTTACATTTTATGAAGATACTTCAGTATCATAGTCTGAGAATCACATTCATGCCAGTTTATTGGAGGCTGTTCGTCCGATTTGATTTCTTTGCAGAACTGACAAAAGTATGCACATTTATTTAGAACTTGCATACTTTTGTATAACTTCAACCAAACATACTGAACATCGTCAAATATTCGATGCATTTATGAAGAAAAAAAAGTGAAAAAAGATACTGCAAATGCCAAAAACTATTGGAAACAAGAAGGTGACTACTTATTAAAACCGGGTGTTCCTCTACATCTCAAAATTATTATCAAAAATTTTCTAGACTCGAAGTACAGAACAAAGCCTTCTCTCGAGTAGGACCGAGGCTGTGGAATGAACTTCCGGCCCGCATGCGGTCTCTGCCAATGAAGACATTCAAAAATGAGCTTCATAATTTACTTCTATCGGTACTAGAACAATGCGATGACTACATAGACACAGACCAAATTACATTTGTTTTAAAAAAGAGCGATCACACGAAACGCTGGCTATGAACATGCCCACACACTGCGTTCTATTGCTTGGGATTTAGAAAAAAAATTAGCAAATATATAATGAGAAAAATTATGTTGTAGAAGTATTGTACACAGTTGACCCGCCTAGATTAGATTTATTATTTGCGGGTCAACTGTAAAAAAGATAAGATTTGTAATGTTATATGTAATAATAAAAGTTCAAAATTCAATAGGCCATTTCCGAGTTCATGTCAGCCTCCTCTTCAAAGCGAGTCTAAGTGCGAAGTTTTTGTTATGAAAATTAGTTTTCATTCACATGTAAAGTAGAACTAATTACCATCACAAAAACTTCGCACTTAGATTCGCTTTGAAGAGGAGGCAGACATGAACTCGGAAATGGCCTATTGTTCTTTCAAACATTCAAGGCAATTAAGGAGATAGTTTGCTTCTCATAGCTGATGATAAGGAATTTGCCAAGTGACTTTGCGTGTTGTTGTGTCAGCATTCTTTTATCTTTTCCTTAGTTTGAGATGCAGAATCGTAAGCTGCAGGGAGAGGATATAGAGAAATTGAAAAATGAGGCAAAAATTGCCTCCTCAGAAGCAAAGATTACGAGTGATGGGTCCGAGTTGGGACCTGGAGGCTACTCCCGGCGTCCCCTTATGCCCTCCGCCAGTGAAACGGTAAGTACAATGTTCCGCAGGACGCTTCGTATTGTAGTAATAGCAGCAAGTTTAACACTTGGGTTTATACCCCCTTTGCGCTGTGGGATAGTAGTCGGATCTTGTTCTCTTTCGCAAATCTGAAGTGGTCAGCAGTAGAGATCATTGTGATTTAATGATAGCAGTTACATTGTGCCTGTTTCAAAAGAAAACGATATGAGTCTATATTGTCTCTCTCCATCTATGAGCCATGGATATGTCAAAATGTTTACGAAATTGATGGCTGCTAATTCATCGCCAGGTACCCAGTGTGACTGAAACTCTAAACGCTTGTGATGGTTTTGCGATTTTTATGTCTATCTCTTTGCTTTCCTACCCACAAATCCGCCCAGCAAACAATAATGTTAAACCTAATTTTAATCTTAACTCCCTTCATTAATCAACAAATTCTTTCCGAAATAATAAGTCTTTTCTCAGTTACCGTAAACATTATTACCTTCTTTCCCTTTTCGGGATGTATAAACCATTGTTTTTTATATATATGTGTGTACCTTACCGACTGGAAATTAACAGAATTGCTCAGTGCAAAGAGAAGCTAACCATGCATTAACAAAACCTAAACAAACAGTGCTCTAACAATGTCGTTTCCAGGCCCTTTCCGAAATGTCACACGACGCTGACCAGAAACCACTGAAGGCGAAGAAACGCCGACTTTTAAGACAATGTAAATCAGAAGGAAAACAACTGTGCATTGGCGACGCTTTTGTAAGAATAAATATATAAATCTGTTTTAATCTCTATGAATATAAATTAAATGACTCGAATAGTGAATAAAACTTCACGGAGTAAGGAACTGAAACTCTTCCTTAAAAGATAGAAAACAGATATTAGCTGATATTTTGAGTTTAATTCTGATGTTTATTGTAGTAGGAATCATCGAGTCTCTTTTAAAATAACTCAAATAACTGATATATTTGAAAGAACAGACAAATATGGTGGCATATACAATACAAAGAAATGTTAAAATGACTGGGCAACCGTGTTGCCAGTTGCAAACTTCCATTTTCAATGCTATTATCGCGATCATTCTCTTTTTTAGCATGTTTATAAAAAATTATATATCGCAGTTGTTTATAGTTGTTTATAAATTTTTATAATTAATGTCGAAAAAAGTCTTACAATAGATAAAAATGTACATATGCATACTTTTACGCACACGCCAGGCCATTACCCGCTCTCTTCATGATCACTGAAGATACCGTTTGTTATGATAACTAACAAGGCCTGTTATTCACAATTTTATTCAGAAAAAGTACGAGAAATTTTTTGAACCAGAGGAACTCGCCAAAATCAAAAGGACTAATTCAGCAACGTCCTTCACGGGCTTGAGCGCCAGTAACTTGTTCACACCCAGGAGGGCCTCCGATTTTCCACAAGCGCATTACGTCACGAGGGTCCCTCCAATTGCAACAGATGTGTCAAATAACACGGAAACTACCCTAGGTATGGTTGTTTTGTTTATTGTCTCGTGCATGAAAGTTTATGACATGCTTATGGTATTTTGCGAAACGAAACGAAACGAAACAAACGCAAAATGTATGCCAATAACGGGGAAAAAGTCGCTGGAGTGAAAATATCTGTTAACTTCCAAGAAATATGTACATTCGACCTGATAGCACTGCCTCTTTCTTTATTTCTTGGAATACTCTTCGGAGACAAACTAGAAATACGAAAAAAGCCGCAGTAAACTTAATTAATATTTAGAAATTGACGAAAATCGGTTGGAATGTTTAAAGTTTAAGACACTAAGGGAAACATAGCACCCAAAGGCCGAACTTTTATCCAGGTTACTTCTTAGAATCTGGCGCACAACGGAGCACGTTTTTCTTCCCTAGATACTACAAGCAAGTATATTGTAGAATTCCATAAGCACGCCACTTTATCCATGTTTTTGGCCACAGAGTCTAATCTCAAGCTGTTTGTAAAATAATACAAACACTCAGTTTGCTCTGTCTGGTGGTGATACTCTAAAGCTCTGCAAATTTGTGTGTAGGTTGAAATGTCTTTTTCGGTTTTGACACAAGCGCAATAGTGTTATAATTTTATGTGTAATTTTGCAACGTCGCTTATGCTGTATTTAGTTAAATGCCCCACTTTGCAATAAATTATAAAGCATGGTTTACTTCAAGTTACTTTTCTTTCCTAGTATCAGACACCAAATCAAAGTCCCAGCCTTCCAGTCCCTCTCGCACAATGGGTGTTGACGGAGCCCTGGACGCCAGTGATCTCCAGTCTTTTGCTCTTCAGATAGCCAACGGAATGGTAGAAACTCATGTTTTAATAGGCCATTTCCGAGTTCATGTCTGCTTCCTCTTCAAAGCGAGTCTAAGTGCGAAGTTTTTGTGATGGTAATTAGTTCTACTTTACATATGAATGAAAACTAATTTTCATAACAAAAACTTCGCACTTAGACTCGCTTTGAAGAGGAGGCAGACATGAACTCGGAAATGGCCTATTTGGAGTATCTAAATACTGCTCTTCCTGCAGCCTCAAGCTGCCTCAGTTTCTAGACATGCGTTGACTCAGCTACAAGTCTGTGATACTTTTTACAACACAATCTGAGTAATTACTAATTCCGTTCCGTCACTTTAATTTTAGGCATATCTGGCCAATAGAGGAATAACTCACCGAGATCTAGCAGCAAGAAATATTCTCGTAGGGGACGAGAAGGTGCTGAAGATATCCGATTTCGGCCTGTCTAGAGAAGGGATTTACGTGAAAAGAAGCACTGGAAAGATTCCTTTGCGATGGCTGTCCATAGAAGCCATGAGGGACAGAATCTACTCTACTGCCAGCGATGTGTAAGTAGGGTATTGCTAAATTTTTGCCTTCCTCAGTTTCGTTTCATAGTTTTTCTGATAGTGCTACGAAATTCGAAGGAGGCCAAAACAATGTACTTATGAGGTATCTAGACTGTACACAAATCAACACACATCTGCCTTACGAGATTATTTTTTGAAACTCATACACGTTTTTAAGAAATCATTGAAAACATATTGTTTTAATGAATGATATAATTCTATAAATTACAAACTTACAAATCCACTAAACTGATTAAACTGATTTTCTTATGTTTATTTCTCGCCAGATGGGCATTTGGAATCGTGCTATGGGAAATTTGCACATTAGGTAAGTTCCACTTTGCGTTAGATTCAATTTTAATTAATCTTCTTGCGACATTTTCACTCTTGGTCGTGATACCTGGATTTGAGCTCACTGGTCAATAGACCACTCTTGTATTCCCGGCATCGAACGGCACCTAGCAATGTAGGGGGGGGGGGGGGGGTCCTGTATCCGAATCGAATTGGAATTTGGGAATGATGTTTTTTTTTATGATGATGAGAGAGGAAAGCCGGAGTAAGGGGAGAAAAACCACTCGGAGCAGAGAAGAAAACCAACGGCAAACTCAACCCACATATGACGCCGGGATTCGAACCCAGGCCACATTGGTGAATAGCGATTGGTCTCACAACTGCGCCAACCCTGCTCCCGAGTTGTCAGGACTTTCAAACAGAGGTTTTCGTAAGCGTGCATTTATCGTTTCTTCGCAAATACTAACAAGCTCTGTTGGCTCTTTTTATATATTACCTCTTATCAGGAGGTTTTCCATACCCAACGATGAACGACAGAGATCTGCTTGAATTCCTTTTGGAAGGAAACCGGATGGACAAACCTGACAACTGTACGGACGAAATGTGCGTATTTAAATCCATTTTAAATTGCCTTATATAATAATTATATCCACCAATAGTACCCTTATTACTGCCAAGTGAACACAGTTGGAAAACAGGCTTCGATACTCTTAGGCTCAAATCACTTGATTACGAAGAGCTTTCAACTCACTTATAGACAATGAAATAGTCCAGAAACTTGATAGACTGATGGTGCTTCTGTTCTTACAGTAACCTAATATCCTTCTCCGTTTCCCTAAAGCATGTTGAAACATTTCAGACGACTCATAGACTAAACCTGCGTTAACAGACTGTTGACAGAGTCAGCATTGCAAAGCGGCTGGGAGGACGAAAATGAAGTAACTGTTCCAAGATGTATGACCCTGTAGGTGGTCCCAGGAGTCAAGTCCCGTCAAACCTTGTCTTTCCCCTTTTTTCACGTTATCCACCTATTCTTTATGTCTTGAATATTCCTTACTCTCGCTAGTTACCAGATCATGCTGGCTTGCTGGTCACGTGACTGTGAGGACCGGCCGTCGTTCCAGTCTCTCAGCGAGCAATTGTTCGATATGGAGAAAGAAGAGCACCCGTATGTCAATGTGGATCCCTCGCAAGACTTCATCCTCCCACCAACTGTTGGTCAGGGTAAGAAACAACGTGCCATCCCTTGTTCTGTACTGGGGGCACCTGTGTTGATTGTAAACTGCGTGGCTGCAATTTGCACCTAAAAACAGTCTGGCAAAGTCCCCCAAAAAGTGTTGTAAAGCGCTTTGAGCCTTGAGATAAAGCGCTATATAAATCCTCATCATTATCATCATCATTATCCCTTCTTGTAGCAAACGACGTTATAGGACTAACTGTCACACTAACTAATTGACAGCCTTAGCTGCACCATGTCTAATTAAAGGTTCACCGTTTTCATAAATGGGTGAGACAAATAGGAGAAAATAAATGAACGAACGAGCAAGCGAGCGAACGACCGACCAACCGATCGAAGGAATGGATAAATGGATTAGTAGGTTATTTAGTAATTCAATTGACCAAAAAATTGCTAATAATATATCAATCTCATTTGTTCTAAAAAAAAACTAACCAATCATTTTTCGTTAATACCAGCGTAAGCCATAATATACCTGTCTTGAGATCCAACTAAAATTCAATTTTCCTTTTACCGTAGACACTGTTGGGAACCTCATCAATTTCAGTGACGGAACATTTAGTGGTGCGTCGGATGATCGCGAGTTAAACGAGTCTGCGATGCATCGTAACCAGTTGGTAAGTAGATCTCGTGTCCATGGAGACATTTTGAAAGAATGTTAAATTTATTTTATAGCTCAGAATCTAACAAGACTTGCTCTTCGTGCTAAAGTTCATTAGTTAGTATTTGGTACATAACGTTTCTATAGTAGTTAGTTTTTTTTAGGTATAATTTGAAGAAATTTTCTGGCAGAAAAAGGAAAACTGTTACATATTTCACATATAGATTCCAGCTGCCACACTTCTGTCACGGTGTTGTTAAAAATATAACCACGAGAATAGACCAGTATATTCTACTTGCATAATCATCTTAATTTTCCAACACAGATTGCTGGTAAAATATGGCCTCAAGGCGATGGGCCGCTATTGAGTGACGGAGAAAATGCCGGTTACGAAAGTTCAGGAGCGTCATCTGAGGACCTATCCCCCGAGCCTGAAGCAAAGATTTCTGGGAATGATATCGTTGTATTTTCTCAATCAACCGCGGAGCCACAAATGACACTGAAAACTACTTGAACGACGACTCACTGGTTTAAAATGTCATTGCTTTTTAAATTTCACTGTTCGCTTCCCATGGAATGCCAACGATCACATCAGCCTGGTTTCTGTATATCGACTAGAGAAGAGGCTAGAAAACAGAATCATTATTTGTATATTGATATTTATTCCAATCAGTCCCAAGAGGCTTTGCTTGGAACTTAAAGTAGCCACTCTGACGAAGGTAACTTCATTTTCATGTGCCGACTTATAAACGAGGTTGCGATTCATACAACAGTCCACATTTTTTCCTTTTTTAAACCACCGTTTTCGATTGAGATTCAAATTTTTATGGAGCGAGAACAGACAAATCTCCTCAGGGAGATGCGGTTCGCTGAAAAAAAATTACGCATGTTGAAAGAATGTCACTCAATTCTTTCGAGTGGAATTTACTGCAATTGTTTGTCCCGGTAGCTTTTTTAATGGTCTGACCCTTTCATTCTCACGATCTCGATGTAAATTCTCCTGACAGTCTGGAATGCACTGCTTATAACGTTAGTACTGAGAACTTATTTTGTGTTCGTACTTGAGTGCATTCATTGGCAGTGGCCTGAGAGTCTGATTTGAGGTTTAGTCCGAGCTTCCCACTGATCTTCTTTAGCTGGTTGTTAGCCCTATATAAACCTGATACAGCCGGGAGATAGGTACTCCCAATGTATACGTAACGATAACGATTTTTATGCTGTTTTGATCTGAAATTGACCGGGAGAGGGGGGTGCAGATATTTTGTGGGTGGCATGGTGTGTACAACTTTTCTTTGGTTTGGAAATTAAATAATAGACTGACAGAGTTTGTAGAGAAAGACTGACACTCACGATCTGCAATTCAGTGCATGGTGAAAATAGTTACTTCAGTCGCTTTATGTGAATAAGCTGAGTGGTCGAGAAAAGTGTTTTTGAGTTGTAAATATCGGTCAGTTGTATATAGATTTAGTTAAGTACTTGATTTGTTCATAAACTGTATACGTACTAGTCTACGTACAATCTCAGTTGAAAACTGAGAAATATAGATACAATTTACATTACCAACGTGTTTAAAAAGAAACAAAACTTAAAATTGTACTTTGAATTGAGTGTTCGTATTTATGACATACTTTAATCACTTTATACAGCATAACATAAACAGTGCCTTTAGAGAGCTTTCCAGAAACAGGGCATACTTTTTCTTCTGCATTTCGGTGTTAGCACAAATGTTAAAAGGGGGTGGAAACATCTAAATTATTTGATATTTTACCGTTGTGCGCGAAAGCTATAAACATATCTCGCATCGCCGTTACGCGAGTTTCTTACAAGCCAGTACGGTGCACATTATGTCGTTCATGTGCCGGCACGGAGTGGCATAGTAAATCCCTTTCTGCTGGCGGGATAACGAAGCCATTCGGTATCGATGCACCCAGCGCGCGATCAAAAAGGCTGTTTTTAAATTAGTCGCGAATTTGTGCCCTGTTTCAGGAAGACCATTTAGTACATCCGAGGTATTTATCGATATAAGGATTTTCTTGTATCATTTGCAGGGTTGGCGAATGGTACCTCTAAAATCTTGGATCTCGAACTTAACTTTCATCCGATTTCGAAATCTCGACAGCCTTTGCGAAGACCACTTTCATAATGGCCGCCGATAATATTGTTCTTTTGTATCTATGTTAATTAGACTTACTGGCCTCATTTTAGCGCAAACATTCTTTTGTATTTTGCACATAGCAGCGAGGTTAGAAAGGCTTATCAGCATTAAAACAAAAGAATATTTTATTTGGCCGCCATTATGGAAGAGGTCTATAGTGCATTTATTTCGGTCTTGAAGTCTCGCATGTTTAAACAAGGGTCTCGGGGTCTCGGCGTCTCGGCCATTCGCATTCATTACCATTCGCCACACCTATTTGCGTTTCTTATGTATTGCGGCGAATTGCGACAAACCAAAGATGTCATGAAATTGTGCCGAGATATGAGGCGAAATAGTTGGAAAATAAAGAACTTTTTTGAAAAAAGACGAACTCCGTTTGTTCTGATTTTCAATGTTTAGTGGTATGATGTCCAGTGTCTCGTTACTTTTGCATAGGAAGGCACTTCTCTTTAAATTGTAAATGATTTGATATAATTTCGAAGCAAATTTTGCCGCTGCCAGAAATACATGAACTCAAAGATTGTCAGTAAAGATTGATGGCGGAGAACCATAAATAAGTGCTCCAGCCGAGATTAAAATCCGATCAACAAACATTCACAGGTTACGTTTTTTAATTGCAGATTGTCTGAGAAATTATTAAAAATTCCGCCCGCAATAAATTGGGGAACTTTGAATGTTTGTTTCGCTTATTAACGTCTCGACCTTCATTTAATACCACCAGCAAATAGGCAAATCTCAATATAATTGGCGGCAAGTGATCAAAACACTGTCGCGGCATCTTTTATATGAATAAACAAGGTTTTAAAATCAATTTTCACGTGAAGACCTCCCTTTTGAGACCTACTATAATGCGCGTGGATCGTGGTTCATTTAGTTTTATCTTTCCAAGATTTCAAGGTAAGGCTACTCCTTTTTTCTTTCGTGAGTTTGGAGCGAGGCATTTTAAAGCCCGCGTTGTGTAAATGAGCCAGTGAGTTTCCCTTATATAGATCGATCAATTGATCAATAAGTTATTTCGAGAATCAAAATCTGCACTTTTAAAGTACCTGTAACAATGTATGCTATCAAATCGCCAATTTGCTTGTAAATTCTCGGTCAGAATTTTCTTTTTCGCCGAAAAGTGATTCAGACTTGAAGCACAGTTTGTTAAATTCAACCTGTTGTTTCGTCAAACCTTTTTTGTTTTAATTTGCGATTCAAAGCAAGAATCGATTACAAAAAGCTACCGAGATATCTTTGAAAGATTTACAATAATTGCATCTGTTACAATACAATTTCATGATAAGAGTCGGTCAAGACATATACAAATATCCGTTTAACCGCATACTATCACTGCCCTCCTATAAACGTGCTTCCAAATTGTGAGCATACATTATTCCATTAATTTCCGCCGCAAAAGACCTTCACTAAACGACTTAGAATGATCCATCTGTAACTGCCTTTGGCAGTAAATTTTAATCCTTAGAAAAAGCACGATTTCATGTGAATTTAATTTCCCCAGAATATGAAGTGAGGAAAAGGTTTTTAATTGGAAAGAGACGTATGCCAACTATACAACTAAATGAAACTAATTTAATGTCATTTATCATTTTTTGGGGACCAAATAAGGCTCATATCACTGTGCTCTCCAATTGCGATTTTCGAGGAATGTTTTTCCATAACATTGTGCTCCCCCAAGCGTCAACAAAAATAAAAGTAATAATTCTTAAGGGGATAATCACTCAGTCTGCAGCGGGACAATGTTACTGAAGTCTGACAAACATTCTTAATTGCACAAAAACACTTAAGTTTTCACACGTTTAACCGCACGATACGGCAATTAAAAATGTCACTTCCTTCATCTGGCTCACTGTAAACGTCAAGAAACTGTGATGCTTTTAACGGATTTAACTCTCGGTAAGTCTTTCGTTAGAATAAACTGGTTTTAGTTCAGTTTCCACTAGGAAATGTTGGGTATCTTGTAACAGATGAATGTCAAGAACCAGCCTTTCAATATCCCTCGCACTGAGTTGTGGGAGAAATTATCATAGATGATCTGAGGGCGGATTAAAGAGAGTCAAAAGTGCTGTTCATTGATGAGTTTGTGTGATCCTTAATGGCTTCTAAACCAAGCGCCCAATCAAAATAAATTAGCCCCCTCCCATTGTAGTTCTTTGCTTTCCGGCCGGTTGAAAAGAAGCTATCTCGCACGCAGTCGGCGTCAGAAATATGTCAAAAAAATGATCACGTTAATCAAACAATAACGTATTTTGGAGCTAAAGGCACTGTCAGGTTGTTTTGAATACGCGCACTTCCCAACGAACCAAGTCAGCCTAACCTGTTCTTACTGGTACACAAGTACTCCACCCGTTGCTCTGAGCGTTTTTGACATCTTGGCCGCGTGAAAGTTGGAATGTGTTGTGTTCCCGCTCTAACTCCCGCGCGACCGAAAAACAAAATGAACCTGACGCGTTACTGCAATTAAACAACCACCAAAGTGCGCAACTATAGCCTTCAAAGAGGAAGAATGCATATTTAAAGCAGTCGCAGCCAGACGTCTGAACATTACCACCCTACCCCCTACCCCTCCCCTCTTGTTATTTTCATGTAGCGTTCAATAAATTAAAATCATTTCCCTACTCATAGACTTCGACTACTGAAAGTACCTCCCCACCCCGGGGGTTACAACCACCCCTACTCGTCGTCCATCTGAATTTTACGCAGAATCCAGTAAAAAAATCATTTCAGAAACCTGCTTACTGCCCTTTTACATAGAGTCTCTCTTCATAGGTTTGTACCTTTTCTGTAACCTTTCACTGTTATTATTGGTTGCTAATTTTCGCGGCGGCGCCGCTCGCATGACTCTCGATCGCCGTAACTGGAGAGCGTGCTCGCAGGCTACAAGGAACAGAAGTAAAGTGCGAGTTACGATTAGTATCGAATATTCAAAATTAAAGATGTCTAAAGCAAATTCCATAATTTAATTCAGAGAAACGTGAGAAAAGTAGAGGATCGATTTCTCAGTTGTTTATGCTAGTTTCAATGAAGATCGGCAAGATTTCCCATTCGCGTGGGTACCACAAGATTTGCTTTCAAGTTCAATAATCTTATCTTTTTAGCATGTTTTTTTTTAATCTTTTCTGTTTGATTTCTAGATTCCTTTTAACGTTCCAAGGAGAATTCAAAAATCTTATCCCTATCTAGTCTTCGCGTCAAGCTCAAAGACAAACCCGGAACACTGGAGCCTGAGACGAGTGTTAGGATTCTGTCACTGGTTTTAACTGGCGCCCTCTTAATTATATTTGTGGCGGTTGCAGGCGCAATTCACTGGATGTGTGACGAAGAAAGACAACAAATAGTCAGAGCTGTTGTGATTAAAAGGATCAAGCCGAGCAGCACCGAATATAGTTCCGCTGTTTGATGGACCGTACAGTGTAGTCAATTTATTTCGGTAGCAAAACGATCATGGCTTTGTAAACAAATATACACAAGGTACTCTTATAAAAGAGAGATTCTCCTACATTTTATATCCTGGGGGCGCAAAATGTAAGTTGTTACGACGCCTTTTACATGAAGGATAACAAATAAATCAGAACTAGGTGCGATAACACTACTGTGAGACCCGAATGGGCGTAATTTCATTCTTTTGTTGTGTATTTTGGGAACACATTACTGTCATGACAAGCACAGTGCGTAGCCTGGTACACCATGCCATTGACGTACTAGGTCATGCAATACTTGCATGCAAAACATTTCGGTCGATTTTAATTTCAGACAACAAACCTGGCTGAGAATAAAACCGTCCGAAATTTTTACAGTACAGTATAAAATTTTTAAATGCTTTCTTGGTATTCAATACCTCTTACTAACCGAATTCGAGGTCCGATTTTTTTCCCGTTCACTTATGGCGCAAGCGCGAAGCGCGGGGGCTAATCAACGGGAAAAAAGGATGATCCGTAACTTACATTTTCTTTTCCTTTTCACGTTTTCTTTTCGTGACTTAACTTCATGAAAAAATGCTAGCCAATCGAATAACTTCACTGAGAAAGGACAGAAAGGATTTTCACTCAGGCACATGGGTTAGAACTCGGTTTCTGGACATGCTTAGAGATATACATGGCAAAACATCGAGAATGTTTGACATCACGGGAATGGAGAGGAATTTTTGCGCCTGTCACGAGTTGTGGAGCCCTAAATCGTCCCTGGGTGCTCCCACCCCCCTGCCACCTTAAAAACGCATTTGCCTGACTTGTATGCCACCAATAAACGACGTCTAGATTAGCTATCTGTCTGCTTTCTTCACCAAAATATGGCGCAATTTAACAGAGCTTGAATTCAATTTGTCTTCTTTATTTTCATTGGTAGCGTTAGGTTATTGGCCTGTGTGAGGCCGCGGTATGGAGGTATATTACGCGAATATGATACAGCATGGCGGCGTTAAATTGTTACTCAAGACAAGACAGTAAGTTGTATTCCGTGGAGTGGTGATAAAGGATCGAAGTTGAGAGGTTTCGATCTCCCATCAAAGTGTTTGTGGAGTGTAAACACCAACACCAAAGACTGGTCAGAGGGGCCCAAAATCCTCATGAAAATATACTGCAGCGGTGATTCATTGTTCAGTTAGCAGCAGAATAACGAAAATGTTGCTCCATTACGGTACTGTCACTAGCGCAAAATCATAGTTTGTCTTTAGCGCCAAATCTAGTGTGCTAAACCAGAGTCCGTTTGTCTTGAGATCTGATGGCTGGCGTAATGGCAAGCTTCTTGTCTAAGTTCCGATCGATTGTTTTAACGCGGAGATGGACCATAAAAGCCACAAATCCTGAGGGTAAACATTTGTGTTCGCGGTTCCTTTGAAAGACGGTGTCAGGAGATTTTCATCTCTTAGTTTAATTTAATTTATCAAACTAAACCGCAATCGTTGTTGACCGGTTTCATTTGACCGTACAAAACTGTCCTCACTTTCGGTCTCTGCTTTTCATAACACAGCATATGAACCACGCCCGCTACCACCATGAACAAAGAAAAAAATACGCACGCCAAAACCAGGGACAGGAACTTCACTCTCGCTTCAGGCTCCAGCGTTTGACGAATAACCAATAAGTAAATCGAATTTGAAAGTTGAATGTTCCGCCGATTCTACACTCTTCTGTTGAAATGCTTCTGGCGTTTTCCCCAGAGTCAGTGCAACGACTGGATCTCACTTGGAGACCTTGAACTTCATCCTAAATGGCCTTTAAATCTAATGAAGTAGGCAAAAACGAAAATTCAAATGTCACTGAGAATAACAAACACTGAACAAAAACGACCATTCATTGTTATTTTTTCTTTTTTTGTGAATAGTGTAGAACGTTTGTGATAACATCTTGTGTTGCCAGTTGTTTGAATTGTGTGTTGCTGAAATGAAAAAGTTAGATTTGCATTTATTTTCTTTATCAAAAAAAGCAGACCGTGACACCAGCAGGTGCCAATTTATCCCTTGGAAAAAAGATAAATCCCACTAAACAGGATTCTAAATGTATTATTTTTTATCGTGCGTTAAAAGCTGCGAAACATAATATAACATAAAAAATTTAACTGAGCTTTTACAAATTTCAGTTAGGACTACATTAAAATCACTTCGAGTTGATTTGCTATTAAAGCTGTTCTCTGGATAATAATTATAACACTGTTTACTTTTATCTTTATAGAGTGAAAAGTAAACAAAATATATTGAAATGAGACAAATGAGGGTTCCGAAATGAGTTTCTTTTATCTGGAATGACAAACTGGTATATTTTTCCGTCAATTTTCAGAAAAATATCTGTTCAAAGGATACAATATTATATACTCTCTCATAACATTATCGACAGTTGTTGCCAATTAGCCCAAACGTGAATATGAATTTCCATTTTTGACTGAAAGTTTTCCCATTAGCTAAGTTTCGAACCAGTTTTCGGGATGAATTCTGGTCATGTATCAAAGTAGTATTCTTATCAATAAAATTCAATTTTTTTTATGTAAACGAAACCTTGCACAAATTTCTTTTTCGACAAGTATTGTTACATTAGAGATTTAAGTTTAGCTTAAAGTGTTTTAATGTTCTTTAGAGGTGTATGCTGCGTTCGAGTCCAACGAGTGAGGATTTGTTCCGATACCCTGCGAGCTAGTTTGATTCATGTGTCGGTTTGGGGTGTACACATGGGCTCAAATACACGAGTTTAGCTCGTGTCCTTAAAAAATACCCACTTGTTAACGATCGGTAAGACGTTTTGCTAACCTTTGAGTTGTTTCGCAACTAATTCCAGTTGAACATCAAAGGAAATCTGGCTCCATCTTTTGCTTTCACAAAATTTCACGTGTAGTTGAGTTATTTAGCTCTGGGGGTTAACCTTAACCAGCAGTAAAAGCCATGGCCAAAAAAATTAATATAGACTACGCAGTTGTGACATTTTATTACGTCATGAAGTATTTCCATGGAAACGACTACTACTTTCTTAGATTTCTTAACATGATGCATTCGATTGCAATTGTATTCAGGCTGAAACAGACCAGCGATTAATATAAATAGCAGTTTGAATAGCAGAATCAACTAATTTGAATTTTAAAGTGTACATTTTTTACTTAAGATTTTGTCATATTCTAAAACTTATTGTCAAGAATATTGATTTTGTTTGTTTTTACCAAAAAATATTAACGTAAATGGATCCTTGACATTTGAAGCAGAGAGTTATCCAGTCAAAACAGGTTTTTATAAATACCATTGAAATCTTTTTTTTTTCACTCATTTTTTTTTCAGTGTGCAGATGGTAATCACTAGATAAACACAAATCGTTTTCCCTGATTCTGTATGTTGTTTTCAATAATTCCTAGCTTTTTTATTCAGATTCAAAAACTGGTTAAAAACGCTTTCATCATTTCAAGACGGCTTATTTGCTATATAAGAAGAACACAAATCACCTCTCAGACAAACTAACTTTTACCAGCGTAATAAACATAAAATATTTTCATTTCTTTTGGCTTTGAGGGAAATTCACTTTCCATCTCCAGGTAAACATGAACGTCATTAACTCAATGTATCAAACGAAGCTTAAAAATAAAGTGCTTTCAACAAATGATCTCAATTTTCCTCCTTCATCATCCGATAAAAACAAATATATGTTTTAAATTTTAGTGACCAGGTCCGAAGAGAATGTGGGATACTCTCTCTACTAGAGTTGTATTATTTATAAATGTTATTGATGTGACAATAACGTCAAGTTTTGGACCAAAATTACCTCAAAATCAGTCATAAATGTTATTCCTATTCTTTCATGATAAATCCTTTCTCACCATTGTTACTCTGCTAGTCAAAAAAAACCTTGAGATTCTCGTGGAGATAACCAGATGCCTTAAATTGCCACCGCAATATATATATTTTTTGTCTCTCTCTTTCTCTCTTTCTCTTAAAGTTGCCGCCAATTAGTCTTCAAGTCTATTAGTCTGTGTCCCGGGGGAGGCCGGATAACGGACAAGTGGGCCGGGGGAACAAAACTCGTTGGCAGTAGCACGAAGCCCGTACATTTTATTTCAGACAATTTTTTAACAACTTTTGCATGCCAAAATGACGAGGCTCGACACCCTGCTACATTTTGTGACAACCATTTAAAGAAAACAGCATAACAACTTTAAAAAAAAATTGGGCTCGACACATTAACTGTAAACACATATTTGGTTGGAAATAAGTTTCTGTATCCCGAGCCGCTGTTCGTGCCATACTTTATCAATTGCCAGTAAGGTTTTACAAACGGCGATTTTCAGATTTTGAAATTTACAAGTGGCCTATCCCGCCATGCCATTTTTTCATGCTTGCATGCTATTCATTTTTCGCATTGCGCATAACTATCTAACAGACAGCATATGTTCGAGACAGTAGAATTATACTTTCTGTTCCCTCTTTCCCACCATTGAGCTAACATTCTCTTTTCCTTTTTTTTTTTACTCCGAAACGGTAACAGGATACGCCAAAGCCACCACTGTCCAAAACCAGTCGGAAAACAAACCCCATCTAGGCAATATAATTAAACGGCCCAACAAATGTTATGTCCTCTTTTAAAACATAGTAGGACTAACTATGTTCAAAACAAGCATCTTTACTTTGGGGTTACGGCACATACAAGCCCCACGAGTCACGAGGGGGTCAGGGGGAGGGCGGTGGCGGGAGTTGAGCAGGTGTTAACAGTCTGTTAAAAAACCTGTATCGTTCATACCTTGTGCGGCGTCAGGGTTTAAAATTGTCAATTTAGCTAGCTTTCAATTCGTTAAGCCGAAAGAAAAAAGCATATAGATAATAGATATATGCCTATTGAGTAGAATGCTTGACCTTGGAAATAAAAGCATATTTTTTCATAATGTAGGAATATTTTATTGTCGTTTCCAGACAACCGCTAACTTCCAATAAAGACGTTTCCTATTCATCAAGCTGATGAACAAAAGTTTAATACAAACCTATTGTTAGAAAAGTGAATGTAGCCCACTGGGATCTTGAAAGGCGAGACCGGCGCTCCACGAAAACAGGCATTCTTTTTTTCAATTTATCATAATGAATTCATGGTTAGGAACTGAGGGTCGCGAAAGCTAATTTTCATTGAGACAAACCCATGCAACACGTCGCGGTAAAGTGTAAATACACTTTAACTGAGTTTTTGCTTCAGGCAATGAATTTAGTCCAAATGGTGCTGACGGTGAATTTGTAATACTCAGTTTTGATTAAAAAAGTTTATAAAATAAACCGACTCGATTCCCTGGTAATAAACAGAGTTAAACTTGTCTTTCTTTGCGTGTTTTTTAATCAGGCAGATTGCTTTGCAACCCGCAGCGCGTGGTTGAAAGAAATTCATTCTCGGCTAGAGAACCTGCTTGTAGATTTAATCCAATATTTTAGCGCAGGGGGGAGTACACACATAGCTCAGGTTAAGTTTATCTCCTGTCCACATTTGTTAAAGCCGAAGAAAAACTGCGCCAGTTAAATTTGGTAATTAAGCAAAGTAAATCTCTTTTCAGTTTGCCGGATAATTATTCAAATTATACAAAATTACCAAGTTTGAATATGGAGATAGAAAAACTATTACGAATAGTATTAGCAATAATTCATTTTTTTTCATTTGCGAATTTGAATGATATTCACTTTTTCAGACTAAGGCTATTATATAACATCTTAAACAATTTACTAAGTCAGAGTTTCAATTTAAGTAGTTGATAAATTTTGCCTGTTTACTCAGATCTTCCACGGTGATTATTTCCTTGAGCTAACTTTGATGCGTTTGACACTTACAAGAGATAACGTTGCATGGCTTCCTTTCGACAGACCAAGTGGCATCCTCTCTAGGGTAGGGTGGTGGCACTGAGGGTAAATGTTGGAATATTGCGGAAAAGCTAAGAACCAAGCGATTCGACCAAAACATAATAATCGACAATAAACTATAACTGCTGTAATTTCAACAAACAAGTGACGGTTTGCTAATTAAAGGTATTAAATGGCGTTCTTTGCTTTCATTCCGATTCAACTGCATGCGGCCAGGTACAAAGCATACCACGTTGTCTCGCTGTAAATTTTATATTAAAAGTTTGAGTGACCAAATGATCGAACTATATATATCATTCTAAGGGTGTCATTATAAAAGCGGCCGTTTGCATATAAAAGCGTGTTTTGCTTCCGTTCGAATTTGTTGGTACTGATGGTATAATACGACTGTTTAAATGAGCTTTGTATTTAAGACACTTGAAACAAGCCCTACAGTTCTCTTGACATAGTTTTGCTCTCACTATTTCGCTTGTGTTTCATTAATTGTTGTAAAAAAAAGTTCAAATACTCTTACCTGTGCGTGTGATTCAATGGTAGCCATCTTACTTAACGTTTGACGTCTGAGCTGGAAACGAGGTTCACGAACCTTAGTAAGTCCCAGACTTCCTCAGGGAGTACATTGTTATGAAGGGTTGTGAATGTAAACATACCAACAGGCAGCCCAATCATGATGTGTGACATCAATTCCAGCGAACCGAATAGCGGTGGAGGTATTGATATTCTATCCAAATAAAACCTTCTTACCTTCACTCTATTGTTTATTAGCTTGTCGCTTTCTGGGGCGTGTAAGTGCAATGCCATAGTATTTTTTTAAATCCCAGGTAACTGCCCACTCTAATAAAAAGACAGTTACCACGGATTTAATCACTATTCTGGGTTTACTGGAATTCTAGCTGTTGACCAGTATAAACTTTTTTAATGTAAACTTTTGATGTCACACACTACGATTGGGTTCACCCTGCCTTTGATGTACCTTTCCTTCAGTAAAATGACTAAAAATATGCCCCATTATTCTAGTAGTCCACCTTCGTCCAAAAATTAAAAAATATGTTAGTTTTGCTAAATTATACCAAGAAGCCGTTGCACAATAAACGACAGTAGGGCCCTAGTACTAGATAGAATCCCCATACCAGCTCCATGGGCTACGACTCATACTCACTTTTTTAGCTTCCTCTTCTCTGCTGTTTGCTTGAAGAGGGTTCAGTAAAAATTGGCGATTTCATACGAAAGCCCTTAGCCGTGCATAATAATTGGTCTGTATTAGTTGGGCCTCTAGGAAGGACAATCCCCGTCAACATGCAAAATCGTACAATATTAATATGAGGACGTATAAGGTCCTTGTGCATGTAAACGAATCAATGTAAGATGTATCAGGAATCGTATAAGCTTAATTGTGCCAGGTTTTCAGATATACCTAGACATCGGAAAGACTGTATACAAACGGCGCGTCCGCACACATTCCGTGTACGAGGCATCCTTATACGTCCATATAATGGTCAGTGAAGACCGCCGACTGGGATCTTTACATAAGACTCTGGAAAAGCGTCTAAGATGCACACCTTGGATCAACACCCAGCGGTACCAGAATATGCCACATATTCTGATTTAATCATAATTATATCAGTTCGACAATCAGTCTCTTTTTCTTCAGTGTAGAAGAAACCAGAGATGCCGTTTACCATCGAAGTTTAATTTACTGAAATATGATGAATTTAGTTAATTTTTCCAAATTAATAAATTAAAACATCGGTTCGCGTTTGTTTATCTGTGATTTAAAGATCCTTTTCATCCCTCTACCTTAAAATTTCGCCTCAACGTGAGCTAATAAATCCCGTGGAAGCTTATAGGCAACACAATCTTTAAGGAGAACACCTTTTATCAAAACATGTTCTGTGAGCTTGACTGTTTATAAATATATAGATAATCTATAAATAATATCAGTCTGTTTGCATACTTAATTATAAACTAACTTGTATCAGTAGTAGTTCACCATGCGTTTTGCCATATTACATTTGAATTGCTTCCCTGGCAGATATAATTCTCTCTGGTTGACAAAAATGTAGTTAAAATGTACGTTTCGAACAATATAGGTACAATTTATTTATGTCGGTATCAAATGTTTATATCACTATTTGCAAGTGTTTTCTTAGACCATCCTTGATGAAAAATGGTTAAAAGATCTCGAGCCTCGGGTCTTTCCTTGCTTACCAAGCTTGAAGACGCCAGCGACCCTTTAAAAATCCGCTGGGGGAGAGTCTCTGTGTGAAACATGGCTTCATGTTTATTATTACACCTGACATCAGATATCTTCGGGTTTCCAGTTCGAACTTTACACAGCCTCTCGTCTCTCGACCGCCAGCTCATCGAGGGGAATGAAGAATCTGGGTACGAGTTTGGTGAATGCACACATCTTTGGGTTTAAGTTCAGTAAATAATTCAGCTGTCATTGAACTCGTTTGAGGAGTAATCTCTATCAAACATAAATGGCACGCTGCTCGCTCTAATGGCTCTACCGTTTTTCTTTCAGTTTGCTTAAACTGGTCATAGTCTCACAGTATTCCTAGGCTGAAACCTTCGGTTGTATTGAGCACTCGTAAAGGCATGCTCACACACTATGGGGATTGAAGATCAGCCTGGGATAACTCCCAGATCTCGTGCTTGTGCTTGCTTCGCTGAGGGATTCTGGGATGTCTGAGTCCGTTGAGCACCCGAGTGGAATGAAAGGGAAAGGTCTGTTTTTAATGCTCCTCTCGATCGTCGTATTTTTATTTTTCTGGTAGCGTGACATCTTACGACACGTTGCCAGTGATAATAAAATGACGGTCAGAATCAACACACAAGGGGCAACCACACTGGCCACTCTCATTGCCGGCGACGAAGATGCACACTTGCATTTTACGATTTTGCCAACCATTTGCGAGTGCGTGATTTGCGTTGGAGAAGTTCTTTCGTGGACTTTGATGACTTCTGAAATGATACAAAACAAAATTTTAAAACATAATGAGTTCAAACATTTTTGCTCAGTCTCCTAGTAAGTTTATCAATCTTCAGGTATGCATCTAGCCTCCCACGCAATACGACTCCCCTAAAAACTTGCTAATTCCGACCAGGCAGAAAAATTTAATGTTTAAGCTCCAGCATTATATTCCAAAGTGTCGCTGTTCTTGACCATAAATAATCGTTTGTGTAGTATTGATATATTTGTTATCATCCGACAGAAGGTGTTTTAAAATAATTTTGTGGAGGACCTCTGACTCAACACGTGACTGATTCGACGAATGTACTAATTCATGACTTTCCCAGCTACAAGATTGGTCAGAACATTGTACTCAAGAGCTGAAGGGGAACCCTACCCCGCTTATGTTTGTTCGTATGTGGCATCCGGGCTAGTAATCTACCAGTGTTAAATAAAAAGAGCAGTAACAATATAGCCTTTGAAGCTTCACAGGCACTGTAGAAAAAGGGTATGACGGGTAGAGTAGCGAGCGAGGGAGAAGAAAAAAAAATGACGCGAAAGTCAATACAAACGTACTGTGGTTGTATTTACGTGATTCGTATTTTCTGTACGTAAAAATGTTTCGTAACCCAAAGCAACTACTAATTCTATGGAGACGTTTTCAGCCTATGGCAGTTTTTGTGTTCTCCCAGAAAAGGTAAAATGTATTTGCTAGCTTCTTGGCCAGGCCCTATTTTTCTCTACAACTCGCGAGTCTTCTCTTGCTCACGTCTTTTCCAGCCCTCTCCCCCAATAGGCCATATTCGTATTCTCGGTATTGGACTGGATCTAGCATGAAGTGGAGGCTCTTGCGGGGGAATACATTTACATATGAAAAGTTCCCCCGCAAGAGCCTCCACTTCATGCTAGATCCAGTTCAATACCGAGAATACGAATATGGCCTATTGCTACGCATGCTACAATAATTAAAAATTGCTTACTCCTCAGCTTGTTTGGCATATTACACAGTTGTGTATCACAGCACATCATAACGCTGGAATTTAAACACAAGTCACTTGAGTTAAACTCATCCAAGCAACCGTACATGACACTTGTGGAAACGTTCGCATCGGCACTTGCTGTTATTTGTAATCTGCTGTAACACCGCTGACTTGAGTCGCAGACAGCTTGTGGGCACGATGGTGAGTTACAGAAGCATGAAATGTTCGCTAATGAAAACAAAGAGTAAGTTAGCGACGCCTTCGCCCCGTATCTTGCGAACACTTCAATCTAACAGAGAATAGTTTTGTGATTTCGGCAGGCTAAGTCGATTTAACCCGTTCTTCAGAATTAGGACCAGTTAGTAGCATTGATTACGAAATTGAGCTTCAGTGGAACTGATCTGGTAGCGCACCGCTTATTAACTTCAGTACACCAATTTTTATACAACACTGAAGTTTAAAAGTAAAGATCTTGTTTATTAAACACATCTCAGTATCAAAAGCGCCGCCGCACCCATGGTTTCTTAGAAACGATCTTACAGAGACAGGAAACTTTGTAAACACCCTCTGCTGTAATTATTTCTCCGTTTTTTCTAAGGTGTGCCTAGCCTCCAACACGGTTGCTTTTAGGGGAGCCGTATTTCATTTCCCTAAAAGCGATATGCGCTTCCAGCCCCATTGTGCTGTCTCGATCTTTCTGTTTATATGCTGGAAAGCTGAAAACGTTCATGCTAAAAAAAACTGGATAAACTTAGATCCCAAATGGCCTTCAGCCGCGGTTGTCGGACTAGGAAGGTGGTCAAATTTCATGTGTGCCACTTTCTATAGTGTAAACTGCTGTCACGATTTGCGTGCCATATCGAGCAGGGAGAAAATAAATTAGTGCCAAAAGGGTAAAGATCACGTCCTTCTATGACAGCGTAAGAAAAATCGGTGAAAACTCAAAGGCATGTGGGTGGTCGTGTGCCATGAAAATGGCCTTCAGTTCTTTTCGATTTCTATTTTATTTTTTTAGTTTTAGTTTTGAATGTTAATAGCAAATATACATCAATTTATAGAAACAAAACTGTGTTACACAATGGAAAAGAATGAATTTATAACTGATTAACAAATTCCAAGAAATAAAATATTCTCTTTTATAGATGAAAAAACCTGAAACCGGCAACGATAGAGACTTAATATTGAACTAAAAGTCAGAACGTCTAAGCGGCAACTCATAAATTACTATCAATAATTAAATTGCCAAATTGACTTCAAATTGAATTCAAATGGTGAAATTGGACAGGTGTTTTTAAGAGAATTATACTCCGTCTCTTTTTGAAATCAGTTGTAAATATTTATCATCTTTTTGCAAAAGAAAAATATTAAATTTAAGCAGGATACAGCATGTAATATCTGCCCACGTGACTTTGACCGTCGGAGCATAGGACCTAAAAACTAAGGAACTACTGTATAATTTTTTGCCATAACATATCACGTCCTGTTTGGCGTCTTCTGTTTTCTGTCGGGAAGCCCCCTGAATGACGCGGCAGATAAGGAACCTCTGCTATCGGAACAGATACAGAATGTGGTTATTAAGCTTGGTAAACTATCAAGATAGAAAATTCGTCTCTTCCCTTTAAGAGGAGTATCCCGGCGGTCAAACATATTAAGTGAGGGCGCCAGTTTCGACACTTCAAAACTTTCAGGTCTAAAAGCAAGTGACACGGAGTGAATGGAAGCAGCGGTGTTTGTGTCCTTGAGAATTTATTGTTTTGAAACCCATCAAACGAAACAGTTTTATCTTTCATAAATGAGGAACCTTGACAAACCGTTTACAAACCGAGTCTTTTACACAGGTGTTATGTGCACAAATATCGTCAGTGTGCTTGTAAATTCACTTATTAAACCGGCTGAAGAGCTTTGAACTCCATATGCCGCAGTGTTTGTTGGTGTTATTTCGAGACCCGCGTTCACAGTTACTCCATATCTAGATCGAAAAACATGATTTTGTTTTGGATATTAGGCACTGCGTTAACTAAAGCTATCCATATTGAACACAGTGAATTAAACGGACCGATAGAGCAAAAACCTTTAAAACAAAGTCCACGAAAATCCAAGCTTCATTCTGTGACGTGATGAAAACACAGTAATATGGTACTATATTTTCATATTCCACTCGAGATACGCACAAGGCTGATTTAAATATTTCATTTGGTGAGTATTGCAGTTTGGTGTTTAGCGCGCAGTTCTGTTTTGGGTTTGTTAATGTCACTGTAACGCGGGCCACTCACCTGACTCAGTGGGGAGGACGATTAACTGTGACAGGATGAGCAGGAAGAGTCTCCGTCCACTCTTTAACCCCTCAAACCACATTCTTCTCGATTCTTCACCTTCAGTAAAACCGCAAACAATTGTTCCTTCTTTTATCACGCGCAGATCATAACAACGCTAAGTGCGATACATGATCAGCCAGCGTCCTTTGGTAACTCTTAGTAACGTTTCAGAGTCGGGAATGTTTTGTCGTCGTAGGCTCTGTGACAGAACAAAGATAACTAAAACTAGCAATTAAAATCCTCAACTAAATATTGTTCCTCTAAATAAAACTGCACCTTTGACCACCTCGAAACCTCACTCACAAGACCTCTATTCCACTTTAGTCCACAATGTACTTGACTGTTATCACCCCCAGTTCAATGTGGTATCTCGATCTCTTCTCAATCGTAAGCCGTCCAGTGGGCCTTACTTCGACAAAGACTTTTTTCCTCGATGTCATAGTCTTTGTCTCCGTCAGCCCGTCCGGCGCCTTTTTTGCAGAGAGACTTTTAATGGAAGAATTATTAATATTTCTTTCACAAAAAGGTAAACATGATTAACATTTTCTCAAGTTACATAAATTCCGAAGAAATACCCTAAGAAGAGTACCTCAGTGAGGCGGTTTGCGAACGGTATAGTCTTAACACAGACAATTTAATCTGCTCTGAAAATCGTTTTGCTGTGAAACATCAATAAACAAATAATTCTGTGGTGTAGTATTTTCGAGAGAAAAATATGGAGTGGTATTCATGTATATTAAAACATTTAATAAATTCACCAGCAGAAATTTAAGTGTTTTCATTAAGGTTTATTTGGCCTGACAGTAATATTCACTTAAAAAATTTTCACGTTTGTGTTTTTAAAAGAATAACTGTAGAATAATTCCTCAGATAAAATGCAGAACCCGTAAAAATATATTTCGTAAACACACGGTAAAAGGCTAAAACAGCACTTATTGATGAGCTATATTTATTTTCTTATCTTCAACAAAAGAAGCCGCTGTCGCCTGCATGCTGCCTCAACTGACACACGCGTGCAATTTAGGCGGGAAAATTGTCGCTTTGGCGCCAATTACGGTGACCACGCTCGCGGTCAGAAAAACCCTCAAATTAGCCTTAGGAGGCTCTTGAGTTTGCCAGCTTGCCTAACGATAGCACAATCCATGTGAGGTGAATTTAATAAAAACACCGAAAAGAGTTAATTGGTTATTTCAAAGTACCACGTGTTGTTTGTTTCAACTCCGAAGAAATTATGGTGTCTGTTCAGTTTCAATACATCTCATCAAAATGTGTTTCAAAGCAACTAACGCGTTGTTTGAGGCAAAATTTATTCTGGTACCATGGCGGTATCCAGATATCTGAGGTATCTACAGTTTTTTGGCTGCGTAAACGAAATGATCTGTGATGATTAAAAATATTTCCCTGGTTTAACTAAAAATTGTGTGGATTGTTTTTCGACTGTAGTTTGAAAGAGAGGAACAAATGAATATTTTTGTGAAATTGTGATGTCCAATATTTACAAAGGGCATGTTTGGTTTTCACTGTGCCCGTCATTAAAACAAAATAATTATTTGTAAGCAGCCACTATGGCGCTAGACTACACCGGCTATATCATTCTAAAATAGCCTAGGAAAATCTGGACAATTTCAAGCCCAATCAGTCAAAACTACTCTTTGTTTATATTTGGGACCGAGCTTGGCTTGCATGCATTATTTCGCTCAACTTCCAGGAGCCTCTGGGTTCAAAGTTTGGGAAGCAAAACTCCGGGAAAATTGCTTGTAAATCGTGTGCAATAATCTGAAACCATTTAATGGCTTGGACTGAGTCTTTTTGTTTACCTGAAGAGTCTTCTAACGCTAGAGAAATGAAAAGAATTGCAATGTAAAGTGGTGCAATGGATGAGCGGGGTACAGTTGAAGATGTTTGGGGAAGGGGCTTGGATTAGGCTCGATTACCAGCCGCTGTTCGGGAAACGAAGTCCGGACTCGAGAGAGTGGCGGAAATCGAGCCTAGGCTTGGATAAGCTTGTATACCTGCCAACTTTTTCTGAGTCAAATGCGTGAGATTTTCGTCTCCTCAAGACCGGAATTTTCGAACATGTTTCGGTGACTTCCGACGATTTCTCGAAGCTATTTCAAGAGTTTTCCGATGTCACGTTAAATGATCTGATCACGAGACTCCAGTTCGTTTCCAGTCCCTGAAACGCGAAACTGAAACAGTTAGGACTCAAACTCGACATCAAGCGCCGATTGTTGGAACATTTCTAGGGAATATTGAATTGAATTTTTGTTGTTAATGTGTTAAAGAACAAGTCATCCGGATTTCTAATTCAGGCATGAGAAAATGTCCTCAATGCGTGAGATCGACGTCTTTGGTCCACTGGCGTGAGACTCGCGCATAATGCGTGACAGTTGGCAGGTATAAGCTTCAGTGAACGCGCGAAGAGTTTCGAGAAATGAAACCTGAATAGACTATAGGTTTTTATTTCATCGAAATATTTGCAGGTCTTTGTTATTCATATTTTCATGAAATGTTATACAGCATGCGGGTAGTATGCAACTTTTTCAATATAATTTTAACATTATTTAATTAGCATTAATAAAGAAGTACAACGTACGACAAACCACAACTCCTTTGAAGCAGAAAACACTTTTTTCTTTTGAATGCCATTTTCCATGGCCGCGCGCAGTTTCAGAAATGTCAGCTTGTCATTTAAGTGCACATGATGGTGTTGTCCGGAGATCATTTCTGGTAATAGTCGACTTCATCGACTATATTAGCATGTACTCGGCCAAATGTCAGCTATTAAAGAGGCTGTTAATTTTTTTTAAGCTGAAGAACATGTTGGAAGCGAAGAAAACGTAAAATATATATTTTTTTCTTTAGTAACCTTTGATAGCAAACCTATGATACATCCTCTTTAGAGGACTGTGTCGTGGAAAAACAAGCCCGAATCATGTGTAGTTTGCTAATCCGTTTGGAGAAAACAGCTTTACATCTTTCTTTTGGTTTTCTGGAGGTATTATAGTAATGAGGGAGGGTAAAAAATTACCATAGTATATAGCTTGCTCCCTTGCTAATCTGACTTGTACCCCCGAACAAAGAACGATTTGATTTCGCGTCGACCAATTTTATTTCCTTCAAATTTCATTGCGGTTTCCCTCTACTGATCAAAGCTATACGGTTTTCTATCTCGCTTGCTGCCTATATATGTCCTGCATGAACATTTCGAGCTAGCTATCATTACCAATCTAACTCAGTATCGATATATCTCTTCGATTCAAGGAGTTAAACATAGCTTTCCATCACTTTTACAGTTTCATATTTTATCCTGTGATGGCTCAAACGAGAATTCGTGATCTTCGTGCTTGAAGGGGGAAAACAATTTGATCTTGTAATTGGAGGATATTTTGCTTGGCCATTTTGGCGTAGTTTTTCACTTAACGAGTTCCTTATGCTTTCGTTGCCAATCACAGATCGACAAGTTCCCGCGTCAATGGTCGATCCTCTTCTTTCTTCATTCGGGTACCAATGACTCGAATCCCGCGAGTAATGAAATAACGATGGTCGGTTGAGAGCACTGTCTGATGCAGCCTTTGATTCAAGACTACCAACGCGTATGTTATTCGAAATCTTTACTATATCTTTTGATATTTTATTTCTTCTAGCAGTTGTTATATTTTTCCCTTGAATATCCTCAACAGCAGTCCAGGTTCCACTCGAGTCTTCCGGTTGTTCAACTGTCCATACACCTGACGTCTGCACATACTTGCTTTCTTTCATTATACACGAGCTGCCCATCATGTCGAAAGTGATTGCAGAGCTTCTCCGACTCGTCTTAAAGGTGTACTGAGCGGTAAGCGCGCGAAATACGGTCATTTGATTCAAATCTGGCCGAAAAAGTATGATGTATAGCTTGGGCCAAAATATTAGCGCAAGGATAGCAAAATCGGATGCCTGAATGGCAAAACAGTTGATAATAACATTGTGCTGCCCATCTGGTGTTCCGTAAAATACACTCACAAAAGTCAACCAAATAAAGTTAAATACAAACAAGGCGAAACTGATGAATTTTGCTTCGTTGTAATTCTGGGGTAGTTTCCTTGACTTAAAGGCCACAAAGGTACAAAGCAAACTAAGGAAAGTGATAAATGCGTTTGCAATTATGTGTCCAAAACTTGTCGAAGCCTCGCACATTAACAGGCTTGTGTTAATTGTCAGCCGGCGAGCAGTGACTCGCGGTGGACTGGACAAAAGCCACGCCGCACAGAGTAAGAGCTCTATGACGGTGAGAAAGAGAGCAAGCATTATTTGCGTCCGATTGTAGAGAAACAGACTCAGATATTTCTTGAAAAACTTGGATTTACCCTTCGAAGTTACTTTGCTATATCTGAAAACCACAATAGTTCGATTGATTCGAGCCAAAATTATCGATAATGAGAATGAAAAACTTGACCCAAACAAGATCACCTGAATTTTACAGCCTCTGTCGGTTGGCCTTCCGATGTACGCCAAAGGAACCAGGAACCCCACCAACAAACCGAACAATAACAAAAAGCTTATTTCTCTATTGGCTGCTTTGACGACAGGCGTTTCCTTATAGCGAAGAAAAATGACAATGGTGACAAAACAGAGCGTCTCGCAAACGCACGTGGTCGCGATTAGAACCCAGGCCCAAGTGCTGTGCCAGCGAAGAAAAGTCATAGGGACACTGACACAGTTGGTTTTGTTCTCGTTCGCAACTTTTCCGGATTGGCACTTGATACAGCTCGAGACTCCTGAGGCATCACTGATGCTACCGCTCGGACAAGGCTTGCATAACCAGCAGCATATAGGCTTCAGAACTACTTTATAAGTGCCAGGAGGGCACTTCAAACTACAACGGCCATTAGGAGGAAACGTGACTCCGCCTGGCCAGTGGATTGCGTGACTATTAAGTCTTAACAGTCCATTTTTACCATCGTATTCACCGATCTTCAAAAAAGAAGTGCGAGATCTATTTTCCGTGTGCTTTTGAAGGTTAATGACGTCGTATCGCCCAATCCCATCGCCGTTCTTATCAAAGAAAATTGTACGATTGGCAAAATTGGTAAACGCGACATCAAAAATTTGCGTCAATACATTGGAGGGTGTGACTCGCTGAATGCAAGCTTCCTTTCTTGACAGCTCTTCGCTTGTTGTGGACGTTGTGATATTTAGTTCTATCGGACAGATTTTTCGGATGGAATACACAACGGACATAACTGCATCCAAGACGAATGACACCCTAGAAAAGACGGCGTCCGTTTGAAGTAGCTGATCAGATAGTTGCTCTTTTCCAGAACATTCTGTCAATTTTAGTGTTTTATCCAGTTTATCCCCAGTTGGAAACGTAGAGTTAATATCAAGAACTGAACAACGAAATGTTTCCTCCCAAAATTCTCCAAACCAAGGGTTGTGATTATTAGCTGACAGACTGAAGGTGTAGAAGTACTTCATGAAGTCGGGGACAATTGTGGGGTGATTAATGATACGCAACATACCATCCACAACGTTCGCGTGATCTTCGGCAATCTTCGGGGAGTCGGCCCATGAATCACTTGCTATCCAAAGCTTTTTGGTGACATTTTGAAGCATCGCCTCGTCAAGTATTGCAGCAGCTTCTTTTTCGGCCGTAAATAATAAAATTATGTCAATGTTTTTGTCGTTGCGGATCTTATGGACTGTTTTTTGTAGTTCAATCTTGGAGGGATTATATGGAATAAGAATATCTAACGCTAAACAAATTCCAAACTTCTTTGCTTCGGCTTTAAACGTTTCTGCCAAAGGTCGGCCGTAAATGTCATCGGAAGCTAGTAATGCCACATAATTCCATTGAAAGTAGGAGACAATCTTCGCAATGGCTCGACCCTGGTGTGAATCTGGGGGAACAGTTCTCAGAAAGGTCGGGTAACGGTTTTTGTCACTCAGAATTCGTGAAGTTGATGCATAGCCAATCTGAGGCACTTTAAAAATGCTGAGAATGTTATTCACTGCTGAAGAAATGATACTGTTTCCTGCACCTATAACAGCGATCGGGTTTTTCGATGAAACTGAAGATTTCCGAAGAGAGCTTGAGAAATTGGAGCTTCGTTTACTATCTTTAACCTTTCTCTCATTTACAAAGTCCAAAGAAGTTTCCAGCGCCGTAATGACATCATTACAAGTGTCGCGTATATCGTAGCCAAACGTTATTTCGTGAGGAAGCATTTTGTTTTTGTTGACAAAATTCACCGCAAAAGCCATGGCCTCGGACAAAACAACTCCTTCTTTGAATAACAAATTGCAGGACCCGGAATTCGCTGACTTGTGGATGGGGAAGAGGCCACTTAACATGATATCTGCAGATTTTACCGCCTTTAATTGGCGTGCGCTTGCAGCTTGGAGAAGGAATGGTACCACAAAATACCATAAACTATGATGACCGACGATGAATAAAATATGGAAGTTCGGCATGTTGCAATCTTCAGTGAGAATGCGATTCCATGTTTACTGACATTTCCAAAGACCAAATATACTCTTGCAATTTTGGAACCATTCTCAATAAGAAAGGTGAAAGTTTCTAGAAAAAGCCATCTTTTTTTTTTTCGCTTGTGCGATTCCGTTCAAATACTGCCAGCTAATGAATCTTAGAGTTGTCCACCCTTTGCTTAAGACCTTCCTGCTGAAATCGACGTCCCGCCGATGAGTAAATATGAATCCGAATCGCGATGACATTTCTTATCTAAACTCGGCTTTTCCCAGTATTTTGACAACATGATGTTGCGTTCATGTTTTAAATTAAAAGTGAAAGTTGACGTTTAATTAAACCAGTACTGCGGGGGACTCTTGGAAAGAGACCATAAGCTAAACAAACCGTAGCCTCATATTGGGTAACTAATACCTCTTAACTTACAGCCTTGCACGTCAGTGCGTATGACTCAGTCATATCAAAACAAATGTTAGTATTTTTGACAGGCTCTATTGAACACAAACTCGTTATAATATTTGACCGGACATTCGACTTGTTATTGATTTTTACACAAGACAGAGCAGGAGCAAATACATTATTTTATGGCATGAAAATGAACATATGCCCCCGAATAATAGATGCGACAAAGAGAAAGAGTTATTTTTAATCAGCTCAACCCACACTATTTTTCACAACGTTTATTGGAGTGTAAATAAAATAAGCTAGTTAAATATTCCGCTCTTTGTACAATTTTAATAAAAGTTCCAACTG
The DNA here is from genome assembly GCA_948470475.1 of Galaxea fascicularis. NCBI lineage: Eukaryota > Metazoa > Cnidaria > Anthozoa > Scleractinia > Euphylliidae > Galaxea > Galaxea fascicularis. Next base: position 25,556,088 of record OX419343.1, on the reverse strand, counting down.
TTTTAGGGTTTTTTCCGGAGTCAGTTGAATATCACGGGATCTCAGGTGATTTCAATTATATGAAATGAGAACTTTTCTATTCCAAGTATTGAAATCGAGGAACAATTGACCGTAGGTGGGGAGTCTATTTATTAACCTTTTGTTTTTTGTGATGCCATACGCGTTATTGACGCGCGAGCACGATAAGCAATTGTAACATTTTACTATATAACTATTTCATTATAAAACATTCATCCGGCGCGTCGCCGTCTTTGCCTCTCATTTACTCGAAACTGACATCTCATAAATTTAAAACTGTCTGGTTTCGCACTGAAGCCAATTTCAAGGAAAATTGTTATTAGCTACGATTGTTTTCCTGTGTCAGTTTTATTTCGACTTAACGAAAAAACAGACGGGCGGTATCAATTTTTTTTTAATCTTACCATTGGCAAGTTTGCAATTACCTTTGTTTTGTAGCCTGTTTGTCTCATTTCAATAACGGTTGTTGATTGAAGACTGGGAGTTGTGAACTGGTTATTGGCCCGATTTATACTAGAGACGGATCATCCGTCTGGGACGAACTTGGGCAAAAAACGATATATGATATCGGGACCTAAGCGATCTGTGAAGATCACTGATCGTTTCACATGTACCTCCGCAAATGTCATTTATTGCCTAACCTGCACGTTATGCAATAAATTATACATAGGCGAGACAGGAAGACGACTAGGTGACCAATTCCGCGAACACCTTCGCGATGTTGAGAAGAATGACAATGACGCATCTAAGCCAGTCGCTCGTCATTTTAATCTCCCTAACCACTCCAAACAACACATGGCTATCTGCGGCCTTTCCCTATATCAAGGTACGACGGAAAGCCGCAAGAATCTGGAACAAAAATTCATCTTCCAAATCGGCACCCTTAATCCCCACGGTATTAACGAACGCTTTTCATTTAACTAATGTATTCCTATTTTCACGTTGCCATGTAATTACCACTAATTGCGTAGCTCCTACTCCACTATAAAAACTACACAACCCATAATTCCTCGATTCGCTCTGACGAAGGGCTAGCGCTCGAAACGTCAGATTTTAGAGTCCCTGTACGGTGGTCAATTTACATTTATCAACTCTGTTGATAATACCAAAATCTTTGCAAAAAACGATAGTTCGTCTGATAATTCGTCTGCGTATAAATACGGGCAAACAGACGGATTATCCGTCCAGACGAACTATCTGGATAATTCGTGTTCATCGACGAATTATCCAGATAGTTCGTCTGGACGGATGATCCGTCTGTTTGCCCGTATTTATACGCAGACGAATTATCAGACGAACTATCGTTCTTTGCCCAAGTTCGTCCCAGACGGATGATCCGTCTCTAGTATAAATCGGGCCATTGATCGCTGTCATGAGACCAGCGGTAAGTTATGCCTGGTTTCCAAATGATCGCTACGATCGCCACAATCTTTGCAGTCGCTGCGATCGCGGGAAAAAGAGAGACCATTGATCGCTGCGAAAACCAAAATTCAGCGATCGATATAATTTGCATGTCCGCTGAAATAAAGACCATTTGGGAAAGTTTGATCGCTGCGATCGCCACGATCATCGAGATAGAAATTTTTCTATCTCAGCGATTGCAGCGATCGCAGTTGCTACGATCGCTGCAGTAGCAGACCAAGGCGGTTTCCATATGATTGCTACGATCACCGGCGATGGCTGAACACGTTTCTCGGCGATCGCAGCGATCACAGCGATCATATGGAAACCAGGCATTAGGGGGCTTTTTCCCTCTTTTCACCAGCAATAGGGAAGTAACTTACTTTTAATTCTACTCCATGATAAAAGCTAAAACAGACCACCATTTGTTGCTGTTCAGCCTCCATGCTATGGCCCTAGTTTTAAGCTAGTGCCACGGATCGGTCGCTACCGTTTTTAAAAAACAATTTATGTTTTTTTCATGGTAGGCCATTTTGATTCTTTACTGCTATGAATCTGTAAATTTGTACCCGATATGTATCAATACGCGCCTTGTGCACGAGGCACGGACACACAATTTTGCGTGCCTAATTCTCACGTGCAATTCCCTCTCTAACAGGATCATTCTCGGTCCCCTCGATTGCTTTCAGTGTATTCGCTAGCAATTTGTCCTTAAACGTGTCGAAATCTACCTTGCCCTTGAGGAACGAACAACACGGTCTTTTAAAGTAGCGTTGTCTCAACGCGAACGTACGGTAGCGGTAATAGACTAACTCCGGAGGCCAATGTTTACGCAGGATTTAAATAATGTTTCCTGGGTAAATGTAAGTTTCTGTTCATTCGGTCACATATCTGTTTTTAGCCCATTGGTAAAACTGTCTTTCCGCTGAAGCCTGATCTTGTAGGAAACCCAGTCCAAAAAATTAACAGATCTGGCAAAACGCTGTGAAACGAATAGAATATAAGGGCTTCTAAGCTTCTGATCAACCCATGCATGGGAACAAAACGTGAAAAATCAACGAAAAATTCAAATTAGGGTAAAGAAAATGAATTTATTAAGAAGCATAGCTGAACTGAAGCCATGTAACTTAATATAACTTTGTTTCCAACTTAAATTCACTGAATTCTTAACACAATAGGGTCTTTTCACATCTGTTTAGTGTTGCCTATTGAGAAATGTCTCGGGGTCTTTGCCAAGGTACCGTGGCCATAAACAGCTGCATTCTACGGCTACGTTGTTAATTTTAGCTATCTCGCCGCGAAGACACCCAGTTTCCCGCACTTTTGCTGGATCATACACTACAAAGTACTTGTTCGTCTTAGTCTCCTGGCAGTCCATGATGCTCAAACAATGCTGACCGCGCGAAGAGTGGGACTGAACAGTTCTGTTGAGGCAGTATGTCGAGCGAAATGTTTGGGGAATGATAACTGCGTTGTCTGAGAAACGTCCTTTGAAAATGTCTTTGGCCTTGTAATGAACCACTTTGGCCGGGCACAATCTCGCGTGGCCTGGGGAGAGGCGTTTTACCCGTTGTTCAGAGCGATGATATCGGGTAATTCCCAGGAGATCTGAAAGGACATAAATAATTAATTATTGCAAAGTGGAAGAATAAAGTAAAAAATGCACTATTTGATTGGTATAACCGATGCCAAAACTCAAATTTTGTAGTTGTTGTCGAAGTGCTTATACGGGACAGCCATGTTTAGGAGAAAGGAAAGGACCATTAGAAAAGTGATGGGGGAGGGGGTGGGGAAAAAGCCAAAAATCATTCCATGCAAAGTCCAAGGACAAGAAAAAAATTCTAGCAAAGAAGAAAGCAAAGAAAGGAAAAATCGTGCACCTGCGAAAAATAAAAACCTGCACAAGAAATGGGCGAAACAAAAATCAGGCAAACTAAACATTCCCCACCCCTCATTATTTTTCTACTTTAATCCGTCCCTTAATTACTTTACAAAACTGAGGCCTGGCAGCAGGTTTTAGCAATATAAATCGGTGGAAAGTACGAACTTCCATCAGAAAACTGAAGTTGCAGGCGGAACGCCGTTCTGAACAGGCAGGTAGCAAAACCCTTAAGCACGCGATCCTCAGCTCAGCACGTGCTAGTGTCACGCGAGTGCAGCCAGAGACCCGTTTCTCGAAAGTCCCGAAACCTTTCGGCCCGACAATCCATATCTAAACCTGTGATCCGCTTATTCTATAAAGCTGGTTTTTCTACTATGATTTCAAGATACGAAAGGGCAAATTTGATCCACAATTTCATGCTTGGGAACGTTTTCGGTTTTAAGATACGTGTGAAAGTATGGCACCCGAAAAAGGCCTGAAAAGTTTCGGGGGTTTCGAGCAACGGGCCCCAGGAGCTGGTGCTGCGGAATAAATTTTAGAAAAGGGGCCAAGCCTAACCCTCAAAGTTATATTCGCTCCCACTCATGAAGCCAGAGAACAAAATTTCTCACCTATGTCATCCATGTCAGCTTCATGGATAATCAGATCTTCTATTTCATTCAAATGAGCATGAGCGGTAGGAGAGCCGAGAGAGACTGGATATAGCAGTAACACCGCACAGGCGAAGAGGGATAACATCATCTGTGGAAATGTATAAAATGAACTTTAAGCCAAATTGTCTCATGACGGAGGGTGAAAATATCTAGTACTTGTGAAAAAGAACACGATATCATAAAATATTTTGTTATAACAGGTCAACAGTCAAAGGTCACTTGGTCGAAATAGAACTATATATTATTAATAAAAGTTCGAGATCGATCCTTTAAGTGTCTCATCTTGGATATGTGGATGCCTTTGGCTTCTTCCAAGACAAACGAGCTCCCAAAGTTAGTACTACTTTTTAATGAAGTACCTTTAACGGATTTCTTAATCTTGGCATACAAGATCGCAATGTTACTTACATTTCTGCGATAGAGGTGCTATTCCAAGCACAGAAAATCACAAGATTGTACTAAGTATTCTTAAAGCCTGACACAGTGTTATAACTGAGGTTCATAGTTACTTCAGAAGACACAAAACACGGTCCTGCTGGTTTACGACGTCTCACAGCACAGATCCAGTACAGTACCACACACCTCGCTAGGCGTTAAGACAAGGTCTCTTAAGATTTTAGCAAAACATGAAGTAAACTGCGATACAAACAGGCCTTTACACACAAAATCACGAGCAACGTCGCAGCATCACAAGGCGGCAATTCCATTGATTCTTTACTCTTAGTGCAGTGCAGAGAGTTTTGTGCTGAGGTATACTTGTTATCTTTGTACTAAAGCGGTTTGAATACTATCATTCTTTTCAAGACTGATTGCTTATTTAAAGAGGAGGTGTTAACGCTTGTGGTTAACGCTTTTCTAACCGATAGAGACCTGCAGGCTGTATGTTTTAACAGGGTGTTTCCCTATTATGTAACACGCCCAATCTTTATTGTGTAACCATCTTGGATGCACGACCAAACCGCATCCAACATGTCCTTAACATCGCATAGTCTTTCAAAGACACCAAACGTCATTTATCGTAGGTTGTCAAACGTTCTAATATTGCTCAATTAAATAATGTTGTATAAGAAGGAAAAAGTCTGTTTTTAAGGGTTGCCAAATGCAGTGGCCATGTTGTTACTATAGACGGCTCCTTGCCCCCTAACCCTGCAAAAATGCTGTTCGGCCAGGCAAGTCAAGTCAAGTCACAAGAATGGAAAACACCTAAAACTCAAAACGGTGCCGGGAACACTCTGGAAATTTGAAAAAAATGCCGAT
>OX419343.1:25468377-25543377 GCA_948470475.1 Galaxea fascicularis | reverse complement strand
TCGTCAGAGAACCCTAAGCGGTTAACTAGCCCACATGCTGCAGTATAGTTTTTACAATAACACAGGAGTCAATCTTGATTTGGTCACTTCAAAGAAATATGAGTAAAGGAAATAGAGCGAACGTATTAACTTATCAATTTCAAAGGCCATGTATAACCTACCTTTGCGAACGCGAAAACAATCTTTCAGGCTAGCTCGGCTGCTTACCGTGTGCCCTCTTAGAAAACAAATTGAGGAACACATTCTATATAAATGGTAAGTGCGAAAACCCTAATGCACAAGCTGGGTTTTGTAAATGTTGGTCAATAGCTTTAATTATCTTCCGGCGATGATAATATAAATGGAATTAAAGCATTGTTTGTGGTTCTGTTATAAGAGTGGGCAGCGAAGGCCTTTGCCAGGGAAATTTATTCAGTTTACTACATTTTGGTAAGATAACAGAGCGGGGCGAGTGGTTATCACGCAGGCTTAGTGATAGCTCTCCGTCACTGATTGGCTAGAAAGTTTGAAAAGCAAACTATTGAAGTAAAAAAAAAAGGTAATGTTGGCGGAGAATTACCAAGTAATTGAATCCATATTGTCTTGAGATCGCCTACACTATACGTTTAAAATTAAAGCTATTGAGGAATATTCTCGGCACTCAGCGAACATATATATCATGATATATATATATGTTTACATACTTTTTGGAAAATTATTTTAGAAGGCCTTGAGGCCCATAAGTTGGTTCAATCAAGAGTTGTCTTTAATCTAACTTCAACTCCAACCAGTTCCTGTTTTTGAAATCTATAAGAATGATTAAGAATTTTAGATTAAGCGGACATTCGTGGGAGGTTGCTTTAATTTTACCACCGACCAGGGAAACATCCTTTAAATCACAATGCAGGGTGGCCTTCCAACAAAAAATCTTATAGAAAGGCGGTGTCATGAATTTCCCGAATGAGATGAAAACAAAAAACGGGAAAAACAAACTTAGAAACAAATTCTGTTATAAAAATATAACCGTGGCAACGAAGAAGAAATGGACGTTTACTGAAGTAAACATCTAATATCAATAGTAAACTATGAAGGTTTGATTTTTACAGATTTCTCTTTCGAAACCTCAGTCATTCCAAAAAGTTCACAAGCTCAAGCTCCCCCAAGACATGTTCAGTTCCCAAAAAAGGGTTTACTTTGGCAGTGCACTATGAGTGTGGTAAACATTTAGTAGGAATGACTCGCCACAATAACCTTTTATAAGGGGGCTTCATTACTGGCACCGTTCTTCAGTTAAAAGAGCCAAACAACACTCTTGACATTTGTATGTTGTTAAGTTTGAGTCTGTAAGACTTAACTTATTACTATGCAGTATTAACTGATTTGTTAATAATATTAACAGTTCCTTCCTGATTCTAGCTATTAAAAAGTAAAATAACTTGAAAAATCCACCTGCAACCGTGACAACGATCGTTGAATGATCAAAACATACCTTGTTTTTTTACCAAAAATGTCTTCCTAAAAATTACAGTCGTGTTTTTAATTTCATACCAATTCTCGGAATGTTGTGCTTGTAACTTATCTTATTCAAAGTGGACAGACAGCAAATTGTAGTAGTTGCCAAAATATATATCTACGCGCCCGGCGTAACTGTTCATCAGTAGGATGCCTAAAACGTGTGTAAGTCCACAATTGGTTTCGGCGCCATTAAATCCTAAGCTAAAGATCTTAAGACACAAAAATTAATTAAACTTTCATTACCATGAAGTAAGGAGTTTGTTAGACTGGCAAAAGCCGCAATCTCTCTTCAAAACATGTCGACCTTGTTTCCAAAATTTCAAAATAATTAAGGTCTCAAAACCTACAGCCCGCAAATGTGGCGCCGTTCGGGAAATAAAGAGAAATAGGTGAGGAAGGGACCATTAAGAACGCATCAAGAATCGAGGGTTCCAGACAAGGGAAGTATGTTCAATAAATTACTTTGGGTTTTATGATTCATCATTTGCACTTGAAAGAAAAATTCAAATTCAAATAAAATAATTTCAACAAACTTTAAATTCACAAAACTAGTTTCGCTGTAACAACAGCCTCATCAGTTGATCTTACAATGTTCCGCGGTTGGTCGCGTGTAACCAAGTTTCAAACGAAACTCTCTGCGCGCGCAACATATTGAAAAAATTCAAATTTAAACGCGTGCTCCATATACAGAGACACCGAATTTCAGGTATCAGGTGTCAATAAAAGATCTTGGGCGCTTACCATTAGTCAGAACTAGCCGGCCAGGCCAGTCCATTGTAAAGAAAATTCCACTATTAAAAAGAACTGTCGAAACAGATCAGTTTATTTCTACATAGTATGCATAGCAGGAATGTTTTTTTTTTGCAAAAACTCTCCGAAGAAGCCTATTTCATTTTCAAAATGACCGGTCTGGCTGGCCAGTTCTGACAAATGGAAAGCGCTCCTATCCTCGTTACACTGATACCACAGCTCTCGTGTTGCGGAAACAGTTCCATTCGCTTTTCGTGTTAATTACTCAGTGGTCCTCGACTTTACCAATCAAGACATTACAGACTCTGTGACTTGCCTCAGCATCGCATAGTCCCGAAACACTTTTGTCACATTCATCGTGAATTGTACGATGTTTCCTCCATGTCGTTCACAGCAATGTTTCCACATTACAGAGCCATTTTCCCGTGGTTGAAGGGCTTTTAGGTGTTTTCTCCCATGCACGTAAGTACTTCGTGATGTTTCCCCCAACATATCTGCATTAATTGGCAAGCCTGGCAAACCAAATACTGACCTGCATTATCCTGTTCAAGTGAAACAACAAAAGCATCAATTTCTAGGGCCAGAACCTATACCTTAGACAGAGGCTTCCTCTACTATGCTCTTATCACATGGAACAACCTCCGGGAAACCACTCATGGAGAAAAAATGATAACCGGGTTCACACCTCCAAGAGCCGTGTTCACGAGGTATCCTTCGTTATTGGGACGTGTCACTGTTTGGCTGTTGTTAACAAAAATGATAAAAGGGAAAATGATTCTTGCTTTTTTGTGGAAAAATTCAGCAACCTTGTACTGAGATTATGAAGAAAACGTTTGTTTGTATATCTACATGTCATTTCTCGGTCATAGTGAATAGTGATAAGGTTGGAATTATAAATAAGACTACTTATCTCGTGTTACTACTCTGAGTTTTTTGTATATATTTGTGGCAAAATAAAATGGTTGGTTGTTTTATCGAGACAACGTTCGATATTTGTTGTGAGTATTGATATTTTAACAAAAAAGCAAATTCACTGGTACCGATCATTTGGTAACCACAGCGTCCACCCAAAATACTTTACTTTTGGCTTACATTAACACGTTGCATTATCCAGTGTCGCTAAAAATTGAAAACTCCACCCCATTAACTTGCAAAGCAGGTCTTTAAGTATACTCCTAACATTAACGATGCATAACATATGCGCGTTTTGAAAGCCTGACATTTCACTTCTCGGAACTGCGCACTGATGATTTGTTTGCCTGAAGGTCTTACTGCAAATGATGGCAAAAGTAACAGGAATACAGAGTTCTAGGGCCAGAACCTATACCTTAGACAGAGGCTTCCTCTACTATGCTCTTATCACATGGAACAATCTCCGGGAAACCACTCATGGAGATGATTTGTTTGCCTGAAGGTCTTACTGCAAATGATGGCAAAAGTAACAGGAATACAGAGTTGTATCACGCTGCCGGCTGGTTACATACTTGAAGTCGTCGGTTTAGTAGCTCTAAATACGAGGTAAATGTACAGAATCTCGACGTCGTCATCATGTTTTAAAGGCTTTAAGTTTACCATTTTCCAGTTCAACAATTCCTTCTTCAACTTCCTCGTCAGTAAACTCATGTAAAGTGCTTTGGAAGCGACCACGTAGCATTTCATACCAACGGGATTTCTTCACGATCCAGATTATTTTTTCCTCCGAAGACTTCAATTTCAAAATCTGCCTCTCGTAACATTGCGATTATGCGCTCTTTACTGTAACGATATCACGGTAGTTTCGCTCTGCTTTAGAAAAGTGCGGCAGCCGAGTGGATTTGCCTGCCCTAACGACCAAAAGCTCACCGCTTGGATGCAAATGGGCTCTAAACCCTTAAGTACCTCGACAGGCCGACTAAAATGATGAAGCGAAGAAAGGCATAACACCCTGTCAAAGAGCTTATCGACTTCCAAATCGTCGACAAAATAAACTCCTCCGCTGTTTTTCTCACGGCATAAACACCTTTCCTTTGTTTTGCTACTGTTTGCATTTCAGGGCTGGGATCCACGCACCAAATCCGTTTTTTTTAGTTGCCGCGCTTCAAAAATTTTCTCTGCAAAGAAACCAGTCCCACTGCCGATGTCCACTACAATATGTTGGGCTTGAACACCATCCAAATATTTCATAAGAGCCGCCAGTAAGGCCTCGTCACCTGCTTTGTAGAAGTTGTCAAAATTTTTGGCTACGGAGCGATAGTGATCTGCAGAGAAAGAAGAAGAACCAATTGGCCATAATCAATTTCTCCCATCTGTGATACAATTTTGAACTCTATAGTTCTATCTCCCCAGTATTCACTTACCTGCTGTCTTGAAAAGAGCCCTTTCTCGGGTTTCTTTATCCATAACGCGAGGATGTCAAATCTATAACGAAAGATTAAATATGAAAATCAAGCCACAATCTTACTGAGTGAAACGGACTTGAAAGGATTCAAACGATTCTTCATATTGTTCGGCAATTTTAGTAAGGGCTGATCTTAAGGAGAATCGCTGTTTTCAAAAATAGGTTTCTAGATACCTACACAGCAAAATAAATATTCCAGAATTACTGACACATTAAGATGTGCAGAGCATTAATCCTCTTTCTATCTGAAGTTCAAAACTTGACAGCGAGTAGGATTAATTGTCCAGCCTTGGTTGCTGTGTTTGCTTATGAAGATGATGATGATAATAATAATAATAATAATAATAATAATAATAACCAACCCTTACTAAAATCGTATGCATGCCTAAGTTATGTACAACTCCCATACTAAGCCTATGTCACGGCATTTTTTACAGAGCGATTTAGTTTTAGACTATCTTTTCCCGCGAAAAAGGAAGTTTCGGTACACGTGATACCGCATCATCATCATCTTTCTTTTGTTCTAAAGTTTCTCAGCTTCGCAGATAAACTTTAGAGCAAAAGAAAGTTAGAGGAAAAGTTTCACACGAGAGAATGGGGATCATGGAGCATTGTGATTCGTCATTGGGGTTCCTGCGGGAGTCCCATATTCGCGGCAAATTCAATCTTAAAAATGTTCAAATCGGTCTGTGAAAACGCCGTGACAGGAATATAGGGTGGTTGTACGCTCCTAGTGATGGGCTCCTGATAAAACTAGGCACTATATCACATAGATTTAAAAATGCTGACATTGGTTTTGTAATTATAATTCACTAAAATGCACTAAAATGTTTTGAAATCTGAAATGTCCAATAAATAGCTGTTGCGGTACCAAATACAATCAGGACTTGCCTTCATTTCTAATTCAAAACAAATTTAATTTTATGGAATACAATTGTGTACTGCAGTACACAGTTCACTTAACATCAACCAGTAAAATCTAAAAGTTCAACAGAATCGTACAAGTAAATAAAACTAATTCAACTAAAACTAAGATAACGAAGCAAAGGCGCCTTTAAATTTATTAAAAATATTTCAGCAGATATCTCTTTCTCTGGTATCAACAATATCCAAGTCAATGTTAAAAAAGTCCTTGGTCGAGATCGAGAGCTCTTCTTGAGTATGGTCGCTTCTTCTCGTTTTCATTCATTTTGGAAATCTGTTGGGGCTGGATGTTTCTATGCGATGTGGCATTTGGGTGGCAAACCCTAACATCAAAGAATGCCGATCGTTGATTCTCCCAAAACCCACGAGCATGAATGTCTAATCTTGCGTCAGGAACTGTGTTGGATTCTCTTCTTAATTAATATCCAGAAATGTTCTGTAGAAAAGGCTCGGTTTCTTCATCGTTACATACCATATTTAGGAGGTCAGCCTCCAGATCAGGTAGCTCATTATGACGCTGAGTGACTGGAGAGGAGAGCCAAATGGTATGATCACAATCCTCAGCCTGCCGGTGCTTGAATCAGAAGCAGCCGGTCAAGTTGCTGAGGGATTTTAAGATACAGACAGATCAACGAATCGACCACAATAAACCAGACATCATTGTCCTTGATAAGCAGTCAAGTAGACGTAGCCTGAAAACTGACCACAAGCTGCCAGTTATTGGTGGGCTTCCCTTGACTTTGATAATCACAACGTATTACACTACACTGTTTATTTGTTTTCTTAGATAGCGTCTGAGAAATCTGAACCGTGCCTTAAATGCGATATGTCTTAGACAGTGTCAGGGTTTGAGTGCCTGGGCCGCACCTCCCTACCTATGCATCTGTTGAGTACCCCCTCTTCCTTCACCCGGGGGGGGGGAGGGGGTTCATATGCACAAACATTAAGCACCACCTAGGACTTCGGGGCAGAAACCTCGAAAGCTTGCCAAGGAATCGAAGTAGTTTGGCCCGCGTCCCAGTCGGTCCTCAGGTAGAACAGCCCTATAACAAACGCTGAAGAAGGACCTATCACAATAATCAACCATTACAATCTCTCAACCTAATTGCAGAGTATTTAAGAGAGAGCGAGATGTTGATGAGATAAGTAATCCCTTTCCATTTTCTTTTCCCATTCCGTGTGTCACGTCATGTGCGAAAGGGTTCTGGAATTTGAATGGTTTGAATAGTAGCATTCTAGGAAATAAACTCAAAACAGACGATTTCTTAAGTGTAATCAACAAAGATGACATTTTTGCACTTGCTGAAACACATGCAACTTATGAAACAGAGATGAATATAAGTGAATTCAAACATTTTATTAAGAGTAGGAATCAATCAGATCAGATGAAGAGTTCGAAGCTTCAATTAACAAACTGACGGCAAACAAATCTCCAGGTATCGATAATATATTGAATGAAGTAATAAAAATCGGAAAGGACGCCATTAAAGGGCACTTAGTAAATTTATTTAATCGAATCTTAGTGATACTGGCAAATACCCTGCACTTTGGAGTTTTGGCCTCGTTGTACCTATTTACAAAAAATTACCGAGGTATCACTTTGCTTTCTGCGTTAGGCAAGCTGTTTACATCATTCCTTCACAATCGACTGTACGACTACATGGGTCAAAAACGAATTTTGAAAGTTGAACAAGGTGGTTTTCGAAAAATGCATGGCACAGTTGACAGCCGATCTTCACATTAACAATGCTTATTGACAAGTACGTGAAATCTAAACCACAGAAGCACTGAAATTTACTCTTTTCATGCTTCGTCGACTTTAGAAAAGCCTTCGACTATATAACCCGACAAAAACTATTCGACAAACTGAGAAAAGATGGTATTCAAGGACGTTTCCTATACGTTTTAAAATCCATGTACTCAAATGATAAGTCGGCAGTTAAAATTGATAACAAATTAACCGAATCCTTTACTTGTTTTGCCGGTGTAAAGCAAGGTTGCATGTTGTCACCTACTCTTTTTAATTTCTATCTAAGTGATCTACCAAAATTCCTAAATACGGCGAGTCCAACTGACATTATGCCAGGTAATCAATAAATTGTTTCTTATATGCGGACGATCTAGTGATCTTCTCTAGACTCAGCAAAAAGCCTTGAAATAATCCTTATCAAGCTGGAATCTTTCTGTGAAAATGCCGACTTAAGTGTTTAGTTAGACAAGACAAAAATTATGATTTCTAATAACTGTGGTAAGTCTTTAAACAACTACTTGTTCAGATACGGTGCTGATGAACTGGAAAATGTAAAATCTTATAAATATCTTGGACTCATAATGAGTCCGTTTTGGAAACTTTAATATAATATATACTTTAATATATATTTCTGTTGTCTGTAATTTTTAGTTATTTGGAAATCGTAGTTGATACACTATTTATTGTATAAGACTTCTAAATAAAAAACATGTCCGTCTGTCTGTCTGTGCGCATTACAAATAATTAATATATGATAAAATTAAGTTCAGAATAGCACCAGTATGAATTAAAAATTAAACGTTTAAGAATGTCTTAGTGATAAAATCACTTCTAATAATCAGGTCACTCAAAAGCAAATTTAAAAAAGTCGTTTTGAGCGCCCTTTCAAACGTCAGATTCTCAATCTTTCTGGATTGTTCCACAGTTTGGACGCTGCCGACTGAAAAACAAGACATCGGCAAGTAACAGTGTAGGGAGGAGCCTTGCACTCGCTGGTACCAACAAAGTCACATTAGACCTAATTTACTATGGTTCTGTAATGAAAATATTAAATTAAAGACCAATTTAGTCCAGGGCCGGGGACTAAACACCAACACTTGTAAACTTGCATCGGCCGCACACAAGATTCGCATTAATTTTGCCTTGTTTCACAACTCATCTGGGTCTTACGAACATAGGTATCTTGTAAAAACCTTAAAGGAAAATACGCTAGAGTTTACTTGAAAATAATTCCAAACGTAACAGCGAAAAGCTTACCATTTGACGAGTTCAACTTGGCTGCCTTGGAACACGGAAGTGCTTAGAAAACGTGGGAAACTAGCGCGGGGCTTGGTGGGACAGTTGGACGAAATATAGAACATGGACTGGACTGGCGCCTGGACTAAAAATGACGATTATTGAGGATTATCCTCAACAAGCATGATCAATGTACTTGAGATTTACGAAAAAAATAACTGAATAAATAGAGGACTGGTTTTGGCTGAAAACCATTCACGCTGACTCAAATATATGTCTTGCCACTGAACGTAGGCTTCAGGTGATTGGTCCGAGTCACCGCACCACTACCGAATTAAAAGTCACCGAATGCAAGAATATTCGATTTTCAGAATATTCTGCGTACATAATCCGTATTCACTTATTCCAGAATGGGATCAAGAACAAATGAGCAGAATAGTCCCAGAAAGGCGTACCCCGACATACCACAACTGTTAAGATCATGTCGCTTGTGTGATTAAAACCCTTCAGCGGCGCCTATAACATCAATTTCCGTGCTAGCAAGTCTATACATGTTTCCTTTATTTTGAGATTGGAAGAAAAGGAAACTGTCCTGGGTCGTAACAATGTTTGATCCAACCGCCATACGATCGTGGATGAAATAAACCGGTTTTTCAAACAGGTTACCGTTAAGTGTTCAGTACGCATGCTGTTCTGCTGATTGATACTGAGCCCGAGATGACACTGCGCATGCTCGTTTGACCGCTGGTAGATATCACGTGCAAAAGTTGTTTGGTCGGTTGGCAATGCTGGCGCATGCCCAACAGGAAACGCTGGGACCCAGGACAGTGTCTCCTTTTACTCCCATCTCAAAATAAAGGTAAAGGAGACTCTAGTCTGCGTGACCAGACGCCTTTTTTCGGCTCTTGTTTCACAAGCCGGCGTGTGAAACAAGCGCCGAAAAAGGCGTCTAGGGAAAAGTTCAGTCATCAGCAGATCTCCTACGAGCAGAAGCCAAAGGTGTCCAAGGTTCCTTCGATCGAAGGCTTAAGCTCTTTCCCTTGTTTTATTCAACTCCAAACGTTAAAGTCGGGAAGACGTAAAAATAAAACTTAATTTCTCACCTACCTAGGAGCGCAAACCTTGAAGACATAAAAGATGCAGCGTGAGTATTTGAGGCAAGCGAGAACCAATCACGTATTTTAGCCACCATTTTGGATTAATAAAACAGAGATGGTGAACCGAACTTCACTGTACAACAAATATAATCTCATGTGGGTACTTGTTGCTGACGAGGCCTAACAAGGCTGAAACAGCGTTCCATGGCAGCTAATGCTCAGGCTCAAACTTTATTTGGTAGATTTAAGGGCTAATACGCGCTACCATGTGGCCATAGTGCCCAATGAGTGGCTTTCAGCTTATCTAGACACATTAATTTGTAGGTATTCTTAAACTTTACAACATCACGTTTGAACGCTGTGAAGTGTTCCTCAGGTTCCAATCTTGGTTCCCAGGCCTTCAGCCTCGCTGTCGGGGGAGGGCCCTCTTTTCACTTCATTTTCCGCTTCCCCCCCTAAGCCGGAAATTTTCCTCAACACTTTTGAAATTCCTGTCTTTTATTGTTTTCAATTTTCCATTGTGTGCGTAAGTGTATCAATAGCTTACATCCACAAACAGACATCTTTTTCTGTTCTTCAAAGAGATACCAATAATTCTTGTCAAGTGACGACAATCTCCAAACGGAAAAACAGGATATCTTGTCATTTGAAGACTTTCAAAACATTTAATAAACTCTGGTTCAACCACTCTTTTTTCCAAACTTTACCTTTATCTGCATCCATAAAACACCTTGATTTAAATTCAAGAGTCATTCAACAATTTACCAGACCTTACATATTTCAACGAGAATTGCAGATCTCAAAGTACGTGATCAAACAATGTATACAGAGTTCCGGATTTTATAAAAACGTGACGTCATATCTTCGATCAAACAAACTGTATTTACGATCGATAGATGACATAGACGGCAAAACCGCAACACAACATGCAAATTTATAGACAAAAGTGATGTTTACCCCTAAGCAGATTAGCATTTATGTAAGAGAGCCTAAATCTTTTTAGTTAGTGGGAAGGATTTATCTCTTTGTATGAGCATCAAACCTTTGATAGATGTTCAAAGTTCTGAGTTTGTGGAGGGGGAGATAGACATCACGTTATAAAAGACTGCAGCGGTGGGTTTTGCAATGTAATGATCTACCGGAAACACCAGCAAAACAATGTATCCTTGAATCATGTGTTCTGCACTCTGTATGTCCTTGCCTTATGGTCCAAGGACAAAATATTGTGACGAATTTCAGCTGGAATCGGATAGATAAAGTGAAATCGTCAATTGGAAGTTTTCTTTATTTTATTTTCTTTATTAAGTTGGCGGGCTGACAAATGGCAGTAACCTATCATATCCCATACACACCCTTCTGTCAACATGTCACACCAAAATCGTATTCTATTACATCATTACTCACAAGTGCCGAGTCACCTCAGAGTTTCAGATCGTGTATTCATACTTGACCTTTGCCTATAAACTCATATCTAGCGTGTTTCTCGATTTTTTAAGGCTAAACCACAACCAAAACCTTAACCTGTTAGTAAACATGGAATCTGCCTCATCGCAGAGGTTAGCTCGTGGAAATTCAATGAAGATTTTTCGGCGAAATTTGCTGTATTATGTTGTTCACTTGATTCTTGTAACAGCTGTATCATTACCAACGATATTATACCTCTTCCAGCCGGATCACCCGTCCCACTCCAGCTTAAATGGGTAAGCAAACTTTCTTGATTCTGAAGTCCATTGTGTCAGTTTTGGTACAATAACTACATAGAATTTTTCTTCCCTTCGAACCTGAGCGTTCTCTTAGAGGGATAAACAGTGTAGAAATTTAAAACTCTTTGGACCACGGAGTCGCAAAACAACTTATTTTCAAGTGACTTGTTTACAGGCAGTAAACAGCGCCCTAAGATGACGCAGTAAAAACCGCCATAGTTACTCTAGTCGTCGGTTTCTTTTTCATGCGCCCTGTACCAAACCGTTGAGGTCGTACCGTGTGAAGGCTAGTCTCGCATGAGGCGGTCACATATTAAATCCGCTTTCCGCGACATGGTAGCCAGGAGTTAAACCAACAGCAAAGGTTTGTCGACCTTTGTATGTATTTTCCTCGAAAAGACATACGACTTCATGATCAGCTCAGAAAACCCTAATTTGTCATGCTCCCAAAATATCAGTTTTGTTTACACCGTTATCAGAGAATGTCAGACGTATTTTAGGAACATCGAACCGTTTTAATGCTATTTTATTCGGATTGTTTTGCACACTTCACATCAGGAGTTAAGTGAGCGAACTCCTCTGAAATACCTACTCGGAGTTAACTTTAAATCATTGAAGACAACTTAGCCGTCAATTGTGGCTGCACGAAATAAACCTTTTTTTAAACTTTCAGTTTTCAGTAGAAAACTTTTGGTTCGAAACCCTCCCGTGGTTTGATCTTCCTTGCGAAGAAATACTCAGTTATGTAATCAATTCTGGCTTTGACTCATACTTTTGGCCACTACTCGCGGGAACCATTAAAATCACCTTTCCGGTGATACCGTACAAGGTGAACTTAAAACTGCAATTTCCGAGTTTGTCAGGGATGAAATCGTAAAGGAGTAACCATAAACTTTCACAGTTTATATGTCGGCTTTGATTCGTCACTTTAACTGTGTCGTGTCGACTCTGTCAGGTAAAGAATAAAATTCAAGTAGACGTTGGTCTTTGGGGCGAGATATTCTCTGTGAAACGTCCCACATGATTTACGTGACTCTTGACAGTCCTCCTATATTTTTATCATGGACCAGGTGAAATTAGTGCTAACGATTTCTGTCAGCGAACTGATTACAGTCTCCTATCAGTAGGTTGCCTTGGGTGAGGCAAGTCTCGACTTGTCTAGAATTAATTCTATTTTACTATCAATCAATTGGAAGTGGCAGCGCTGGAAAATAGAAATCACGGAAATTTTCACATCGACATTCACGATAACGAAACACGCTCAGAAAAGTCCAACGAATCTAGAATTTCTGGGACAAAAACAGATGGAGAGGGGGCACAGCTTTCATGAGCGACGTGCGAAATTCAGGAGTTTGTCCGCCGCGCGAACGTGGTAGTTCAAACCACGTTACATAACTCCCCTCTCCGATAAACTTGTCACCAATCGCATTGACTTTTTGGTCTCTGCATGTTTTATTTCAATCACAGTTTGAAGCTTCGTTATAGGGTTTCGATGTCTCAGTCGTAATGTACATCATAACCTTTATATACGTCAGTCAAAATTCTGGGTCTCCATGGCCATCCATATCGCCGCAGGATTTCTATTCTTAATCGATCCCATACTACCATAGCATTTGGAACAGATGTTCCTTATTCCATTGTGCAAGTGACCTTTATAGTTTCTAACCTTGACCTCCCTCTCGTTATGGACTCACTCTACTTTTCAGACTTTTAGCCGTCAGAAATACATTTTTTTTAGCGGAAAATGCAACAACAGCTTTGTTTAGGTCGTGTGCACGGTAATAAGATCTTCACGTGTCGTAAATTGAAAACTACTAGAATTCCTGCTTTTTTGTGACGTCTCATAGTGGCTCAGCAATTCTGAGGTCGACCGAAACACTCCCCCGCTAGCTTCGACTTTAACATATCTAGGCGGCATTCTTTTACCGGTACGTGGCTAACTTTATTTAATCCTTTTTGAATTTGAAAATAAAAACAATACAGTACTTCACACCTTCATAGTTTTCAAACGTTTACTGAGTTCTTAGCCAAGAACAGCTGTGTTTGAAACCTTAAAGCAAATTAACCCAGTTCAGTTCATTTTGTAAAAAAATATTTTGCTTTTTGTGTGGTGGAAATGTCAAGACCTAACAAGCGAAATACGTGATAACATAAATGTCTAGCGAAGAAAATCAGACGTAATGGTATGTGGATATATCGGGCAATGACAAAAGCAAACACAACAAATTAGTGAAAATTCCACTAATACGAGGATTACGTTTATTGTTCTTGCGTTTATCTCTATGATTCTTTTTGCGGCAAAGTTAGACAAGCAAATAGGTTGCAGGAAGGGAAGTGAAACATGCCAATAAGTGAATAACCATTACCGCCTGGAAACAGGATGTACGCAAAAGCTATCATATAAAACAACACGAAAGAGAACAATAAGCAACAAAAATTGTCAACAACCTTATTAGCGACGAGGTGGTTAATCGTATTGTCCTTATTTTCCGCCAGATCAACTTATCTGAAAAGAAAAAAAATAATCGTAATTTTTAATACCACAACAAAATTCCAAATCCAGCTGATTGCATGAGACCAACATAAATGGCTGTAATCGTATCGTTAATATTTTAAAATCAATTTTCATCAAAAGGTATCCTGAGGTGTCTACTGTGTCGTACGTCCACATAAATTGCTATTAATCTTCCTTAAAGGAGATTACCAAGCGTGTGGGATGTGGTAGGTGTTACCTCTTTAAACCTTTGTTTTTCGTGCATACGTTCTAATTTGCCTTTTTTTTTTTTTTCAGAACCATTTTAAATGCCACAGGAAGTGAAGGGGCGGTTAGGTTTTACAAACATGCACTTGCAGCCGGAAACCTTACCTCAAACGAAGGTAAACTTACCCTCTGGTTCTATTCAAATTAAGAAACTAACTATCCATTATTTCCAAGGATTAGAGATAGAAGTGTAGAAGTAGAAAATGTAGAAGACGTCAGTCCACTAGATTACACGTGATTCATATTTCCCTGTGTAACGTTCAACAGATCTACCTCGCGAGTGTAACTCGCCACTAATCCTCGATCAAGAAGGTGGTCAGTGCCGTCCACCCTGTTCCTGGACCACTCAGTCGCCTTTAACCCAGGAGGTATACTTTAATATCATCGTGGTGGGCCTGTGGGCAGCCCTCATCGCTACAATTATTACGTTTATAACTTGGGCGTGCATTAAAAACCTGTAAGTATACTTTAATTAACTTCTATATAAACTGGTGTATGCGTCCTCCGATTCTGTGTATGTTTGTATGATTACCAAAGTAATTTCATTTCATTTGTAAACTTGCCTGGAAAGCCATTCATGGAGTTAACTAATAAAACTATTATTAACACAAATTTTCTTCGCCAAGAATATTTTCTGGCCAATGAGAATCTTACAAAAACTCAGCCATGACCAGTGGTCCCCTTCTTTTATCAGGCTTGGTGCTTGGTGCTGGTTGCGTGTTCCTCCGAGCTGAATTGGTTCACTATTTAGATTCACTTAAGGTATCATGGTAGGTGGATTGACAGTGTTTGGAAATCGCGCCCTTACGCTGACGCTTTGAAAGAAAACCTCATCAACCTATACATTTTCTGAAAGCTTAATAGTTATACAGTACAATAATATCTTTGAAATTTTCTAAAAAGTCAGTGTTGAAGTGATATTAAAAGAAATGCCCAGAAACACTGCTTCGCTTAAATTGGTTCGTTTCCGCGCGTGAATTATCGGATCGGCGCGATTAATATCGGAAATGTTTTCTCACACATCACCCTCATAAACCGTGTCTGCGATTTTCCAGATGCGGTTTGGTTTTTTTTTTACAACCTCCTAAAGTTTGATGTTGTCCATGCGGACGTTCCTTTGTACAAAAGAGGCCATAACTCGGAAACGGAAGCGAAATTTAACAAAGCCCGACACGGTTTTTCGAACAAAGCATCCTTGAAAATGGCTGCCGATTTTCAGCTAATTCCGTCGGAAGACGCGCGTAAACGAACTAAAAATGTTCACCCTTAT
Organism: Galaxea fascicularis; assembly: GCA_948470475.1. Classification (NCBI taxonomy): domain Eukaryota; kingdom Metazoa; phylum Cnidaria; class Anthozoa; order Scleractinia; family Euphylliidae; genus Galaxea; species Galaxea fascicularis. The sequence goes on along the minus strand of OX419343.1, from coordinate 25,528,015 downwards.
ATGCAGTTTTATGTTATCGAGAAAAAGACGAAAAACGTTTTATGAGATTTCTGTGATTAGGTGTTAAAAATCCCAGCATGTAAGAAGATTTAATGACGCATTGACAGATGTCGGCACGGGCTTATGACAACTTGAATTAAACAGACGTCTTCAATTCTGGCACGAAAACCAATTCGTTCTCTAGCGATATTTTCGTGCGACTGTCACTTGTTGCAGGTTGCTCTACGGCTTTATTGGCGGGACTAGTGCCCTCCAATAACCATTTGTCTTGGCTGTAGTACGACCCACGGTCGCTCAGAGCCAAAGATCTTGCTTGTTCCACACAAAATTCCTTGATTCCAGATTTTCGCTTCTTCGGCTTCTTCGAAGACGCAAACGGACAAGACGTTTTCTTGTGTTTTCGTCCCGACATTAAGAACTTCAAAAGCTAAGCTTGTCAAGAACAAAAGCCAACTAGCGATAAAAACAACCGAATCAAGAACAGTTCGCGTGCACGTCTCTTTCGTTCAAATTAACTATCACACCGCATTCGCGTTACAGGTGACAACCGAAGGTAAATATTAATTAGAGATGACAGGAACTTGTCAACGCATCGTCAGCGGTTAATGAGATTCAAAAAATAGTTTTTCTCTTTATCTTAAAAAGCAAAAAAGCTTTTTTTCCCATTCTTTTTGCAAAATATTTATCTCAGTCTTCTCAATTTGAACAGCAAAAAAATTTTTTTTTCTATTTTTGTTAAAATCCACCTACCATGATACCTTAACATTGATTCCATGTTTCCCTGCTGTGTTTACCAGCTGTTCAATTCCCCTCGTTTGATATCGGCTGCATGTTACTCCGAAAACTGTTTTCCCGCGTTTTGCACCGGCAGCCTTTTCCCCGTGCTTGGCACAATATAAATTTTTGACCGCCAGATGCTATTGCTTACAGTATGCCACAAACAATTACGAACACTGTTAAGAATTCCTTGCCCTTGTCATAAACAATCCTTAATCCTGTATGCGTTTTCCTTTCAGCCGCAAGTTTCCTCACGTACTGCGATTTCACATCATAATCTGCTGCATTATACTCGGTACGTAAAACGTTTTTCATTTAGTATACCCCTGGTCATTCAGACTTCACGTCTTCAGCTCTCTACATGTTCTTACATTACTACGCGCGAGGGACCTTTCCTATTAAGCCTCAAATGATGGAACTGTGGTGTAATGTTTCCTTACAAAAATATTAACTGATACAGAGTCATTGTTTCAAGTTTTGACGAGAGAAAGCTTAGCTTGTAACGGAACCACAAATGAACCTTGTCATCACCAAAAGCAGTGAGGTGTTGCTGGGAATAACGATGGTGTATATAGAAAACTATTAATTTCCTTCCCGTTTCCCTCCCATTTAGCTAACTCCAAGATGATTCCCGTGCACCTGTCACCAAAGAAAACATTTTGTCGAGATCACAAGTTTTGGGAGCCTGCTGGACAATCATCGATGTTCACCGCAATTTCAGGTAATCTAAAGGTATAAATGTTGGGCAGTGGAGAGGGGAGTTGATGCATGCGAGTCGTGCAAAATGGTTACGAATGCTAGAATTGAGAAACGTTTTGTCTCGTATGATCAGCAAATAAAGCTGGACTCACCGAGGAAGAGTTGGAAATAAAATGTTGACGAAAGAGGGATGGCTTGGAGGACTCTGTGACTCCTTTCGTGATCTCAGACTGATAGTCTCCCCATTATTTTAACTGGAATTCGTGCTGTACTTGTTAGGAGAATTTGGAAAAAGAAAAATAATCTATATTTGCTATCGTCTTTTAATATCTCTCTTCCCTTTTTTCCAGGAGCCATTTCACACTACTTCGGCTTGGCCCATTCATTCTGGGCCATGTGTTTTGTGGCAAACACGTACGGTGTGATCATTCACCATAATAAAGCGGTCTTCAGACACCCAGTCAAGATACATCTAATACAGTCTGTTTTAGGCTGGCTGGTGCCCGCGATGATTGTGGGTAGCTGTGTGTTTTTGGCACCTCCTGGATACAAGTTTTATTTCATGGATCTCATGACCGCAGGCATGGCGAGCATTCGAATGGCTTACTTTGCAGTCACGTTGCCCATGCAGATCACGTTAGGGGTGTCACTGTGTTTGCTGTGGTCTATTGTATGGCATCTAAGAAAGGTAAACTGTTTCTAAGTTGTTCTATAATCAGCACACAAACAGTGTTGGAGTGCAATTAGAATCAGAAAAGTTGATGCAACTTACTTGTACAACCTGAAATCTCGTGGTGTCTTCACTGACACAAAACCTTCAGACCGGTAATTTTCGAAGCCACTTTTCCAGTTTGCCGATTGAACATAGAAACATAAGCCTAGAATACAAAACTTAATTTCAAACCACCTGTTATATAAGTATACTGTACTGCACGGAACGTCTCATAACTTTCAGTTAAACTCGTTTAGGTCAGCTTTTGAGCATTCTCGCTTGTCTGTGATATGTACAAGCGTCTGAAGATAGTTACGATGCTAGGACTTGTCTAGCCGGGAACAGCTGTTAGGAGTCAACATTAGTAGGTCAAACAATGAATCGTTTTCGCTGTCTGCCATTGCACATAGGGAGCATGATTTGACTCACTTTTGAATCTTAGTCGTGTGTTTTCCTTAGGCTCGTCTGGACACGACCAAAAGTGTAATCCGCGCGGAAGAGGAGAGACTCTCCATGCGGCGAGTGGAGCGGCAGTTCCTCAGTATGGCGGTTGTGATGCTCTTTGTAGTGGGACTGGTTCTTTCAATCAACACAGTGACCCTGTACCGCGTCGAGAACTTTGTCCACGAGGCTGAAGTTTACTTTAACTGTCTTCAGGTGAGGTAACTCTATTGAGTAATGTATATATGTAATACTTAGGTTATTCGGCGATAAAATGTCTGACAGTTCAACCTTCTGGTAGCTGTCTGGTGATCAGAATACACGTACACAGGACACAGTGCTCTGGTCTTTGGTGTGTCCCTTGCGCCGAGATTTCGATAATCAGTGGGTAGTTGCAATCTGACTGGTTTCCTTTCTTCGCTTCCAAGCACTCTCCATGCGGCAATTCGATTGTAATGTAAAATGAGGAACTTCAGGAAAGTGTTAGGAATCTCTCAAAACGCAGACAACCATAATTGCCTAAGACCCCTTTTAGCCCTTGCCTGTAGAGAAAGGCTTAATACTTCTACTTGTCAAAATTAGATGAGCAATTCTTTATCGACACATTCATGTTTTTTTTTCTATGTTTAGGCATCTAGGGATTGCAAGTCACCCTGTTACAACACCGTTTTGGCAGTAATAAACATTGTAGCGCCAAGCTTCGCATGCATCGCGTTTTTCTTCTTGTTGTTCATGAACAAAGAATGCCGACAGATATGGAAAGACTGCTTTGAAAAGTGCAAGAAGATTTTCCAGTGCTGCAAGCCTCCTCCAAGGAAAATTCGGGCGGATACAAATCGGTCAAGATGTTCATCCACACTCACAGTTCTATCTGATCGCAGAGCGTCGGAGCTTTTCACTTTCAACACGGTTGATCCTATATTAAAAGTGAGTCATCCATACCTTTTCCCAAGTCAGGTGACAAGAACACAAGTGGAGAAGCCAAGGTCTTCCACCTTAACGTTGCCAGTCTCGAATCAAAGGATGACTGTCTCAAATGTGGAAGTCGAGATTCGAGTAACCCCGCCGGAATTGAGTGAGTTAGACGGGCGAGTGAGATATAATTCGGTTCCCGTATTTCCTCCTAATGATGAAGACATTGAAAAAATTAACTTCAACTTAACTTCTCTGAATTCACCTTCAAGAGATTCAAGTGTCCTTGGAAGTAACAGTAGCCTAGAATCAGATCTAAACAGCGACACTCAACTTGAAAAAGAAACTTTTATCCAAGACATTGAAGCTTGTTCTTCCAACTTATAGCCCGCGCACGATCTTCACACCAGAAGCTCATTGGTGGTCTTTCAGAAACGTTGCAGTGGAAAGGAGTCTTCGGCAATGAAACAAGAACAAGGACTATATTTTTGTGACAGAAATGAAAGACCTTTGATGATCACCGTTTAGCGTTCCAGCTGGAAAGCATTTAACACTTTAAACCTTAAGATCAAAATTTAAATTATCCTTGTATAAAGTTAAGCTTAATTAACGAGTGGCAGAGTTTCATCAGTACTCCCCCTTGCCCGAGAAAAGTAGTGGCCACAGACCTGTCAGAAACCTCTATTTTTTCATCGGTACTTATTTAACACGCACCTCTATGGTTTCAGGGCTAGGGTCCATTGTCTCTGTTGTTTGTTTATTGTTTTCTCAGCTAATCCTGTGAGTTGTTCCGAGAGCTGCTTGGCAGCCTAAGAAAAGGGGACGCGAATAGGCCATTTCCGAGTTCATGTCTGCCTCCTCTTCAAAGCGAGTCTAAGTGCGAAGTTTTTGTTATGAAAATTAGTTTTCATTCATATATAAAGTAGAACTAATTATCATCACAAAAACTTCGCACTTAGACTCGCTTTGAAGAAGAGGCAGACATGAACTCGGAAATGGCCTATTCCCACATCCATTCTGTAACTCCCTTGATATAACATATACGTGGGCTAAAAGACCAGGCAAAGGCACGCAATGCGTACACGTTACCTCACCCGAACACAACGCAAACTTGGCCTCGTACACAAATGTCACATCCTTTTGTTGTCCTATTTTACACACTATTATCTTGCTTTGTAAACCTTTAAGTCAATAATCAGGTGCGAATTACTTTTGCTTTGTTGAGCCTTCTATTAACGATAGATAGCATGTAAATGCGGTCTTGATAAGCGATACGGATGCAGATCATATTGGTCGTCAAAGAGACTTTGAATCAATACCCATTTTCTCCTCTGTGTTTTGAATACATTTCTTGCATTGTTAGTTGAGAGTTGGGGATCTTTCCTTTTATTTTTGTGCCATGTATCATTTGCATGACTATAGAGCAAGTCAGGAGGAAATAGGTACTGGTCTACAAACATAAATGAGAGCCCCTCCCTTATAGACTGAATTTTGTTCAGATCTCTGACTTTCCAACACTCGATCGGGTGTTATACAAGAAAAAAAAAAACGAAAAATCATGCCGTTACAGTGAATATATTTTTGTGTTACATCATTGTGAATTGCAGGAAATTGAATTGATTTAGCCTGTTCCAGATTGTAGAGAGCTAAGAAACCGGGGCCTTTTGTTGTTGTTTTTTTCCTAACGACGCTATAACAACTTAAACAGTTTACCTTCAGGGGAACTAAGTAGCTGTAGCTGAGCAACTAGATATGATCGACATTTCATTTTATCTCTCAGTTAGTACACGCGCTGTGATTGGTCAATTTTGCGGGCCGTATTTTTACTGTACGGCCCGCTAAATTTGAAAGTTTCCTTTCAGGCGCGCTCGATTAACCTCAGAGATAATAATAAATATATTACAAACCTCGTTTTCTCGGTCCGTACTGTAAGTTACGGATACCCGTTTTTTCCCGTTGATTTATGGCCCGCGCGCGAAGTGAACGGAGAAAAAACTCGGTCTGTAACTTACAGTACGGACCTCGAACTCGGCTAGTAAGAGGTATTTATATTTAATAGAGAACCCGGTCAAAAGTTAACAAACGGACGGTTTCGTATGCACTTATGGAACAAACTGGATGTAATAAATCAACATATTTATTTGAAAAAAGGGGGTAGTTTCTAGAGAAACTGTGTCGGTGGGGTAGTAGTACACAAAAATTTGGTATTATCAACAGAGTTGATAGTGTAAATTGACCACCGTACAGGGATTCTAAAAGCTGACGTTTCGAGCGTTAGCCCTTCGTCAGAGCAAGTCATTTATTTGAAATACTGTCAATTGAAATCTGCAGCATTTTTTCCTGGTTCTCGCTCCGGTTGAACTGCGCTTTAGGATTCAAGCGTCATGTTGGACTTCAGATTTACTTCTGGTCATTTTTATTGTTTGTAAAAGCCAATCAGAATCGAATCTAACGAAGGATGCGTTGCAAGGAAAGACGGTTCGAGGTACGAGATTGGCCTCGAGCGCGCCGTTCTAACTCGTGTAGCCCTTACTCGCCTACCCTGACCTGAAACTCTACAAAAAGCCTGAGTACATGAGAAAGATCTATATCACAGCAAGACACTCTGCTCACCCACCCACGCCAACGTTCTTCAAGGCCTCATTTCCCATGACTTCTTAGCCTGCGTAGCAGACGTTCGAGGGGGAGGGAGAAGGGAAATTTGGGAGCGCCTTCCACGCAGGCTAGTGATTTTCTCATCTCCTTTGATATCTTGACGCGATCACAACCGCGGGTTGCCGGTTGAAATTATTCCAACATCACGTACTTCATCAAACCGTGTACATACACGTCCTTAGGTGAGGGCCCTTTGTTTGAACAGCACAAACAGATGTTACGTCTCCAGAGGCTATAATTCAGATTCGTTCGGTTAAATTCATAATTTTCCTTCCTTATATAGAAGTGTTACCTATGGAGTGTTGCACAGGCTTTCAATTTAAGTCAGAAATGAAAAATGGATCACTTAGCGTAACGATAGTCATGGGTTCAAATTTCTTTCTTTTGTAATTGATGAGACAACCCCCCTGACATTTCCTGTTTCTCGTCATTTATTAATAAAGCATCAAATAGCTTCTCTCTTCCGTCTGAAATGTCGCAAAAACACAATCGTTAATCGAAATGAAACAGCATTGTGTGTAAACAGGCTACTAACATGAGGTAATTAACATCCGCAGTCAAAACTAGGAGTTACGCGGAGTAACTATTTTTGACCTCTGTTTCTAATCTCTTTGTGCTTCTTGTTTGTTGGCGATCGATAAATATATCAACATAGTTTGCCTACCAAAAGCGATACTGAAACGTAATCCTTCTTATCAGCATGGAATCGATGTTGTCAGAGGGGCGAGTGCGCTGGAAGTCGATGAAGCTCCCTCGACTAAATCTGCCTTATTTCTTGGTGCATTTTGTGCTTTTAACAGTGGTCACTTTGCCCACGATATTCTACATCTTCCAGCCGGATCATCCTCCCCACTTCAGCTTCAATGAGTAAGTAAATTTTCTTTATTGTTTATGATGTTTAGGCGCTGAGTCGCTCACATACGCCGAAGTACATGTTGTTCGACGCAGTTCGACTCAGAGAGGAGCTGACTGATACAGCTACTGAATTACACCGTACCACTGTTTTGTTCGTGAATGTGCAACATCACACATGATGAATATCAATCCCCTACTCATATAAGGTGATAACGGCGCTCTCTGTAGAAACTTGCTTGAGAGAATTCTTGCCTGAGCTGCTAACAGAAACGGTGTCGTCTGATTCCAATCAAAACAAAATCTTATTGCATAACCTTGCGAGAAAACTTCAAGACTCACGTGCCACCATTTCGAGCAACATGACCGAAGTGAATTCCTTTGGCGAGATTTTCAATCAACACATCCAGACGACTTTCCGAAAAAAAAATGTACCCTAATCAGCGTCTGTTGCTTTCCCTAGCTTTTATAAAATCGACAAATTAGACATATATACACCGGGGGAGATTGTAAAAAGCGAAGCACAGTGCACATTTGTGTCCTCATTAGCGATGCATACTCATTTGTTTCCAAACGAGTTTGGTGAGCGTCTTTGATAAACAAAAAAAGGACAGAGTAGGAAAATTAAATCGGTTCGAGAAAAAAACTTTGTATGAATTTGTAACGCTTTTGTCAACCGAAATATATAATTTTTAGTTAACTTGTTAGTCTCTCTGTGACGAATTTCGTACACCCCCGCATGAAACTCTATCATGTGGTCTTCAAAATCGGGGCCGTACGACATTCTTTATCGATTTGTCTGACGCTCACCTTTATTGATCGTTCGCCAAAGACGATTTTAATTGTTTTTCCAAGCGCTTATTCATATTCTCCCTGCTGCCTCATATCAACAGAAGTAACACTTCTTCTTATCGGGGCTTTTATATAACAGCTCATCCGAGAGACATTTTTTACTTCGCCCTTCGCGAACTGTTTGCTGGTGTGATTTGCTGGCCCTCGTAGGTAGGTCCCCGAGAAAAGAGATACAGTAAACAAAGAAAATGAAAGGGGCTGGATTACATAAATAAAATATGAATAGAATGTTATGAATAGAATGTCATCACCTGGGGTAGCGAAGAAAACGAAGACCCCGAAAACGAAGATCGAAGATCGAAGACCCCAAAAAACGAAAACAAGACCCCAAATCACGAAAACGAAGACCCCTGAACACGAAAACGATTTTTTAAATTTTTAGGGAATCGACCAGCGTGCGAAAATGAACTCGATGGAAAAGAGACATTCGTCCAACTTATATTATGCTGTAGTTCTTTTCATTTACGATGGTCCAGTAAGTAGAAGCAGGCGTATTTCTGGCTGTCGCTTCTCATCTATGTTTGGCAGAGAGACGCGACAGCCAGAAATATTCGTCAGTCGATCAATTTATTAATGTCAAAGCGTCGCTTTGACTTGTACCATTTTTTAAGGAAGAAAATAAACGTGCGAAACACGGAGTGGGGGGAACTACTGCCCCCCTGCGCCCCCCTCCCTCCCCCTCCCCACTTCTCCACCACCTATGGCAATAAAGTACAATACTTCACTACTCCTTCCAACGTACTTTATCAGACATAATTTGTATATGTAATAATTAATTATTGCTAATGAACAGCATTTTTCCCTTTATACCAACTCGACGTTACGTTTCATGTTTCCTTGGCACAAAACTGCGTTGAAGCATATAATAATTTTTAAACAAAAGTAAAATTTAAAAAGCCCGACATTGCGGGTCTTAGTGTTCTGGGGTTTGGGTACTTCGTTTTCGTATTTTAGGGTCTTCGTTTCCGTTTTCTGAGGTCTTCGTTTTCGTGTTCCGGAGTCTTCGTTTTGTTTTTTGGGGGGTCTTCGTTTTCTTCACTATCTACAACCTGGACGTGATTTGAATTTGTGATGGAAATCTCAAACTACTAGCGTTGTTTCTACTACAGTCAAGATTTACCGGAACTACATTTTGTGTTTCCTTTTGGTTCCTTTCCAAATGAGGTGGTAATGTATTATGTAGAGGGGAAGGAATAGGAGGATTGCAAATCACCTTAATAATAGCAAGGTTGAAGGTGACTCTACTCGATTTCAACTTTTGATACTGTCCACGTAACGAGATTATAACCGAGCCTGGGATCATGCAGGTCGAAGCGTGTATAGGGTACCGTCAGCTGGTTCGGAAATTGTTAAATCCTGTGAAGTTTATTTTCAAAGAGTTTATATTTCTTGAAGCTTACTGACACTTGATCAGTTCATAAATAAACAAACAACGAGGGATGATTCGTGTTTTCCACCATAAACAGCAAGGGACCTCTGAGCCTATGAGGGGGAGGGGTGGGGGGCAATATGAAGTACTTTATTTGAAGATTTCAAAATCAGAAAGACATGTTGGAAACAATTAATACCCAAACGTGATGGTACAGTTTAATTAGTTTTTCAAAGCAACAAATACGGCTTCTTTGGCTATGGTTAGAGGACCGAAACGGTTTGTAACTTGAAAGAATCGGGCCGACGTCATTTTCGAGTTTTATCTTTTGTCGTAGAAAAAGGCCAAATATATAGACTGAATATCGTTTGCTATACCATGATCAAATCTTCATATCTTTCTTTTGATTTTCTGGGAGGTTTTTCGTTGTGAAATAAGCAAAAAAACTGTGGTTATATACCGGAGGGAGAAACTGAAAAATTTCTGTTCTCGGTCAAAACGTAAAGCTGAAACGCAAAGCTGAAGGACGCGGAGAGTTCGTAACATTTGACGACATTTACGTAGACTCGCCAAAACAGTGTAGGTTGGGAGATTGCCATTTCCTTCTTTTTTTTGTTTTTCGTTTTTTCTCAATACTTTTAGTTGATCTGCTTTCTAAATATTTTTTCAGGACCATTCTCGTCCCCAGAGCCAACGATCCTTCTGGCCTGCGACAGGGATCGAGAGCTCTGGCTAGTTCCGAAATATGCGCAGTCGCAGTGTAGGTGCATTTTTTGTAACCGTTGGCAACCACTGTTGTTTCAAACTTCTGAGTTTGCGTAGAAAGCCGGAAGTCCATGGTTTACGGATCTCCTCGTTTGGAGCTAGCCTGAGCTCTCGAACCCTGCCGCAGGCCAGAAGACGAGATTGTTTCAGGACAATCTCTCTTTAATTACCATACAGCGCATGCGTTGCTTTCTTCAACCTTGACCGAGAGAGAGGGTTGTCCCTCCGTCCGCCTTCTGTCAAGCCTCTACATCTATTGATAACCTATCATGGATTTAATGATACTCTCCCCCACTGTAACGATAACCAGGTCGCAAATTTGAGTCAAAGGTTTCTGTTCTTTGTGTCCGTCATTCGTTTAACCCGGGCGAACTTTAAGAGCGTCTGCGTAGAGCATGGTACAACCACGATAAAGAGCAAAATGGGGTGATTTAAAAAAAAATGTATATATCCATAACATACTAAGGTCGCAAAAACGGGAGGAAAACTGTTCTTCATTTACCGGAACGACTTTTGCGTCAAATTTTCGTTGTCATTCTTTTGTTCTGACTTTGAATTGTAAAAACGTAGTAGCATCCTCTAAACTATTCGGTAATCTAGCTGATAAGTCTCGAGTAAATATAGAAAACATAACTCGATCAGTTTCTTCCGAAGGGGATAGCAACTCTTCAATACGAGTTTGAATTATTGAAGTGTTGAATCGTGTATCGTTGTCAAACTATGGCAAAAATAATTTGCATTTATATTGCAACTGTATTTTCAAATTCTTCTTCAGAACTTTGCCGACGAAAAATCAGGGAATGGTCAACTCAACTTCAACTTCAACTTCAACTTCAACTTCAAGGTCAAACCAAACGTCTGGTCAAGGTAAAAATCAGTGATTAGCTCATTGAATCTTTATCTGCAAGTTTTCTGAATTATTCTTGTTACTTTCAGGAGCACCTTTTAAATGCAACTCACCCCTAGTTGTTGATCAGGACAGTGGCCAATGTCGACCACCGTGTGACTGGACGACACAATCTTCTTTGACCCAAAAGTTGAACTATGGGATTGTAGTGACGGGTTTTTGGTTAATTCTGATCGCCACAATAATCACTTTTGTTACTTGGTACAGCATTAAAAACCTGTAAGTATCCGTCTGCATTAATTTTGCTTCAGTTTACGTCCCCGAAAAGATCCAAGCCTTGTTGTTTTTAATTCGACACTCACACGACCTCTGCAATTCTCGTGTACTCTTGAAAAGTTTCAATACTTTCAATCTCATCAGAGACACGTCAGAAATTCAAGCTAACGTGTTTAACTCTCATAGACGCTTATGGTCTCTTATCAACCTCGCTTTTCCCTCACCTGGGGGCGGGGAAAATCGCTGGGAATGAGGTTGCTTCCTTATGGACCCTCAAATATTCCACTACAATCATCCTACGTTTTCACCCTTGTTTAGCGAGCGTAACCGAGCACTTGAATCCTGGACACCCATTTTCCCGCGTTTAATGGTACCCCATGCACGTTTTGACGCCCTCCGGTTGCAGAAGCACTCCCGCCTTCCGCCATTTCCCTTCCCCCCCCCCCCCCCCCCATCACTCTTTAAGGTTGCTTGCTAAATTAGGTCTTTCAATAGTGGTACAAACACCCAAACGTTCTCAAATACACAGCGCGCAACTCTCGCTTTAAATTAACATAAAATTCTTCGGTAGGCTAGATTCATTTTCCTCGTTCGGCGTTTTTCCTCTTTTAGCCGCAAGTTTCCCCACGTTTTGCGTTTTCACATCATGGCTTGCTGCATTCTACTTGGTAAGTATATACTTTTCTTGGTTGCATGCTGTTAAGTTGAATGAAAGCGACAGATTTCAGTATCTATAAACACACGCAGTTTTATTCAAGATGTAAAGTAAACAATGTAAATCTAATATATTGCGTATTGATGCCTGTAAAGAAATGAAACAGGAAAAGATACCCCGTGTAAGATAACAAGGGATTATTCCACGCTGACAGGAAAAGCTAACAAAAATTATTTTTAATTTAAAAGGCTAACTGTTGAGTAATTATCAAGGGTTGCTCACAGTCGAATGAAAGCGAGGAATTTCAGGACCAACGTAAACAATATAAATTTTATGAATGAACACAACACACGCGGTTTATTCAAGGTGTTAACAATATATATATAATTAAATGAAAGCGAAAGGTCTCAGTTTAATTTTTATTATATTCCGTATTGGTACTTGTGAAGAAATGAAACAGTGACGTAACAAGCGTGCGGAATACAAGCACGTGCTACATATGTATACTAGTTACGCAACGCTTTCGAGTGATATACCATGGGATATAGCACGAGTCACTTTTATTTTCTTCAAGGCATGTGTATATGAAAAGAAAATACAAGTGACAAGCGGAGTACATACTCTTTTTTTGTAAGAACCTTTTTTATAAGAACGTTGAGGCTGATATTTGCCAAACTTTTAAGAATGTACTAAGAACATACCCCGCTTGAGAGTCAGTAAACACGTCTTTATTTTGTTCATTTGTTTCGTTGCGTAATGAACCTCTGTGCTTGTTCGCGGCCTCAGAACAAGCCGCCCAAACATGTAACAAGCAACTTCAGATTTCCTGGTCAAGTCCGCTTTGATTTATTGAAATAATATGCCATGTAACTTAAGATCATCTTAAGAATGTTTTCTGGCTCAAATCACCAAAAAAAGAAGAACTTTCAGCCACTTCTTCAAAATTAGGCGTTCTTATAAAAAAAAAAAAAAGGAGTGTATTTCACGGTATATCACGAGGAGGCTTTGCACAACTAGTTTATACCATCTATACCATGTCAGAGAAAATTCATATTGCTACAAAAGTCAATGCGTTACATGTTCAGAGGCCAAAGGTTCGTTAGATTCTCGCCTTCTGATTGGCCATATTTCCTATGGTATGGTTTAATTCATGGTATATCGCTGGAAAGCATTGCATAACTAGCATATGTCATACCATTCGCATACCAAGCTATTATTATATCTCTCAGTTAGTACGCGCGCTGTGATTGGTCAATTTTGCGGGCCGTATTCTACAGTATGGCCTGCTAAAGTAGAATACGACCCGCTAAATTTTGATATTTTCCTTTCCCCCGCGCCCGATTAATATTAATCTCAGAGATATAATAAATATCTTACTAACCTCGTTTTCTCGGTCCATACTGTAAGTTACGGATCCTCGTTTTTTCCCTTTGATTTATAGCCCGCGCGCTTCGTGCCTGGGCCATAAGCGAACGGGAAATAATTCGGTCCGTACCTTACAGTACGGACCTCGAACTCGGTTAGTAAGAGGTATTTCTATGCTATGCTATGCTATGCTATGCTATGCTATGCAGTGCGCTGCGGTGCAGAACCGTGGCGTTCTATGCTATGCTATGCTACGCTATGTGCGCTATGCTATGCGGCTATGTTATGTAATACATATATATATACTTTATAGAGCGTATTTTAATTTTGCCCCTTACAGCTTTCTGCAAGATGATTCCCATACGCATTGGACTTGGAAAGACATTTTGTCGCGAACAGTTGTATTGGCAACCTGCAGGTCACTCTTCCCTCGCTGTCAAACTTCAAGGTAATTTGAAGAGTTGCCGCTGAAAATAAATTAGTGACGCAATTCGGAAAATAAATATCTGTATAGTTTTGGTTCAAAGCAAAGTAAGCAGATGTAGTTTTCGGAGAAGATAAGGCTCGAGTCTTTTAAACGCCTCATCCTCCAAATGCAATGAAAATGATAACGATAATGATGACTACAGGGACATTGATGATCGCAATCATACTTAACGTATATTTAACATTTTTAGGGACATAAGCTTACTTCCTCTCCCTCTGTCATTCGGCGCTTACTTAGTTACGCTCGCCATTGCAATCAAGATGGCGGCAGTTCGTTCGAAGTGTAGATCTTGACTAATAAGGGACTGCTAACATTCTACTGTTTGATGAGAAGCAAACCCAAGCAAACAGAAAGCTGAATATCGTCTGTAAACTAATCTCCCTTTTGTTGCGTGGAGGTTAAGCACCTATTAATTCCCCACCCCCAGGCTCTTACTGAATGTCAATTTCCCGCCCCTGGGGTAACTTTTTCTATCAGAGTTCCCGACCCTGGAACATATTCCCGATTCTGGGGTAACGTGTAAATGTCAAAATCCCTACCCAGGGAAGGCCCTCTCAGTCAATTTCCCGTGGGTATCCCGTCCCCCTCCTCCCCCCCCCCCCTCCACCCTGGGACATTGATAGGTGGATTCGTGTTACATCTTCAATTAAGGCATTTAACTGTTTTCTTTTTGTGATATCGAACTTTCTAGGTGCTACATCTCATTTCTTTGGATTGGCGCTGTCATTTTGGGTGATGTGCTTTATAGCTAACACGTATGCAGTACTTGTTCGAGAGAGACGTGGGGTATTCAAGCACCCTACAAAAATTCACTTCCAGCAGTCCTTACTCTGCTGGCTAGGGCCCGCGATCATTGTGGCCGGCTGCCTCTTCATTGCTCCTCCTGGTTACAAGTTTGTCTTGGTGGATCTTCTCGCAGTTGGCACGAAGAGCTTTCGAATGGCTTACTTTGCTGTCACGCTACCCATGCAGGTCACGCTAGAGGTGTCACTGTCGTTACTTTGGTCCATTATTTGGCATCTGAGAAACGTAAGTGAGAGTAAGAAAACTGCTTACCAAAAACATTATTTCATAGTATCTCAACAATTCTAAATGATTAACTTTTGACTTGACTTCTAATTGACCATTTATTAACAATTTTCATGATTTTTGACAATCGATTCAGACAAAGAAAAAAACAGAGTAACTCTAATTGCAGAAATTTTGCTGTCAGCTAGCTCCAACAACAGTTACCGCCAGCCAAACCAAACACTCTCGCAATCATGATCTGCTGACCCTAGTGAAAGATTCAATAATATCTTTTGCTGGCTATCACGCTATGGCCAATTCATAAATCATTGTGATGGAGTTCATACAGCAGATTCTTGTGGTCCTTACCATTCACACGTATAACCCGGAAATCTTGATTGAAAAATCAAATCGTACATACCATTTCATGTGGAACGTTTCAGAAATAATGGGCCATCTGCTTAACCAATGAATTTTTTCCGTTATTTTTAAGCTTTCCAACTGATACCTAGTACATTTTGTGATTTATCTATCTTGCACTATACCAAGCTGCAGCATTGAATATTTACACCTAAAATTTCCACCCGGAAAAAATGGTGTAAATGGTAAGGGCCCCTGGGCAATAGATTTTAAATGAAGCGCATTTTCTTAGGGTTGCGCATAATCAGTTTCCGTTTTTTTTTTTTTTGTATAACGCGATAAAAAATTTGCGTTATTCTTGCATGTGCATTAAATCTTTAGAGGAAACATAAACGAGAGTCTAGCGTTTATCTGAATCGAAGCGAAAGCCTATAAACTCGCTCGCGTTCTTAGACAAAATTCTTGAATCCGATTGGCGGTGAGTAGCCGGGGTAAGCAACATTTGACAGTAGCTACAACTGCACAGGCTGTAACAAGACAGCGCGCCACTTTCAATTTGCTCTTTCCCCTTTCTCTCTTCCCTTCCCTTCTTCCCCCTTCCCTCCCTCCCTCCAGCCGCTCCGCCCCTCCCACCCCCCTCCGCCCTTCCCCCCTCCATTCCCCTGCGCTTGGCTTAAAAATGGAAGAAAAAGAGTTAAAAATTAACGGTATTTAACATATTAGCATAATTTTTTCCAGGCTCGTCTGGACGCTACCAGACGCTTGATCCGTGCTAGAGAAGAGCGGGTCTCCATGCGGAGGGTTGAGCGACAGTTTGTCAGCATGGCATTGCTCATGCTGTTGCTTGTGGGAGTGGTTCTGTCAATCAATACTGTCATCATTTACAACGTTCGGAGTTTTATCCATGATTCTGAAATGTACTTTCATTGTCTGCAGGTAAGGTTTATACATCTAGCACAGCCTCTAGCGGATAAAGATACTATGTACTTATTGACTGAGTGGGAGGGCCGGACGGGAAAATATTTTAAATATTTTCCCGTCCGGCCCGACCTAACTCAGTCAATAAGCATTTTATCGTATGGCCTCCTTAGACTCTTCATGAGCGCGTAAAAAGATGAAGTTTTTACAAAAAAGCGACTGATTTGCACATAAAATTGATCTAATCTGTTGTTTGTATTTGCTTTCTGGTTGTAAAATAAACTTACGTGGAAAGAAACGACGAACCCCTCTGAAATCGTTTTGCGCGGGGCCGTACGTGTTCCTAACAGGGCCGTGCGGCTTTTCCGCTCACGCTAATGCAGACGGCCCTCACACGGGGATTTTCTAGATAGTTTTAGAATGAAAGTGCGCGCGGGACCGTACTAGTCATATGATACACACTGTTATCAATCAATCCCCCTCCCCTCCCCCCCCCCGTGTATTCATTAAGATTTTACTGACGTATTCCTCGAACTTTTATCCCTTTGTAGACCTCGCAGAACTGCAAGTCACCAAGCTACAATACAGTACTGCCACTGATTAACCTAGTTGCGCCTGGATTTCTATGTTTAATGTTTTTCTCTTTACTATTTACGAACAAAGACTGCCGTCAGATATGGAAAGACTGTTTCGCGAAATGCGGCAAAATGTTCGAGCTGTGTAAAATTCCTCAAAAGAAACTTCGTGCCGAAACAAATCGCTCGCGTTCCTCTACCATGACAGTTCTGTCTGAACGCAGAGACTCCGAACCTTACACTAATAACAGAATAGATCTTTACAAACTTGTGAAATCAAAACAACCTCTACATCCTTATCCAAGCTATGCTCCAAGTTTCAAAGTGAGAACGAAGAGAAAAAGATCTTCAACATTCTGTTTGCCAGTTACGAAATCAAGGAAATCCTTTTCACAAAGAGACACTGTGATAGAGATTTTGTTAACTCCGCCTCCAACTGAGTTGGCCGGGCGACCCAGAAGTAATTCGCTTCCTGCGGTCCTTTCTAAAGAAATTTGTACATACGTTACAAAGGTAGATAACAAAGAAACTTGGTCATTGGCAAATCAACATGCAATGGATGCTTTGGAACATGGTGGCAGCGACTATTCAGATAAGAACAGTCAAGCGATTGAACTTGATGGAGAAACGTTATCACTGGCGAATGCTCACACAGGAAATGCTTTGGAATGTAGTGTCAGTGAGAACTCACATCTGTAAATCCAAATGAATGATAACAAACAAATTCTATCACTAGAGAGTGGGCATCTAGGAAATGCTTGATTAAGAATGCATTGACTCCGAGGACTCAGAAATGAAAGGAAAACACAAATGGATATGGCGTGACAAATGAAGGTATCAAACATCGGCAAATCACTGTATCGGAAAAAATCTATCAAAAGACAACAAACAACGAGATTAAACTGAATAGATGTTAAAATTATTGTGGATAAAATGAAATAAATACAGACGAGCTCTGTTGGATGGACAAGATTAGTTCCGAATCACTCCACTTGACATTAGGCATCTTGTGAGTTGCCAACCGGGGTAGCGAGGGTAGGTTTCTAGTACTCGGTTATGTTGGTTATGCAAGTGTGCGTGTTACCAATGAGTGTCATTCTCTTAAGCTGTTTTAGTATGAAAATAAGTATCGATTTAAGGTTCCGGTATGAAAAGGAGTATTAACTGAAAGCTCAGGTTTTCCGTTTCTCGAGGGTCCAGACAGAGTGTGCACAGTGTTTGTGTTTGCAGTTCATAACTTTTTCATTGCTAACGGTTTAATTTACGACAATTATTGGACATCAGATCTCCCTACAAACTCACGGCTTTCCCTCGCGCTTTGCCTACCCACCAAGATGGTGTATTTATAAGTCTCCTACGCAGCCGTTCTGTGTCATCACGCAACACTCCTCCGTTGCGTGATGACACAGAGAACAGTAGCGTAGGAGACAATGATATAGCAAGCGTTTCCTTGGGGGCAAAGAATTCCACACAGCCCCATACATTAATTATACGTGCATCACTGTCATACTAGCCCTTTTCCAAATACGAATAGAGTTTGAGTCACAACATGCATGTATAATTAATGTATGGGGCTGTGTGGAAATCTTGCCAAAATCACTTCCAAGGGAAAAAAGTTGTGAAGGACCAGCTGCCATGATAGCCGCGCCACGCGCGAGTTCCCAGGGGTACAATATGTGAACGCTTACATCACGTACTACATGCATCACCGGCGAAAATTTTGTTTGCTGTACATCAGATATCAAACATGGACTTGACACGAAAAATTAAGAGATCAATTTTGGTCGCCAAAGATGACAGTGATAGAAGTACCATATCAGATAGTAGCGAAACTGCTAGTTTGATGCTACGGATTCAGCACGCACAGTCGGTTCTTTCAGCGCTAGAAAACTTGAGAAAGCGCGAAGAGCTCTGCGATGTGGTCCTGAAAATTGCCGAGACAGAGATCAAAGCTCATCGTGTCGTTTTAGCGGCTGTTAGTCCATATTTTAATGCTATGTTTACAGGAGACCTTAAAGAGAGCAGGCAAGATGTTGTTCATTTAAACAACATGGATCCGGTAGCTGTTCAAATGGCGATCGAGTTCGCTTATGTCGCGCAGACACACATCACAGTTCGCAATGTGCAGTCACTTCTAACTGTCGCTTGTTTACTGCAAGTTGAAAGTTTAGTTGAAAAATGTTGCCGCTTTTTTGAGGGCGAACTTCACCCATCAAATTGTCTTGGCATCAGGCGCTTCGCTGAAAGCCATGGCTGTTTTGCGCTCGGGAAAACTGCATACGAGTATGCTATGCGAAATTTTAACCAAACAACACAGCTGGAAGAATTCTTGCAATGCTCTTTAGAGGACGTTCTTGAACTGTTAAGTGAAGATGCGTTGTGTGTCCGACACGAGGAGGAAGTTTATGAAGCTGCACTAAGGTGGGTGAAATACAGCAGAGATGAAAGAATTCATAACATTCCCAAGTTGGCTGAGATCATCAGATTTCCCCTAATGGCCTGGGAATTCTTGGTGACAAAAGTGTTGGATGATGGTTTTATAACAAGTAACTCCTCAACCCGCCATCTCTTCGAAGAAGCGAGAACGTATCATCTGAGCCCTCAGTTACGCAGGAAAATGAATCAGTGCAGCCGATTGAAACCACGCAAACTGTATGGTCAATCAGAATGGATCTATGTGGTTGGTGGAGAGACAAGCCCCGGTATAACATGTCTACATTTGTTGTGGAAATCGGAACTGCTAGGTGTCACACCAACTCCGAGTTACGTAGCCCCAACTTAAGTTACCTCGCCCCAGCATCCATTTTGTAAGTTTTATCGATCGATAAATGTAGAAGATCGATTGACCTAACTTAAACGATTTCTCACGGGTTAGGATTAGGGTTAGGGTTAGGGTTAGTTCCTTGGATGTTGGGGCTACACAACTCGGATGTTGGGGCGAGGTAACTTAAGTTGGGGCTACGTAACTCGGGGCGACAAGGCGATGGGGTGACATCACCTACAACCCACTAACTCAAACCCCAAACCCGCCAACTCCTCCCCCAAGACTCCAACCAACCAAACAATTTGGACAGAGGCCTTGTCAAAAATTAATGTCCATTTATGCAAGCAGCACTAGAGACTACACCAACTAGGGATTTTTAACAATTATTATTCACTGAAGTGGAGGTGAATAGTGATGGATATTTACCAAGCCACAAAGGAGCGAGGTAAATATCCACCACTTTCATCAACACTGAGGTGAATAATAATTGTTTTAGTGTTTACCACGCAAGCTGAATAACTAGCGTGTATTCAAATAATTTCCTCTTCGGATAGCGAAACAGAAAGCCAGTTTGTTTCTCTTTGGCTGCTTGGAGGTGAATAGTACTTTGCTAATCACCTCCGAGCTAACCAATCAGAATGCGTGAAAAGCACTATTCATTTGTGTGGTATATACTAATGTGGGATATTTTGAGTTTGAGCATGATACCATTTTGACTTAAATCCCTCACCAGCATAGTGAATAGGTAAGTGCCCTGATATATAATATCTCTCGCGTGCTACGCCAAAACAAGTTAGGTAAGGCTCCAGTGTAACAAGTTCATTCATACAGCATGCATAAGACTATGCACATTACAAACACTGATTTCATTGATTGTTGCCACTGCATAGCTCATTCTCACACCTAACCATTCATTGGTTGTTTAGAGAGTCACTAGATTATTATCTCTTTACTGGGTTTGGATATTTTTTTCAAAATTGGATTCCTAAGAACTGCTCCAATCTGTTCCAACTTCAGGTTAACTGTGGTTCATTTCTCTTTAGTAGCTCACAATCCGTTTTTACATAAAAGTAGTGTTGTGTTATGTCTATCAATAATAATTTCCATGTTAGATCATAATACCTTGGATGTAAAATGTTTTTCACATTCAGCTGTCTTCTTTACCAAAACAAAAATAAGCATCCCATCCCAAATAAGCACCCCTTCTCCATTAAGTGTCCTCCCTTGAACTAACAAAAGTAAATAAGCACCTTGCACACTAAATTGAATCATTACTGTAACGGTAGCATACAAAATGTAGTTCAGCCATTTTTTATCATATCATCAAGGTCATCTTTCCTATTTTGAAGGGCGACAGACAGTTAGCACTGTGGAAAAGTTCAACCCCTCCTCAAACACATGGGTGGAGGTGTCATCCATGCTGACACAGCGAAGAGGACTAGGGGTGGCCACTTTAGATGGTGTTTTGTATGTGGTGGGTGGATCAGATGGAATCGGTGCTTTAAA
Source organism: Galaxea fascicularis (assembly GCA_948470475.1). Classification (NCBI taxonomy): domain Eukaryota; kingdom Metazoa; phylum Cnidaria; class Anthozoa; order Scleractinia; family Euphylliidae; genus Galaxea; species Galaxea fascicularis. The sequence goes on along the minus strand of OX419343.1, from coordinate 25,507,220 downwards.
TCAGGTATTTTTGCATCTTCTGGATTTTCATTTTTCTTTCTTATCTGGTTTTGATGTGCTTTTTATTTCTCAGTTGTGGAAGGATCTTTATTCACCTGTGGTAAATTTAAATTTCACAGGCTCTTTGAAAGAAAGTTATACCATAACATTGCAGGCCACTTACAACTGTAGTTTAGTGACCCTGCAAGTGTCATACAAAGGTTGGATAACATTGCTTTAACACAAACACACTCACACGTTTGTTGTCACTGCGCTGAGACCTTTACCTTAACCTTTACATGTCTTCCTTTGAAAGATGTTTATTATGTACTTTGATATTCTATTAGTGTCACTGTGCCTTTTTTCTGTATGTTGCATGGCAGGTAGAACGGTATGATCCCAGCTTAGACACATGGACTGTCACGACAAGTATGATTGAACACAGGAGTAGTGTTGGAGTGGGCATCCTAGATGGCTTTCTTTATGCTGTGGGTGGGTACAATGGGCATACAACCACCAACACAGTGGAAAGATTTAATCCACGCACACAGGAATGGACCATGGTCACTGCAATGACCACACAACGAAGCATGCTTGGTGTGGCATCACTCAATGGTGCACTTTATGCAGTAGGTATGTTTTGAACTCATGTTTGAGCAAGTTAAATGAGGTCTTGCAAACTTTCCATGGGATTGATACCCATATGGATTTTGTTGAAAATTTTGATTTTTTTAGGTGGTTATGATGGTGTAACAGACCTCTTTACAGTAGAATGCTACAGCAGTCAGTCAAATCTCTGGCAGCAGGTTTCGCCCATGAAAACTCCACGCTCTATGGCTGGTGTTGTTGTCTTAAACAGTTACTTGTTTGTTGTTGGTGGTTGCAATGGACAGAGCTTGGAAAGCATTGAAATGTACAATCCTGAAATGGATGCATGGACTATAGCTGCTCCTATGAAGCAGCCTCGAAGTGGGGTTGGAACAGCCGTCATAGATGGACTTTTGTACGTTGTTGGTGGTTCCAATGGGATGGATTATCTCAACAGTGTGGAGGTTTTCTATCCACAAAAGGAGAGATGGACGTCTTCCAGCAGTATGAAAACAACTCGCAGGAGATTTGGCTGTTGTTCATAATCTTACTCTGGATATTTTGGGGGTTTCATTAAGGGCCAGGCACCAGGCAACTTGGCTGGTTGCAAATAATTATAGTTTTCCCCACTTCAAGGTAATCTTTTGTGATGAATAGTTTAAATCCAAACATATTTACTTGCTTGTGAGAATTTGTTTTTCTGCTCAAAACCATAATGAAACCCCTAGTAACATATATTAAGGGAAAGTGGACAACATCCAATTTTCTTGGTCATTCTCGTATATAATCGTACAAATTGAACTTTGAATTTTTTGTATTTATATGGAGTTGAGAGACCTTTATGTCTTGAGCAGTGATGCTCAGTGAAATTACACAATCAGGGTACAGCCCCCTGGAAAAGTATTTTGGTTCATTGCATGTTAGTTGTGAAATATTAAAATTTATTTTTTCTCATGAGAGCTTCCTGTGGCCTTGGAAGTCCTGACTTTCCTGTCAGGATTTTTCAATATGGGATACTCAGTGGTAATGAGGTCAGCATCACTTGACAATAAACTTCCTAGACTGACTTTGTACAGTTGTATCTATACAAAGTAAGGGCAGGGTCGGCACAATGGCAAAAGCGCTCACCTTCCACCAATGTGTCCTAGGTTCGATTCCTGGACTTGGCATCATAAGTGGGCTCAGTTTGTTGGTTCTCTACTCTGCTCCAAGAGGTTTTTTTGTAAAGCTTATTATTGTAAGGTGCATTTGATCATATTCACATGCTAATTTGCACCTAATAAGTAATAAATTATTACTATTATTATTATTATTACACTACCAAAGCTCAAATTATGGGTGCCATGATACAGGTCCTCACTTCTAATAAAACCACCAGTCGTCTTGCTTTTTGAAGCTGGGCCACAGCCACCATCCCAAGACATAGGCCATAGAAGTCTACATTCATTGTCCCCTTACCAATTGCCTGCATGTAGGTTCTGGCTTGCGGGAGGATGCCAGGTTCTCCATACACATCACATCACCTACAACAGAACCTCTCCTTCTGGGCAACTCTCTCCAGGGGACACAATTTGTTCCCAGAAATGTTGATAAATTAGAATAAATTGTTGTATCCTTTAACTCTATTGAGTGACATCTCTGTTCAGGGGAAAGGGGCACTTTCTGGGTCCTGAAGACCAGTTTTAACCTCCATACATGGGGGAGCACCTTAACAACTCAAGATATGACTGGCCCCAAAGAGCGTTGATAAGTGTACACTTACCACAATGAAGCAGTTCATGTAGCTGTAGGTTGATAGATTATGCAATGTTCAGACCTCTTGTTAAGGACATGCCACAATTTACAGGAAAATTGTACACGAACACTTACACTGGGACATAACTAATATTTTTTTTCAGAAACTTTTTATAGTGTGAGGGAATCTTACAGTTGTACCAGTATTGTGTATGTCAACAAGTTTCCCAGTTTGCAAACTGAACCTGATGCACTCCACTTTGTGGCTGGCTATAGCACATTATCTAACTGCTTGAAATAATGACTGCAGCAGATTCCAATGAAGTCTACTACACAGCCGTTTTTTGTATTGTCATGCAACACTCCTACCCACAAGGAGTGTTGTGTGATGACAAAAAACAGCCACATGTGAGACTACTATCAGGGAGCCCTCGCCCTGGTTCCAGGGATGTCACTCGAATGGGGGTTCCAATGTATTAGAATTCACAGGACATAAATTTGGCATAAATTTAAGGTACAGTGGAACCCCTAGATACAAACAGCCTCTCGACACAATCAAATTTTCGTGGTCTGACAGTGGTCACATGTACTGGTTTCACTGTACACTGAAAACACTAGGGGTGCTATTGAGGAATTTCAATGGAATTTAATCAATTTACTGAGAAAGCAAATGCAATGAAATGCTTAAACATTCTAGGTGCAGTAGGTGGACTGTTTTTAGTTTCTTTTTACCATTACTGTGACCTTTAAGAATCAAAGGTAGGCAGAAAAGGTGTCTTTATTCCCCAAAGAAGTTAAAATGTAAAGAGTAGAAACTATCAAAACTATTGATAGTTCACTACACTATCCTGATTGTGATCAGTTTCATTTTTACTATTGCTCCATCACTATCACAGTGTTAATATCACAATTAATCAATAGTTTGATGTATTGTTACATCCCTAGAAAGTACAGGGCTTCTTTAGCAGGGAGGACCTAAGTATAGCACCAGTATCATCCGATTGCAGTACCTGCTTTTGATGCACCCAGAGAAATCTTAGGTTGTACCCCCTTTTAAGAATCCTATACATCTTATTTCTTCAATTCATGAACACCCTGCAAGTACTGCAGTAAAGAATAGATACAGCAACTAGTTCTAAGGTTCTCAGAAAACTAACAGGAACTTGGGTATCCATTTTATTAGAATACAGTGTACACTGAACTAGTCTTTACACAAGGATATGATAGGAAACAAGTAAAGTTAGATTTCAATAAATGACAGTGCTATTACATAAATCGGCAAAGTAGTGACCATTCCCAGGGGGAAGTTAAAGTTGTGGTGTTTATGAGGCAATTTTTTTCTGGACTTTAAATTTATTTCTTAACCCATGGCATCACTAGTTGACACATAAGACCTGTAAAATAATCAGGGCACTGTCTATCTCAAAGTAACACCTGGAAACAAAGGAGAAGAGTACTGATAACCCAATATAAACAGATTGAATGGAAGAAAAGACACAGCTATAGTTTTCAATCACAATTTTGGAAGTTTAGGAGCCCAAGATACAAGATTTGTTCAGTTAACTGACAGTGCACTTGCTCAGATGTTCCAACCAAACCAGCCAAAAATGTCACCAGTCAACTAATACATGATACAGACCCAACACTTAAATCAGAATGGGACAAAGACAAACAGACAAGTCAATCTTTCACCATACTTTGTGCACAATACTCTCTATGCTAGAATTTTTTTATTATTTTGCTTTACATGAAAAAGGAATCATTGGCAGTGAACATTCAGCTAGCTTCAATTTTTTTTAAACTTGCAAGGCAGGAAATTCTTATGATTTCACTGTCATTATAATGCGTTTTTCTCTATATAATTGGGCCCTTTACTGGTAATGTACAGTGGTGAAAAACAAAAAGTAGTAGGAAAAATGTTCAGTTTCAGATATCTTGTACTGTGAATTTGAACTAGGAAACTAACAGCACAGACACTGAACAAAAGATTTATCCTTTAGCAAAATAAAGCAGGGACAAAGTATACTATGAGAGCAATCACATGCTTTTTGCAAGATTGGATTCATTGAGATTTTCCCTGCATTACTGTCTTTCACTTTATGGCTTGTTGGTGTGACCACACTACTTCTGATTTTTCAACTGATTTGAAAGCCAGTCAAGTCCTTCATATAAACCATCTCCACTTGTTGCACAAGTTGCTTGTATGTACCATGTACGATTTCTTAAGGCGTGCAAGCCTAGCTTATCTGTAATTTCTGCAGCATTCATTGCATTTGGTAAATCCTGAAAAGCAACATACAGTGTAAGAAAGAAGCCACAAATAACCCTTTAACATCAACTTTCAAGACTGACAGTTCACCCATAATGTTCACTGCATACCCACACCCTTCATGGTGCAATTCAAATTGAGGGGTTATATATAGTAACCTTTTGTTGGGTTTACTTTATTTTACTACGCCCTATAGCACAGTTGGACCTAGCTTTGCAACCACCTCTCAAATTAAGCGACCACTTCTCCAAAATGCCAAAAGTTTCGAGGCCAAATCCCTATAGTTGGAACCTATCGTAGGAGACCACGTTTTGTAACCAACCCTAGAGGCAACCACTGGACACAAAATCTGAAGCGAAAATTGGAAAATGTGTCACTGTATTATACAGTGTAGGTCATATCATTAACCTTACTGTCAGAGTTACCAGAATTGTTTCCCACAATAGACCTACCGCATGACTGACACATTGGAGCAACAACACATATACTCTATGCAAGGAACTTAACTTCAGAGTTCAAGTGCTGTAATGTTAAATAAGATTTAATTGATAGCTTTTGCAGCTACTAAAAGTTACTACCATGGGTTTAGATGAGCCATAGAAAAAGGGATAGGTCTCCATAATAACCAAAACCTTCTGTGTGTATCTAAACCAGGGATGTAATCAGTTCACAGGTGGGTTTAGAAGAATCCATTGCTACTGATTTTTAAGGGTTTTCAGCTGGGAAACTTGAGTTGACAGCCGCGTATTTTCCCTGGCTCCTGGCTATCATTTACGTCCCTGTGTATTAAACGTATTGTGTAAAAGAGAGAAAAAAATACCTAAAACTTAGGCCCCCTGTCACCTGACCTCTTGTAAGTGACCTCCTCCCATAAGCGACCACCTAGCCTTGACATGTAAGGTGGTCACTTATGGGAGGTTTGACTGTATTGGTTAATGACATTTGCACCACTACATCAATCAATCAATGAAAAGCAAAAACATAACTGGGCAAGATTTCCGCAGAGGTCCCTACATTAATTATGCATGCATTTTGTGACTCAAACTCAATTCGTTTTTGGAACAGGGCTAGTATGAGAGTGATGCATGTATAATTAATGTAGGGACCTCTGCGGAAATCTTTCCCATAACTGACTCGCTTGCACTACTTGGCATTTTCTTGCAAGTATTTGGTTTGAAAGATGATTGCTTCATTGTGCTTCCTACTTCAGCTATCATTAGTCCAAGTTATAAGTTTAACTTTGGTATTGTCACATTAAGTTGAGAGACACCAGAATCAAACTATGGGCATGCATCAGAGGATGAAGTCAACTTTTCCGATTAAACATTCCAAACTCAACATTCTGAACATACTTTTGTGATCGACTCAATTTCGAGAAAAATGCCAAGAGTGGCCACTAAAGTTTCTCTTTTGCTTTGAGAGTGCAACACTTCCGATATATTTTCATGTTTTAATAATGTAGCACTTCACAAATCAAATTTATATAGAGTAAAAGAGCAGTCAGAATCAGATAACAATGCGTGAGAACCAAAGCTCGTAAACTGTGGTCGCCAAAGGCAGCTTCAAGCTTTAAAAGGATGGTGTTCACCACAAAACGCATATGTTCGTCGTACAAGGCAGACGAAAATTTTACTAACACATATGATTTCTTTCATATGTATCATTCAGTTCGAACAAAATGAAATACGATTAGTCGTTTGGCAACTAAACTTAACCTTTAGCAAACCGATTTTTCGGTCTCCACACGCTTAGTAAGCTTCAAAGGAATAAACCTGACACATTTTTTGATAATTCTGTTACCTGTTTGTTCGCGAAAACGAGCAGAACAGCATCTCTAAGTTCATCTTCGCTTAACATCCTGTTAAGTTCCTCTCTAGCTTCGCCAACTCTTTCGCGATCGTTACTATCCACAACGAAGATCAGACCTAAAGTTGTATCAAAGACGACAAATAAGTATCCACTTCGACAGAATTAAAACCATAACACAAATTCATTACTACATGAGAAGACGGTTCATCGTCGAACGATGTTGCACACATTTCGAATATAACCGGCTAAAAAGCTTACTTACCCTGCGTGTTTTGGAAGTAGTGTCGCCAAAGAGGCCTGATCTTGTCCTGACCGCCAACGTCCCACACAGTAAAACTTATGTTCTTGTACTCCACTGTTTCTACGTTAAACCCTACCAACAAAAGTTCCAAATCATATCAACTGACAAATATTGAGCAGGGAATGAAATACACGCAACTCTAAATCATGTAATGGCGTCCCGAGAAGTCGCCGGTAAGTACCAATTGTTGGGATTGTTGTGACGATTTCACCGAGTTTCAGCTTGTAAAGAATCGTGGTTTTTCCGGCGGCATCAAGACCAACCATGAGAATTCTCATCTCCTTCTTGCCGAAGAGACTTGAAAATAGTTTTGCGAACGCACTTCCCATCGTGGTAGTCTTTCGGTAAGTGGAAACCAAAGCTAAAAGGACGAGGAAAAAATTAGCCAAAAGTAACCTTCAGAGTTATCAACGCCGTTTAAAATTGCATGTGAGCATCCTTTGACAACGACAGTATTTACCCTAGAAAACTGACAGGTTGTAGGGGCTTTTGACTATAAGTTTGAGGCAAACTGACGACAAATGGAAAATTCGACCACGTCGCGACAATCGAGGAAGGAACCTCGTTACTATTGGGCGCGTCACATGTGCCACGTCATTGTCTAAGGTGGGGGTATCAGTCTATTGCTCTCAACAGCAATCCTTGGGCCCCAAAAGCCATTTCTACTACGATCAGCTCATTCTGAAAAGCTGGTCTTTTACTATGATTCAAAGATGCGAAAGGGAAAAGTTGTTGCAAAATTTCATGCCTGGAAATGTCTTCGTTTTTAAGATACGTAGGAAATTATGGCAACCGAAATAAAGCCAAAAGTTTCGGGGGTTTCGAGAAACGCACGCTGGAAAATAACCTCGAAGGGATATTTTAAGACTAAGTGAAAATTGTCCATAGATGAGCAAGATAAACCCAACCATTAAGAGAAAAATGTATTGGAGAGTTTAAAGTTGCGTGGATTACGGTCAATTTTGCGGGCCATATTCCACTGCACGACCCACTAAATTTGAAGGTTCCGCTTGACTTCACCTAGTTTCCTTTCCCGCGCCGGCACAAAGACATATGGATATGATCGCGTTTGGGCTACAAATCAATGGGGAAAGTTACAGTAACGGACTTCGAACTCGGTTAATTAGTAAGCGGTGAGCGACAAACGCAGACTGCAGACCTTTATCGCGTATTTCTCTTTCAATAGAAAATTCTTTAACTTATATTTTCAAAAACATCTTTAAAAGAGGGAATGCTAAAAAAGCAAAAAGAGAACAGAGAAGGCCAGTTCTTACTCCGGGGGGGGGGGGTATTGCCTTATATGGCCTATACAGGATTGTGCAGCTGGACAGGGTATGCGTTTTTTACCTCTTTAGTCTCTTTGTCCTAAATGGGGTATATAATTTCATGCTATCTCTCCAAAGGCGGGCATTTTGTCCTTTGTCCTAAACAGCGTAATAAAATTTAGGGTGTTGTCCTCAATAGGGTATGTTTTTGAGGATGTTTTTTGTCCTAAACAGGGTCAGCGTCTCAAACTCTTAGCGGCTCACTGATCACCCCTATCACCTATACCAAATATTTGTCAATTACCCCCCTCCCCCCGTGAGTTCCGAACGTGTCTGTAAGTCTGTAGGTCTGCTAGTCTGCTGGTCTGCAGGTCTGCAGGTCTGCGGTCTGCAATTCTGCGGTATGCGTTTGTCGCACACCGATTAGTAAGAGGTACCCAGAACACAAGCATTCAGTGCGCAATAGTTAAAGCGCACCTGATTCGGTACGACGGCACAAAAGAGCTAGAGCGCTTTCCACTTATATGGAAAAACGGGTGAGAATTTTCCGCCAAATGGAACAGTACTACAGTTTAAGCGCTTTTCATTGGTGTGGAAAAACCGGTGGCAATTTGCAGACAAATGGAACAGTACAAATTTCTCCAGGTTTGGGAGCAACAAACCACGCATTTTTTTTTTTGAAGGAGCATGGTTCTAGTGCGAAGAGGCAAATGGTTCAGCGATGTTCCGGTCATTTCGGTAAAAATGAGAAAAGAGGAATACATCTGAAGATATTCCTTTTTTTCAGAGAAATTCCAATGGGAAGGACTGTTCTATTCGTTGTCCCACCGGAACGACCGTTATTTCCATGTAAAAGGAAAGCGCTCCTATTGAGTCGAATCCAAGAACGCCCTTATCCCCTCCCCCCACCCCCACCCGGGCATACCCCGGGCATTTGGTGAGAGGTTAGTTCCGTATCGTGAAACGCAGCCTGTCAGGTCGGGCATTTGACTATAGAGGAAATGTTGGCCAGAGGCAAATAGCTAAAGGATTACATGGAATAGGCTGAAGCAACACGACTGAGGAAAGCCGCTTTCTTTGGAGTCGAATTTGGTTGAAAAGCGGCGAAGAAGTCAAGAGTTCAAAGCTATTTTTCAGAGTGTGTTCAAAACGTTTCGTGAAAGAGTTGCCTCCCTTGTCAATTTCATGTACATAAAGCTCAAGGCGTTCGCGCACAAAACTAGCTCCTCACAGGACAAAAGTACTGTCGCGTAAATACCTGAATGCGGCAGCGCATGTAGACTAAAGAAAACCAAAAGAAACAATCGACGTATGCCAATAATTCAATTTTATGAATTTCTTTTTTTCTTAACTCTTGTGGGCCCCATGTGGTGACATGGCGGAATGAGCTGGTGGCCGGGGCGACATAACGGTAAATATGGCGTGGCATCTTCCTTTACCTTTTAAATCCTTACTTGCCAAGCATTGGGTCGGATTTTCAAGGAATCTTGTCACAGCCCAGGAAATAAGAACATTTCAGGAACAAGGTGTCGTTTTACTGCGGAATGTCTTTCGTGAATGGGTCGAAAAGTTAAAGAAAGGTATCGCCGCGAATCACGCCAATCCTAGTAAATATGGCGAATGGCTCAAAAGTGTGGATTCTCAAACATTTTACTTTAATGACTACTGCAACTGGAGCTGTATCCCTGAGTTTAAGGAATTTGTACTTGAATCACCAGCTGCTGAAATTGCTGGCAAACTCATGGAGTCAGAGGTATAAAGCTCAAGCCTGTATTAATTTAAGCGGTCAGCCTCTAATAATTAAGCGGTCAGTAATTACTTCCCTTAAGTCTTATTTACTTTGTAATGTAATTCTTTGATTATTTTCACAAATCATTAAATTGGCGGAAATTGACTTAAGTGATGATAATGTGATATAAAATTAATGGCAACCTCCTAGTTTTCATTGTATAGCCCATATATGACCATTAAACCACACAGAATTGTGTAGTCATTAGCCGAGTGGTGAAGACATTCCACCATATAAACTTCATAGGTATATGTGTTGTGGTTCATTTGTACACTCCACTTGGTTTAAATTTCAATTTCCCTTATTTTGGGGTGTGGTATTATGTATGATTAAGACTTTGAAACAAAGAAAAATGAATTTCAAACCAAGGATAAACATCTACCCTGAAATGGCATCATTTTTTAGCTGTTCCAGTGGGTATGGAATACCAATCTGAAATTGACTCATGTTCTTTCATTTCTGCTTTTCGAATTTACAGTTGGCAGTTTTTTATCATGAGCACGTGTTTACTAAAGATCCTGGGACAAATCGTGCAACGCCTTGGCACCATGATCAGGCATATTATCCTTTTGATGGTTGGAAGGTAACAGAATTTAAGATTTGTAATATTTTTATTAGTAGAAGAACTGAAAGTGATGGTCAGTGTAGAGATAAACCAAAAGGAAATGCAAATTCTTTGTTAATAGTGCATGGTAGTATTCCAAGCTAGCTATTTGCACAGGCACTCCACTCAAATTCTGAATAATTTTGTGCTTCCTGGCTTGATAGTTAGGCTGTGTACAAAGAAACAAATACAAAACAGATGTAAATGGACTTATGGTGATGACAATAATGATCATAATTAATTATACATGTATTACTGTCATTGTCATTATTATTTATTATTATTATCTTCTTATGATGCTTATGCTCTTGCAGATGTTATGCCAGATTTAAACCAAAGAAGAAAGCCATAGCCAATGGCCAAAGGTCCTTTGGGTCATTCCTTTTTATTTAGTTCTCTAGAACCTTTCTTAGAATCCTCGCTGTTCCTAACAAGGCTGTTTTCTACAAGAGTCCTGTCTTGATAGCAATTATTATTATTATTATTGTTGTGGTAGCATACTCCTGTCAAGTCCTGCAGTGGACTGATTGTGTCTCCAATCCTTATATTCCTTTTTAGCCAGCTTCTTGCACTCAGTCACAATGCACAATACAAGACAATACTTTATTGACAACTACCCATGAGTTGATGGAATAGCTCATTGTAGAAAGATTTTTAAAAGATGCGTTCTTAAATTGCACTTAAAATATTTAGACATTGGCTAAGCCTTTCTATAAGAAAAGGAACGCTGCAAACATCTAGTCGCCCGCCCACTGTTACCTCTCTTCCTGTTCCACACATGTTCTACACAGTGGGATATATCCTGTCCGTCAACTCTCTTATTATTATTATTACTAATGTCATTATTACTATTATTCTATCATTGTTTTCACAGACTTGTTCTTTTTGGGTGCCTGTTACTCCTGTGTCAAAGGAATCCTGTTTAAAATATGTCAGTGGATCTCACAAATGGGGAAAGTGGTTTATTCCCACCAAGTTTGCCTCATTAGAAAATTACAGAAATACAGATTCAGACATGAACACAGACAAGGCTTTTGAATGCACTCCAGACATTAATGCAGAACCTGAAAACTATCAACTGCTGTCTTGGGATTTGGAGGTATAACAACATATGCTACTGTGATAATTCATTATTCATTTCATAGTTCATTATTCTTATAATTATTACGAGCGACCTGACCAGAGCTTTTTACGAAGATGGTTCATAGTAACAGAGAATTATTGAATATGATAATGCTTAGAGTAGAAAAGAAAAATAATTATTAGTCACTCAGCAGAATCTGAACTTACACCAAGTGTAGATTTGCACCCATGCACACAGTTGTATTTCCAAGATATTTTAGGCTATGTTTTTTGAGCATGCATAGTATTTTATATGTAATGTGCTCCAGCACTCTCACTGGGTATGGGGAAATAAACCTTTTTGTTTGCCCTGTTTCAAAGTACAGTTAAAACTATCCTCTTCACCTCAACTCCAATCTACCTTTAATCAACATGCATATTCTTTTAACTGGTCATCTCTACTAGTACTACTAGTTCCGAGAATGTGGTTAATAATATCAAGACATTTCATGTTTGATGATCATATCCTGTATTCTCATAACTTGTGTGAAAGCTGAAAAGGTGATACTGTAGGGAGAAAGTAGGATCTGGTCATTGTTAAGGCTTAAAGGTTATTTTGTAAATTCTTTGGATTCTTTCATCTTAGCCTGGAGATTGCATAGCTTTTCACATGCGCACACTCCACGGTGCAAACCAGACAGTTGATTCAGCTGGGAGACAGGTTGTGGCCACACGCTGGCTGGGAGAAGATGCCACATTTGCTTACAGACCCTGGGAGATTTCACCCCCAATCACTGGAGGATTAAAACCTGGGGAATCTATCCACAGGAGCAAAACCTTTCCAGTTGTGTGGAGATCAAAACATTGAAGACAAGACACTGGTCATAAAATTAATGTTATTTTGATACATTTCAACCAATGGAAGTAAACAAAAGTCCCAGCAAAAGCGAAAGCAAATTTGTAACATAATGAGTGGTGATCTGAGTGTGCCTGAAGGTAGAAATTTAGAAGTGTACATGTTCATTGAATGACTAATTAAGTGATTGATTGATTGATTGATTGATCAACTGATCAACGATCATAACAGTTTGCTGCTTGGTTGATTATTTAGCCACTAGCACAGTTTTCCACAGCAACAAGCACTTTCAAAGTAGTTGGCACAGTAACACAAAACAGATGATCTTTCTTAAGAAAAGCAATCTTGCTAACAAAATTAATAATACAGTTTAGTTCTTTTCCAACACCTCATGTTCATTCTGCATAAAAATATAAAAATGCATGTTGGAGATTCTAGTCTCTGCTAATATGATGCAGAATTTTCCCCATGGTAGTAATATAGCTGTAGATGCAAGGTAAAAATAAAAGTTAACTCATTTACTCAGTATCATGTCTCTGTCTTCTTTGCTTGGGTTTCTCACCAGATGTCCTTGAAATACCTGCGTCACAAGAATCACGGCGTCTTCTAGAATATTTGCGTTTTCCTTCTGATGAGTCATTTTCTGACAAAGAGTCGTGCCTCCTACGTTTAGAATCATTTTTGCGACCACTCCTTTCATGTAGACCCTGATCATTTGTTTTCTTTTCATGTCTAGAACTGTAACAATAATCATTCTTGTCACTGTCGTCATGGTTATGTCTTCTTTTTCTTCTTTTGTCGTCTTTAGCAGATGAGTCATCATCACTGTGTCTTTTCCTTTTGTGTTTCTTTTCCTTTTTCATTTTCTTTTCTTTTTTATTCTTCTTTTTCTTTGTTTTCTCCCTATATTGTTCCTCTCCTGTTGAACCCCTCACTTCAGTTTCCCCATTGCCTCTCAAACCAGAAGCTGGAAGTTTCTCCTATGGTTGAAAGCACAAAAAAGTACAAATACAGCTACACTTCTTACCAATCTGACCCCAGTAAGTTGTCGACCAAAGAACAGATCCATAGCTGCATCATAAGGATAAGGCACTAGTTATCAAGCTGATTAGAATGCAACTACACACTTAAATACAGTGCACTGTGATCTATCCCCACAAAAGGGCTCCATCAAAGTGCACACATTTATTTTTGTTAACATGTACAAACTCCATCAACTCTGCAAATTGAACCTGAGTGACACTGTTGATGTAAAATAGTTATGGTGGCAACACACTTTACAAGCTTGCAAACTTACCACCTGTCCTCCTGTGGCATCCAAGGTCTCCTTCACAGGTTCAGAAGATACATCCATGAGTCTGGCTCTTGAACTGTGGAACCAATCTCTAGCTTTAAAATGTGACAATAATAATCATGGTGCACCATAATAAGCTGTTTTGTTTTGCCTCTTAAGGATGATCATGATGCCAGAACACACCTCTGTTAAAGTATTGGTGTTTTCTTTCAACAATAAAACAAGAATAATTATTTCCCTTAAATGTGCATGGTTCAAAGACACGCATCCTACATGTACATGCCCTATCCTTGAGAATGCACTGTCTAACTCTCGAAATTTTCATAAAAAATTCTAACAACTTTTTATCGTTGGTCTCCAATATTTAAAATAATGTTGTGGATTCTTCTAACATTTCTGTGAGTGCTTTTATTTAACACTTAATAGTCAACAGAACAACAAAGTACCTTGAAAAGCCCATGCCTTCCACTCGTTCAATATCCATAGAGTCACGCTCTATTTGGCCTTTGCGGCAAACTTCAGCCAACTCCTATCGTCAAAGAGCAAGCACTAGAATCAACCAATTGAAAGGGTGTGCAGAAAAAGGCCCTTAGTGACTTTTGATATGATGTCAAATTCTCCTTGTGATTCTTAAGCAGATGCAAGGTAATTTGAAAGGAGAATCTGGCAATTTATTATCAGAAGTCACTTAATTAATAAGGCTTTTTTCCAGGCAGCCATTCAGTTGTGATTATCCTTTAATTTAAGCCTCCATGCATTTCCTGATTGAGTAACTCAGGCACTGCTTTGTATTACTTGGGCCTCGGAGTTCATCCATTGCATGGCAAATAATGGTTAATAACAAATAAAATTAATGACAGTTCTTTACCTTCTGCAATATTTAGAGCACAAAGCCAACTGGGGCTGAGCAGATTAATGCATGAAACAAATAGTTCAAATATACGTAGCAAGGTTAAGAAACCCAACTGGTAAAAGCTGGTTTTCACTGGCCCATTAGCACAAGCATAAGCATAAGCCAACGTGCAAATGAAAACAGCAACAACATAAGCATAGGCAGAAACAAGAAGAACAAACCCATTTATTTCTCTTGTACTGTTTTCACCAGCAACCCACTCAACATAAGCATGAGCATAAGCACAAGAAAAACAAACAGTTCCGTTCTTCTTGTGCTTATGCTTATGCTTATGTCTGGTGAAAACAGAATATGTTTTTATGCAAGCGCTTGTGCTTATGCGCTAGAGAAAACCAGTCTTAAGAGGTGAACCAATAACATTACTGGTTATTTACATGTGTAATACTGAAAAGTTTGTTAGAATGACAAACTACGAAACTGTAAACATGTGCGGCATTAGCGTAACAAGTCACACTCATAAAATAATATTAGAGAAGATCTACTTACCTGTTTAGTTACTCCACCTGCTTTCTTCTGGGCATTTCCTTTTCCTCTGTAAGCAATAAATTACAATTTTATGTGGGTCTGACAGAAACAACATCCTATGGGTGTTTTGTGTATCTAGAGCACTATGAGCCCTCTTTTCAAGCTTTCTTTTGCCAACTGTTAACACTGCACATGTTCAGAACTGTGATGACCCATTACAAGTCCTAACCTTTAACGTCACCAGTATCTAAAATTATTCATCTAAGGTCAACATCACCACCAATATTAGATATTCTCAAAAAAAAAAAAAAAAAAGACTCATAAGCTTTGATGAATTTAAGTTAAACAAATTGCATTCAAATTTTATATTGAAGGCTTTTCTTAAACCTCTTAGTTCACTATCATTACTTTACCAGACTGATGTTAACTCAGTCCATACTTAAGTGCCCCTTCCTTTCTTCCTTTTTCTCGTCCACTGTTGTGTGTGTGTCTCTTTTGTACGTGTCTTGTATTTTGCAATTGAGTGTTTGTAGATAATAACACCAATGAACCTCAATTAGAGGTAGCACAGTTTCCTAATATATTTGTACATATGCTTTTGTGATATAGTATTTTATAAAATAACTAAGATAGTACGCGGGCTCGGATTGGTCGAGAGGCGTGTTTGTATGAGAGTATGTAAACATGGTTGTGACTTCAACTTGTTTGGCTTATCCGCACACTAATCACGCCAGCACGAATGTGAAAAAGGTTTTGAGTTGAAAAACTCGACAAGTTTACTTTATTACCCATTTCCTCATCGGTTGAAACTTGGAAAATCTTTAGAAACATGCTGTGTCAATTTTTTTTTCGCTTGAGCTGACATTTTAAGCGAGAAAAACCCGTATTTTGGAAAGCATCTTTTTTGCAAAACAAAGACTGATTACGCGTACAAGCTTCATGTACAAGACTTTGCGACTGGTAAGAATTTCTCTTTTAATCAATGTTCTAAACAAGAGTGTTTTGGTTTTTTTGCTTGGGAAAGTTGTTTTATAAAAGAAACTTTTTTCCTGTGTTTGCATAGCCTGATATAAACACTCGAGGGGTTGGGAGAATTCTCGACAGTTATGCAAACCCTCGACTTCGTCTCGGGTTTGCATAACTGTCTCGAATTCTCCCAACCTGCTCTCGTGTTTATATCAGGCTATGCAAACACGGAAAACGTTTTCTATTGCTTAAATAATAATATTATTTATTGTAACCAGATGTTGTTGTTCTCAATAAAGATTTCCATTTTAAAAAAATCACTACCAAGCCAGGAATAAATTAGAAAGCAGAAAGGAAAAAAAAAAGACAAAATTCTTGATGTTTGAAGAAACAACATTATTCTCCCAGCTAGTAACATACAGAGCTATCGCCAGAGCTTCGGCTTCCATTCTTTTTATGGCATCTTTCTCCTATTGAGTTACAGGAGGCAACATATTAACTCTATGATAAAGATGACATGCAAACACCCAAAGCCCCTTGGCCCATGATATTCCTACAAAAACATACACAATCAATAAGAAAACTATTTGAAACATCTCACAGTTATTGGTACATGCAAGCCTAATTTTTGTCAAACATACCAAGCTGTATTGCCTGGTTCAAATATCAAATACTCCCCTCCCCCACTCCTCTGGAACTTCCAATTTAGTTTTATACTTTTCTTTAAAAACTTTAGCTTCTGCCACCCACCTCCCCCTTCGAATTTGACCTTCAAGTGGGGAGTATCATGTACAGCATACCACAGGAACGGTTAAACAACAGAATACCTGCTGCTTGGTTGTTGTGGAATCTATCTTGCCACTTTTTGTATACCTAGAAAGTGAAAAGAATCATTTCACTGAAACCAATACAGAGCATAATTATCTTCATATCAGCAAGCCCAACATACAGCTAAGGTTCTACACTTCCAAAGTAAGGTGGCACAGGTATGAATCCCAGTTAATGTGGCACAAAGCAACAAAGACAATTTGCGGTTCTTGATGGACTGGATTTCAATGCGCATTTTGGGCAGACGTGTGTAACACGCATATTTCTGAACTGCACTGCAGGAGCATTACTACTCTAAAGTACCCCAAATGGTATACCGGTACTAGCTTAACACAGGAATCCCAATATAAAGTGGCTGGGAGTGTTACTAGTCTCTCAGAATAAGATGGACTGGTCATCACAGGTTAAGCCGCAGCTACACGAACAATTTTTTGCTTGCAATGGATGTGATTTTTTCTGGAAATTGTTGCATCACCAGTGCACGATGGTGGCTACACGAGTGACAAACTCCGATTTTGATTCAAAAAGTTCAACTCATTGGATTTCTCGCAATTTTTTTCCTGTGATTTTTTAGCTGTCGCCATCACAGCACTTGCGCAAGGATGGCTACACCAGTGCATGCTGGCAACGCAACAAATTTAGAAAAAATTGCATCACCATCGCAAGCAAAAAATTGCTAATGTAGCCACACTTTAACCAGCATGAAGCAACTGAGAATATGGACTTACTCCTCTTATTTCAATATCAATCCATTGTGGGGTTACCCAAGGCATTTCATTTTTTCTCAAACATTTTAAGCACTTTGTCTGAGAGAGACATGTAGAATAAAATTTCTTCTCTAAGGAAACTGTGATTAAAAAAGTACCAGTGAAGATCTTTTCCTTTCTGCCATCTTCCCACAGGGGCCTTGACTGAGTGTCCTATTCAAAAATGACAAATAGAATAGGACATTTGATTAATCAAACTAAATCAAACTTAATCAAACCCCAATCATGAGATTAGGGGTTGGCTGAGTTCAGTAAGACAATCAAACACTCACAAAAAAGCAATCAAACATTTGATTGTGTTTGATTGGCTCAATTAGGTTTATTGTGTTCTATTTGAGGCTGGAAGGCATGGTGATTGAAAAACAATGTAATAATGAATTTAAGATTTTTCAATTGTATTTGAGTGAATTCAATTGGGTTTGATTACCGGTACTTTGGAAATCAAATGCAATCAAACTCTCACATAATTTTTTGGTTTAATTGTCTTTGATTATCAAACTAGTCAAACCCAATCATTCCATTAATAAGTTCAATTAACATAATATTATTGTCCTAAATTGCAATGCATATCCTTACTGTGCATTATTTCTTGCATCAGCAGTGTGCGCATTAGCGCATGCAAGTTCAAAACACTGCAGGTTTTTTGAAGAACTGATCTTCTAGAAATAGGTAAATGGTGATTTTCTCCCAAAGGAGTATGGGGACCCATGCGAAATCTCTCATTGCTTCTGCCCCACATGCAAATAACTGGCGGGATATTGTGCAGTTTAGCCATTCCATCTATAGCTAGCTTATCTTTATCCCTTCCAATTCATAGGAAACCTCAGACTGAGAGCTTACCTAAGATCCCTTGACCTCAAGTTCTGTAAAACAAAAGTACCAAAACAATGGATAACTCACGTACCCAAATAACTCTCCCGATGTTTATCAGCTTTCACATCTTCCCAATCAAACTGGTCCTGCCCTCCTCGCACACCTCCCCTTGAAGGATGATACATATTGTCAAAGAATCTCGATTTGATTATTTAAATCGGCGAAAAAGCACAAGTTCATTCGAAAGCATCTGAATGCACGTTTGCAGCCATCTTGAAATTAAGTCTAGTACCTAGGCCCTCTCACTTGTCAGATTTGAGGCGGACTCGGGAAAAACTCGCACAGGATACCCGCACTACATGTGCCTATACCACCAGCCTGTGAACATGACCCACACGTAAGAATGCAACAAGATGGCGATGGCTGTAAAACAGACTTCAAGTTGAATGATCTGTCCCTTCACAGCTGCCCATTTTGAAACACGTACAAGGTACTTGACATCACCAAAGTTGTCAGGCTTGTAGAAACGGCAGATCTTTAATTCATGCAGTTCTTCTCTCCATTTTTCACATCTTGCTCGAATGCCATCAGGAACCGTCTGGACACGTACCGAGTTGTGCACGTTGTGCACGTACAAGGTGTCTTGGATATTAGCTTTCCTCTAGGGGTGGGTAAGAAAATGAGTATGCAAGGGTCTTGATTACCTAGTTACTGGGATATCGTCATCAAATGAATTCCATTAAACCAACGTGTCATATCAATACAGCAAGTAAAGAGTAAAGAAGACTGGCGCCTTATAAGCTTCACAAAACCAAATTTCTCTCGTAGTGACGCTTTGGCATTCAGTGACAAACTGTTACAAGCTGAATAAAGGGGGGAGTTTCTAAAGAAACTCACGTGGGTGCTGCGTCTGTGGGGAAGTAATACACACAAATTTGGTTTTACGAACGGAGTTGATAATGTAAATTGACCACCGTACAGGGATTCTAAAAGCTGACGTTTCGAGCGTTAGCCCCTCGTCAAACGAAGAGCTAACGCTCGAAACGTCAGCTTTTAGAATCGCTGTAGGGTAGTCAATTTACATTATCAGCTCCGTTGATAAAAAAAAATTGTTACAAGCTGAGTACAATAAAGCTTACTTTTTTGCGAAGTAATTCTCAACTTTTTAATAATGAAAAAAGGTTTCTTCTGTTAGCCATGGTTTTAATAGGGAACAACCGCATTTGAAACGTTCCTAAAAATGTTTGAAGAGTTTTCGCTTCCCCGTGGAAAGTATTTTTCAAGTTCGTTTAGTTTCCCATCAATTGGTGGTAGGTTTTCGGGCAAAGTAGCATTTATACATAGACTAACACCAGTATTTTTCCGGCGCATACGCTATGCACGGACTCAAAGCGTCCGTTGGACTCTAAGCGTCCGTTGCAGTGAGAGGCGGAAGTAGGATGGTCCTGGTATCATCTTACTCGCTATGGCAGTATTGCGGGAAAAGCCGCAAACACCTTTCATTTTCATTGCGTCAATGTTTAATTTAAAAGGTAAGCGACCTAAATAAAAAAAAGAGTCATGAACAAATCGTGCGCTCAATCAAATTCAGATGTCAAGTGGGTTCACAATCGGCACATCGACAAATTGCATACGTGGCGAGAAGTAGCTGTTATAAAACCTCTGTTGGCAGACTGAAATGAAAGCTGTCATATGGTGTATGTTTTCAAGTCTGTTTTGACAAAGCATGGCTTGTTTGAAAATGTGACTGAGTGAATAACGATAAAGTCGCTGTTGGCGAGCAAACAACACCGACTTAAATTCTTGCCAGGGGGAAGTCTTTCTTTACGTTCAGGTGCCCTTGGCTTAACGCCTAAGCTGTGTTAACTATTTTCTTGTACTTTCCGAATTCTAAAGAATTTAATATCACCTATTGAAGGGGTGGGGGGAGGGGGGAAGTCAAAGATATTGAAATAAAAAAGGTTCTTGTTTGGTGCTATGCGCTTTCAAAAGGCGAGACAGCAAAATTGATAAAGCGTCATACCTATAGATAACCGAAAGCTTTTGCGTTTTTTAATGCATGCTGATAACTCCGCCGCGAATCCGAATTAGAAAATACCGGTTGGTGTTTTTAAATCAGCCACCTTAGTCCACCTGCAGCCCACAGATGGACGTCACAAGGCGGACAAGTCATTCCAATAATTCATTCATCGGCTTTTTACATTCGATGTTCCAGGAGATAACTAAGTGTTCGATTAGTATTTGACACTAATGCAATCAGTCAGCGCGTCATAAGAATATATTTACTTTCCTGTAGTGTTTTTTCTGATTCGTTTTCCCTTTTGTCAAAAGTGAAAATTTTCTTTGTACGCCCGTTTGCCAGGATTATTATTTTTGCCCAACCAATACTAAAATCCTGAGCAGATTTCGACTCGTTTCGCGAGGATTTGATAATAACTTTAAATTGAATCAACTATGTCTTTTCCATGTTTCAAAGAAAGCTACGACGAAAAAGAAACAGCAGAATATTTTGATAATTTTGCTTTAGATCGATTTAGATTCTCGCTAAAAATTAAAACGAAGCTTGGACACGGGAATAAAGAATCACACAGTCTTTATGGAAAACTCGCCGCTAATGCGTCTGTGTATGTGCCAATATATAATTTTTGTCATCGTATAAGTGGTGTTTTCAGTGCTGCGTTTCCAGGCTTGTACACTGTACATATTTTTCATCTCAGGAATGCCCGACATTTGAAAAGCAGTCTCCGAGCGAAATGACCTCTTATTCTATTTCGATCTATGACCGGTTGCTTCCATGTTTATTAAGCTTGTCACTGACTTAATTTGTTTCGACTTACGTTTCACCTTTTTGGCTTGCTGTTAGGGCGGAAATATATCGGCCCATGTATATGCAGACCGGCGTCAGCACTTGTGATTGGCTGGCGAGCATATGATTTACTATTGCGCGGATGAATCATCATTAAATAAGTCTCGTTGCTATGGCGACTGCTTGGACATGTGGTCAAAGCCCTGCGTACCATAAAACAAACAGGGCAGTCACACAATCGTTCAGTTTAGTGAAATCGCCAATGCGTTGCCACCTGCCTACAGTAACAGCTTGTTGAACGCAAACCAAGCGAGGACTCAGATACCGAGTATCTGCGCGTCTGCGAACACAAACGGCCTCGTCTGTTCCTTACAAGGATCAATGGGAGCCACGCTTTCGATTAATCGCAAAGATCTCCTCCATGAGTATTCCATTTGGAATATCAAGGCTCGAGAGAGCACTAAGAGCTTCCACTGCAAGTGTTGTTATCATGTAAAAAGCAACAGCGACGTCCGCGTCGGAAAAGAGAACAAGGCGCCGCATACGACATGCGATGCAGTCGCTGCTTACTTGCATAAGTGTGCGAACGTCGGCAAGAAAAAGATTAAGTCCAAAATCGAGCCAGCACCGGCGAAATCCAAGTCAAAGGAAAATGAAAATCCAACAAAAAGCGAACCAGTATCGGTCGCTGTCGCCGCGCAAAACCAAGAAGGTAAGCTGCCAATCAAGTCGACAGACTCCAAGGAAGTTGTCAGAGGTGAAGCTCTCGCCATTTCAGCGGTAAAGCCAAACGTTTACGTTTCCTCTTTCATGATCAGCAGCGATGCCCTACGATGTGTTGGAAATTTTGTTCGCTGTCACTGCAAAAATTTGACAAGGTTTCGCGCTTCGGAGGTGATTTTATGGCTGCGAGGAGTTGATAGGGCGTTACTTTTGCAAGGATGGCAGGATCAAGCGTTTCTGACACCGCCCAACCTCGTGTTTTTGTTCATGTTGCTTAAGGAAACTTTGTCGGACAAAATTCCGAATCCAGCGCAACTTCGTGCAGAAATTTTAACATGCCTCTACATGGCGTACACATACAACGGCCCGGAAATAAGCTATCCTCTGAAACCATTTCTTATAGATGGAGATAGACTAGCATTTTGGGATCGCTGTATGTACATTACAAATAACTTGAGCCAAAAAATGTTACAAATGAACAGAGAGCCTCAATTTTTTAGCGAACTTTTGGTCGAGCTGAAAAATTATGGAAATTTAATTGACAGAAGAGATGGATGAAAAACTGCCAAGCCTAATTGTAGAACCCTTTGCTTATTTCCGAAAATAATGCTTTCCTCGAAGAGGTGAAACACTTCCGTGACTAATACAGTCAAGGAAGAACAAATGACTACGAGCCTTAAGTTCGAAGTATGGAAATATTCTTAACCACATAGAAAACTGCTCGCTTATTAGCGCGTCGCTTTCCGTCAAAACTAAACTTCTTTCTGTTTTGAAACACTGCAGCTGATTTTATGGAGTCATAACTTATTCAGCGTTTCTTGGCATTGAAAAAATACAATGCGATAATAAACAATAACGTGAGAGCAGTAAAGCATCGTCGATCTTCAGTAAATTTAGGAGTTTGTTCGGCAAAATTTTCGGAGAAAGTGTGCTGGTAGCTGTGATAGTATTTCGAAGGATGAAACACTGTCGGGTAAACTCTGGTTGCTTTAGGTTATGAATAAATGAAAATATAATCAATCCGCATGAGTACAAAACACATGGAGTTCACGCGCTTAAGCAGATTTTAAGAGCAGGTAGTTCAAATGTAGAAAACAAAGTTGCTTGAGACAGACAAACCTAAAATAGAATTCCAATCTATATGTAAAATAAAGATTTTATGGAACATAAAAGAAAATGATTATTAAAGTGTTTATTTATAACAGAGCATCTGGTTTCCTGGGGTTATGCCTTCATCAAAAGTACTGACACGGTTTTTCGTTCCCGCTTAAGTGACACGGACGTGCGCCGATCAATTACTCTTTGTTTTATTGTTATGGTGAACCGTCAGCGAAAAGTATTATTTTCCATTCACTCGAAGCGAAAACTCAACTGTAGATTTTAACCTTAGTTCTGTCCATGAGCGCGTCAGTAAATCTGTTTTGCTGCGTGACTCATTCAGCCTTCAGGGCCTTAAAATTGTTAGCGCGAATTTTAGAAATTCTTGATGGTCTTACGAGCAAACAAATTCGTTTCACTGAAGTTTAGATTTAATCCAGTCTCCCTGATCTAAAAGTATCATTGTTTGATTTTATACTGCGACCTTAAGTTGCTCTTTCTTTTGGAACTATAGTGGTTATTTTTCTGTTTCTTTCTAACCGTTTGAAGGCTCACGAAAGAACCACCCTTCGTCAAATTTTTGGCGAATGTTCGGAAATCGGCGGACAAGCAAAATAGAAAATAATTTGCATGTTAATCCAAAAAAGAATACACCTCTTTGTCGCGATATTTTTCCTTTGACTTATATATGTTGCTTAATGCTGACAAACCAAACGCGTTTCACTTTTATTTTTAGCTTAACTTCGTGTCTTCCCTTTTAGCATTCTGCGCCGCATGAAATCCGCAGAAGGACGTGCATTTTGGTCGGCTCCCATTATTAAAAAATTCATCGCTTTAATTTTACGAATTTAGTCATGTCTGAAAAAGATGAATTCTAATCTCATTATATTTCGCTGCGTCTACAAGCTGCGGTGCTCGCGATGGTTGAACTGCCAAGGTTAAGAGCTAACATCAAGTTAAATCGAGACTGAATATCAGCGAAATAAACTTCGGCCAGGTTTGTTTTTACAAATATACCAGGTAAACGCCAGTTCAATTTACCTCGCTTTTTTGGACCACAGCGCGCTTGCATCTTCGCCGCTGAGTTGCACAAAACCTATTCAAGGTAGATTGGTAAATTCTCCTTAAGTTTGTCGAAATTTCTAATCATTATCTTGTGTTTTCTTAGAGCTTCGTTCCTGAATTCAATTTACAGCTTGCCATGTTATTAATTGTAAGGTTGCTTTATTGAAAAGCACTGGCGAGTTAATAAAAAACATTTTAGTAAAATATGGGAAAAGAAATGATTGTTCCCTTCTGTTGCTAAAACGTATCTTATTCCGCAAAACAGAAATCTAATCTTGATCATATGAAAGTGTAATAGAGTAAGTTGTAATCGCAAAATGATTCAAAAATAGAGGGAAATCCCTTGCAAAGGAACATGACGAAAAAAATTCCTTCACGTTCAAATGATTGCACCTCAGTTTGCTAATGTTTGTTTGAAAAATGGCATCACGCTTTAGCATAAATTACCATTTGCGTTGACATCAATTAAAAAAAAACATTGCGTTCAGCATTTATACGATTAATTTGCCACATCCACCGAAAATGTACACCGTGACAAAAAGGCACCCACGCAAAAATTACATTTTGAGGTTCACTGGCCATAAAATTGTCTCTGGTCTTTGCGCTGGTGCGTGAGATGTATGTTTAACACATTAAATTTTTTTTCTTTCGACGGCTACAGTACATATCAGCCATTTCGGGATTTATTTCCTTAGAGGGAATGGAATTTTGTGCGTACCACACACTAAACGGTCATATACTAACTTTGAACATGACTGAAACCGAAAGAGTTTGCGATTTCAATTCCTTTTATTGCTATCTCGGACATGTAAAAGATACACAATTCGAGAGATTAAGCATGACGTTTACGGCCAACGGCAAACGGCAGGCTCTTGCTCATCATAAAAGCGTGAAAATTCTCTCATTTTAACTTGTCTCGTTCCTTTGAGAAGTTGCTTGATATCTGGAGCTAACAGGACAAAAATGAGCTAATATCAAGAAGGGCTCTTACTTTTTTGGCAAAACCCTAATTTCACTCCAACGTTTGCTGTTTGGCATAAACGTCATGCTTAATCTCTCTAATATTTCTTTTGTAAATGAAACAAAATCAGTCTTCAGCTCTCAATAACATAAAACTAAGCTCTTTCTTTGTGTAAACACGTGTTATGAGATTCTCACTTGATTAAAATCATTTCTAAGTAATTCCATATTAGCTAATGGCCGGGGAATTTTAACTAACACAACAGCAAGGCCTGTCAAACATTTGGCAGAATCGCAGACACCGTGAAAACTACTGGCTGCGCGAAATGGACTACATTAAACCGCAAAAATTAAACAATACAAGATAACAATTACTGTACAGAGTTTTGGAGAGCTCCATGACGCTATTAACCTGTCAGCTAAGAGCGGATGAGAAGACTGATCTGAATCCGGATTTGACTTGACGACAAAAGAGAGGAAAAAAAGAAATGAATGAACAAAATCGGGAAGAGGCTCACAAAAGTTTCAATGAACAAATATCAAATTTAAAAATACCATGCCAGTGCCAAGAATTAAATAAATAGCAAAATAAACTGCACCGCAGGTCATGCAGGTTGCTTGACAGTTTCTATCAAAATGGCCACGTTAGGAGGGTCAGTTATGCTCACAGAGTGAAAAGTTAGGGCCATAATAAACAGCTCCACAGGAAAGTATTACTCAATAGCTTTTACTAAAATAGTCAAACTTCAGGATTTCGCCCACAGATTTAAAAGTTAGGATCACCTCGCACAATAATGAGCAGCACAACAGGAAGATACAGTTCACTTGCCTAGTGTTAACTCAACCGACCGAAAACGCATTTGCGAGTGACAGTCGCATGCTCAGAAGTGGAAATTAACAGTAGGGCACAAAAAGGCTCCGTGAAAACAATTTCAACTGAAGGCTGTAAGGTAGAACTTTAACATAAACCAGGACCACGGGAAAGAAACATGCCAATTCAAGGATTTCATCTGGTACAGTCGACTCAAATGGTCAACTAATAGGTTGTAAAATAACCAACATCTGTTCTGTCCTTTTTTTTTTACCATGGTGGATACTACTAAGCCATGGATTTTAACGAATTTCGGCGCAATAGATACAGAATCAAATTTCTTTGAGATTCAAGTAAAAGGGGTTTTAATTCAAAAATTCAGGCTGATGTGTGAAAAGTTCGAAAGTAAAATAAACTCTAATAAAATATTTTAACGGCTAAGAATCTAGGTTATTTAAGGCAACTCGTATCAACCGGGAGCGGATAAATGAAAGAAAGTTTCCGTTTCTAGGGCGGTCAAGAGATTAGAGTTTTTCTTGCACTCAAAAGTGAAAATTTTAATAGCTGTAATTTCTTCAAAACTCAAAAGTAGTTATTTCCAAAGGCGTAATTATCAGATCAACTTTCAAAAAGTTAGGTTCTTCTCGCCCAGGATATGTTTCACAGCATCATCAAAGAATAAGGCTTGGTTTGAAAATTAAATATCGTATTTTGTGTCCACAGGAGCGAAATTAGACCCATAAAACCTGCAACAACAAAATAAAGTATTGTAAATTTCGACAGTATAGGCAGCTTAGCATCTACTGTTTGAACGTAAGAGCGCTCTTGAACAGCATGAAAAGCAGCTCCACAGAAAAGTACTGAATCGTCACAATTAAGGATTTCAGTGATCCACAGGCTCAAAATGTTTTGAACTTCCGTGTATACCATGCGAAAGAACTTCTCAGTGGTTTTAACTTGAGTGATTAGACCTTGGATTCCACCAACAAATTAAAAAAGATAGGACTTCCTTGCACAACATTAACAGCATCACTTAAAAGAACTGTTCATGCAATAGCTTTCGTCTAAATGGCAACACATAGACATTTAATTCAAACACTCAAAATCAGAAGCATCTCGTGCATCGCAACGGAGCTACATACCAGCATGCAAGACTACAGCTAGTAACGTAACGCTTTGCTCAGCTCTTTTCATGATCGTTGGAATGAAATTGAAAGTACCTTAATGTTAACTTTGGACCAGAAGGTCCTTCATATAAACCCACTTATGATTCCGATCCAGAATCAGTTTTATTTTCATAATTTCCGTTAATATTTCTCCTCCAAAAAGTGCGCACTTCCAACTCTTGAAAGCTTGGAAGAAAACGTGATATCAATTTAAAATCATCACCATCATATGCCTGGAGATAAAAGGGTGTCAAATTTCGCAGATCTGCTTTTCACTTACGCCTACATGCCGTGTACCTTGATCAATATAATTGTTTCGGGGAAAATCGAATCAAATACCACAAGCTGCTCTTCACTCAAGCTAAACGAAAAGATAATGCCCAACCTTCCTAAAAAATATTTCAGCATACACAGACAAAATACGGATCCCGCTTTCACAATTCACGAAAAACAAAGACGAAATGAAATCACGGTTCACGGCGAATTAAACATTTATTTCTCGTTTCATGGAAAATAATTTTGCAAAATCGCGCTTGACGGCTACTATGGAAATCTCGATTCACAAGGAAAAAATTAGCCATTTCACATTTCACGGAAAAAAAAGGCCGATCACAAGTCATGAAAATACCTTTTACCACCCTCTAAAAAGGCAATCGTCAGAAGTAGCAATAAAGGAAGTTACATCTTGAAACGTTGATTGCCCGGCAAAAATTATTCGGTGCCCCGCGGTTGGCACCAAGCACGTTTTCCCACGATGTAGAAGATTCCGGTACAGAGTTTGGGAGATTGTGACAAATAATGAACAAGGTGCATGAACTTGGGTCATTAACATGCTTGATTTGCAAAAATAAGCCGCCAAAGGATGCGCCATAGATTTTTCCAGATCTGTTTCTTGCCTGAGGAAATTACTTCAATCGCAAATTACATAAAAATAAAAAATCTAGAGAACAGTACGTGGTCTACCAGACGAGAAGAAACGACCCGGGAGAGCATACTAAACAAAAATATTGATAACTAAAGATGTATGGTCTTGGTTTGGTTTCAACAATCAAAGAAAAACTCAAAAAACACTCTTTGTGTCAATGAAGTTCACGTCATTTACCTTGGCAATGAGAAGAAAGAACATTAATGGTCTAGATTTCTAATTAAAAGAAATGAATACTATTCCATAATTAAATCTCACTCTTCATTGGCGTCTCGCACGCATTTTACAGTGATGCTAATTAATTTCCGTGATATACGCCAAAACACGTAAAATATTTAAGAGATGAAAACTGGCATTCGTCTGTTTCATGTCGCGTTTCAAGTTTTTCTCGAATGAGTCTTGTCACTCCGTATATAAAGAATTAAAAGAGATACATACACTAGGTCTCAAACGTTCAAAAAGTGTTAGCGCTTAATCATTCATTCAGTACTACATTGCTCCAAGCACTGTGATTACCTTTATAAACACAAGCTCGAGGCGTTACCATAACGAGCATTAGAAATTTGAAAATTCCACCATGTTCTCAAAAACACACGAAAAAACAAGTTGCTTTTAGAATCGAATCCCTGTAGAGTGGCCACTTTACATTATCAACTCCGATGATAAAACCAAATTCCACGATGTCGGATGAAAATGTTTGATCGTTTAGCCGGGGCTTAATACGGGTTGACCAAAAATCACCTTGGGCGTAGTCATCTTTCATCTTCATTGAAAGTACTGAAACATCTTACTGGATAAAGCTCTTTGACTTTGGTAACTGTCATTTAATCAAAAGTTGTCCTCTTGCCATGAGGCCGAACATTAGAGGTTTTAATTTTGTTTTTTTGATATTTGTATTTGCGTGTTCTTTTTGAGTTTTATCAACCTTACAAATCCTTTTTATGGCGGTATTTTTTTTTTCCTGGAGGGCTATTTACACTTAATCTACTCAACAGCCTTCTCGCATAACCCCAGTTTATGTGGTCCCTGTCCAATTGGGAGTAATCCTGTAGCTCTTCCAGACCTCTATTTTCATTGGTCCCTATGACCTCTATCTTCTTTTGTTATCAAGGCTAGAGGTATTGTTTGTGTTGTGTTGTGGCATCTATTGTTTCGTTCTCCAATCACAGACCGCGACTGGAAAGCTACGGGGTCTCTCCCAATTGGGCCCTAACTTTATAATCCATCACATATTTTCGCTCAAGCGCGAATGGTCTAAATACATCACGTGACTGAATATGCCCCGGGGATCCGTTTCTCGAAACTCCAGAAAACGTTTCGGGTCTGAAAAGCCATATCTAAATTTGCTATCCGCTTATTCTGAAAAGCTGGTATTTTACTATGATTTAAAGATACGAAAGGGCAAATTTGTTGCAAAATTTCATTCATAGAAAAGAAAATTATGGCATCCGAAATAGGCCCAAAAAGTTTCCGGGGTTTCGAGAAAAGCACTCCAGGTCCTCAGCTTAAACCAGGAAATATCCGGTGATATTTTCACGCCAAATGGACACTATTGTTCAGTTACATATTCCCCAAATGCGTGTTTCGAAAAACATTTGAAAGATAGCTGAAAGGTTCAGCTGAGAGTGCATAAATGAACAATAAGCTACATTTCAGGGTTTTAAAGATATGCTCAATTATCAGTTCCTCGGAGCTCACTGTTTTCCTCTTCGTTTCTCAGAACAGATAATGTCCGCGGACAAATATCCGAGTCTTTTTTTGGGGTCTAATGGAGGCTATTGTTTATTTAGTCATTGTGGGATCAGGGTGTTATTTCTTTGGGCATAAACAACATGTTCTAAAACACGTTCGCAGCACTATTTTGTGTATTTAATTAGCCCGGTATTAGTTGTTGTTTCCTGGACTGCTCAAACCCTTCTTATATTCACTCGTGAATATCTGATGCGAACCGCTGCTTTTTAAGCTTCAGCAAGACGCACACATCTGAAATGTCATAGTATTAATAGATACCGAAAAGTAGATTAACTTGGGGAACAAAGGGCGATGATCGATGGTAAGAAGTGAGCTTTTAATTTTACATGCAGTAGGCGCATGAACAATGCTGCATATACAAACGTCTGAAAGAGAACAGATTTTACACAGACGCTTTTATTCACCTACGTATTCTTTATTTGTTTGTGCTACATGTACAAGGGTAACAATCGTATGTGACCCTGGTATCCATTTCATAGATTTGTTGACTGAGTCAAGGCCTTTCAAAAGCTTAACTATTAACGGTCCCTGAGTGACTAAACTGACTTGATAAGGGAGCTGAATAAAGGGGGTACTGTGGTGCTAGGTCGGTGGGCGAGGGCGTAGCTAGGGGGGGGGGGTGGGGGTGATATTCGGCAGGTAATTTTTTATTTTGTTATAAAATGTGTTCCTTGGGCGGACACCAGCAAAGCACTAAAACTCAAGTTAGAGCAAGAAAATCTTTGCAGCTGAATGATTCATCGTGAAGAGGCTTCTTTGACAGTTCAGCAAACCAAGGATCTTCGACTGAATCTACTTTATATCATCTTCGAAGCAAAACGAAAACTTCCTAGTCAGCACCGCATCTAGTCAGGGTGTTATATCTTTGAGCGTTAACAACATGTTATGAAGCACGTCCTCGAGCACCATTCTGTGTCTTCATTTGCCCTGGTTTGCTATTTCCTCGACAGCCCAAACCCTTCTTATATTCATTCGTGAATATCTGATGCCGGCTTTTTTTTGGTCGAGCTTCAGCAAGACGTGTACATCTGAAATCATCAGAATAGGAACAAATGGAAGCGATTGTGATAAACCAGCTTTGAACTGAGTTTAACATGCAATAGGCGTATCAACAAATATTGCATGCACAAACTTCTTTCAAATCTCCTACAAATGTAATGTAATGTCTACCAAACGTCCTTTTCAAAGGGTATTTAAGTTCATTACAAAGTGCGACAGCCTAATTTATTACATAGTGCGACAACTTGTTATTACAAAGTGCGACAGCTATTTTATTACAAAGTACGACAGGTATTACAAAGTGCGATGGTTATTACAAAGTGCGACAGAACATACATCTTGCATGGCTTTTTTTTTTCAGCCCCGGAACAGGGGTGGGGAAAGGGTGACACTCATCGAATTCTTAGTAGGGGTGTGCTGCCCGGTTTTCCAATTTCCTGATACTCTGATATCCTTTTTTGCTGTCACACTCTGGACAGTGACCTGGGATTTAAAAAAAAAGCGCTAGCGATGGTATTGAATTTAGACATCCCAGACAATGACAAGAAAGAGTAGTGAAGGTAGGAAGGCTTTGTTTGGCTATAATATTAATATCTTTACTGCTACTCGGCTCGTTGGAATTCTAGGCTTTTAACGGTCAATTTTTTTGTATTAACTTTTGATGACACACATGACGATTGGGTTGCCTGTTATTAAACCTACCTCTTGTACAAGGAATTGAAAAGCACCTAGAGAGGATAATTAACAATCAGATCCTGGGAGTTAAGGGTTGAACTAACTGGTATCGTTTCACCACCACATCGCAGTTTTGTGATTTTAACTGCGGACACAACGCTTCGCTAAAATCGACCGGTTGTGCTGCATATGGAGACAATATCCACTCTATCGTTCTATAGCTAAAAATTGTGCTCGGGAAACGTTAACAGCGCAGTGGATAAGTCTAAAGGTTCGCGGCATTACCCAACCACTGTTCGAATTGACAAGGATATCTGACAAGAGAACAAGTCATAATAACGGCCCATAATAACAAAGTTATCAGAAATCCGTTTATTTACTATTACTGTAATTACCAAACGGCCAGTTTTTAAATATGTTCAGTTGCAAAATGGCAACATTTCGTAATTAAATCCTATAAACGTAATGTAGACATTACTTCAAAATAGGTAGCACAGAGTTCTACGAACTCATTTTTCGAAATTATCACATTATATCGAACCGAAACATTTTTAATTTTAAAAGTTCATAACTTACAGGTATTCATCTGAAACTCCAGGTATCTGATCAAGAACTACATATACCTTTTTTCAGAACCTTTTCATCTACCGACACTGAAGACACACTGATAAAAGATATCCTACTTTACTTTCTCGGTTTTATTTTGTAGAGTGGCTTTTGGAGAAAGCAGGATCCTTTCAAATATTACAAAATCAAACAAATATTCAAACCTTGACCCACACCATACAAAAATATCGCCTCGAATAAAACGGTCCTTTTTCAAATTAAATAACTGTAAACTCAGAGCTCTTAGTAACTGGCCCGGTAGAGAAATCCACTATTTATATATTTTCTTATAAAATTATAAAACTACACCATGTTAAAATGAAAATGCTAAAAAATCTAAGAAGCTATTCACGTTTGAAGACCTTGTGGCTGGATATTTTCTTAAACTGGTTATCTTTACCAAAATAGTCACCATAATACAAAACCCTATATACCAACACAGATGCCATGTGGAATTTTTAGCGAAAAAAATATTCGTTTAAATTTAGTGTTTGAAGCTTTACGTCAAAGCAAGAAAAAAGAGAATGTCATCATCTGATCTTGTTTCTTCACAAGAGGCTGTTTAAAATTTGCTTATTCTTCTATATACACAAGAACAACAATGGCGAAAAACGGGAGGCATAATTCGAAGCCCTATTCGGTAACAAATGACCAAATTCTAAACCTAAGATGAGTAAGGTTCTCACATTTTTTCTTTTATGAAACTGTTCCTTTCTATAATATATCTAACTTAATTTATTACTCAAGCAGTTCAAAATACTCTGTAACTTGGATCAGTTTTAAAAGTATCGTACCGAAAAAAAAAAAGATTTAGTTTTACCACGAGAGGGCAATCTAGCGCTATGACAGTGTTTGCAGTTATGTTTTGGCACTCTTCATGCATGTGTATTTAATCCAAGCTCTCGAGTGTCACCATCAAACCCTTGCTGTCGGCCACAACAGGGTCAGATCATTGTTTCCAACTTTCTTAAACGTCACGGCAGAATCCGCTGAGCAGTTTTTGACCGTCACGGTGAAAGGCTTTTTACCCAGTTCACATTTCACATGCGAGTCCACTCGGACTTCCACCATCCTGCTGTATTTTCTGTAACAAAAATACAAAATAGAAATTACACGTGTTGCCTCAAGCAGAGTAAGATCTTGACTTGGCCATTGGGTAGCTCTCGTCAAGAAAGGGGAGACTCCGCACACGGCAAACTTCAACTCTCAAGATCTGCATTGGTAATGGCGAGGGTTTATCCCCGAAAGAAGGTAAAACGAGTCGAAGCGAAAGCACCTCGCATTACCTAGATTCCTCATAGACGACAACTTGACAATCGTTATCTTGACAAGCGAAACTACGATGAAACGTCAGTCCGTGATCAAAGCACAGACCGAAATTGTTGAAATCTACACCCAGTTTCACGCCAAAACGATTCAGAAACGGTAACCCCGTGGCCGCGTGCGCGCATACCTGTACAGCTTCTTAGCTACCCATGGGCAGCCTCCAAAAATAATTTTTGTATGCTCTTAGTTTTTGTCCTGTTGTGTCAAATGAAGGAAAAGTGGAATAACAGACTAGTTCACTCACTGGTATATTTGCAGATACAGATTGGCCATGCACTCAGAGACTCTGTTGGCTTTAGACTCACTGAACAGACATATCACGAGATCATTGTGTTGAAGGTGCACCACCAGAAGCTGATCATCGCCTGGTGACAGACTCACTCCTTTTACCTGCAAACAAACATCACAGAACTGTTGTTACGCATGCGCGGAGCCACCAGAGACAGCGGAAGAACTTAAGGGTGGGGAGGGTTGGGAAGATCTAAAAACACTCCCTCTCTGAACTTGACCTCCATTACACTAAAGATGAAAAGTATGCCAGACCCTAATCACAATATAGTGATAGTCATAATGGTAACAAATACAGTTATAATATGTCAGTCTACTCTACAGTTAGATTATGAGCTCGAGATTTGTATCGCGTGATAGCGGATGAGGGCGCAGCCCGAATCAGCTATCACGCATAGCAATCGAGAGCAAATAACCTAATTGTTTCAGTTTTAACCTACTTGTGGCTAATAAACAAGTAAATTATCTAAATTCTCCCCGTAGACACTTTGAAAACGCGAAGAAGCGCCCGCCATTTTGTTGACAAACGCTACTTACTATCTATCGCAGAATAATAATAATAATAATAATAATAATAATAATAATTAAAAATTTATAACGCGCCTTTTCCATGCAAATATGATCAAAAGCGCGTTAATAATAAACAGAATAAACAGCGAGTAGCACAGCCAATCAGAGACCGGCATTTGTGATAGAACGCTAGTAGATTTATACTAAAAACCAACAGTAGTCGAGTTTCAACAACGCTGGTTTCCTGGCAATCCCGGTCCGTTGTCTAAATCTAAAACAATACCGACCATTTTCCCTGAGTGCTGTTTCCAGGTCACATACCTTTTCAAGCGGGATTGTCTTCATCACCTTGTACTTATTGTCTAACTTGATAATCGATGAAGTTGTTACCACCAAAATACGATCAGCAACTTTTGTCTTCACATTGACCTGCAAAGAACAAAACCTATTAAGAGCATTTTCCCGAGATAAGCATCTCCACTACATCGTTTTCCTTAATAAAGCCCTTCGTCAAAATGTGTAATCTCCTAACAGATCTCGTATATTTCATATGTTACATGTAGGGAGAATTTGTATAAATGTTAACTCAACTGATCCCTGTTGATCATTTTCTGTATTCCCATGCCCTGTATTATTGACGAACTAGTGATATGGTGAGGGGACTGAGTTAGATGGTGATCATTATTGCGATGTTAGTGGTTAAGTTCAAACGGCTTCAGTCGCTCTCATTGCGAGTGATCAGGTAAAAAGCCACAGACAACCTGTTTCTTTTCGTCATTTTAGTTTCAAGAGAAGTCCAATAGAGAATGCTAACTTAAGAAAAAACTGAATTGCTTCTACTCTAAACTTTGTCATTTAGAAAAATTCAATATTTGCGTTAACAAAAGGTGACAATGAGTGAATGATGCATATTAAAGAAATCATATGTGAACTGCAGATATGAAATCAAATGAATCGAATGATCGTCGCAGTTGTGATCGCAATTTTTACAATTTTAGAATTTTTTCAGGCTTCTTGACGCAATTGTAAAAATTGCGATCACAACTGCGACGATCATTCTTCATTTGAAAAGGTGACAATCTAAATACAAGCACCAGTTGGTCGCAAGCTTACCTTCTTGGCGTACGAAGAAAACAACACCTCCTCCCCCTTGGTGGAGAATCGATTGACAACATTTCTGTTAAACAGATCCACCTGGGAGTTTTCTTCAGACTGCAAAAGAGAGCGGGAACAATACAATAAATGACTCGATTGGGAAGGAGAGACGCCTTATGCAGTGCTGTTAATGAGAAATCTAAGGCCGTGTTCTATTGGGACAAACCCTTTGTTTGTTGTTGTTGTTTGGTTTGGCTGATCAACTTTTTCAGCCAGATGAGACGTTGGTCCAAATGGTTGGAAATGATGGAAAGCGTTTCCTAGGGTGGGAGTACTCCGGATATCAAGTGATGGGGATGACCGTATTCAAAACAATCTGAAGATACGTGGTAGTGCCCCGGGGTAGTGCCCGCGTATTCCGGCCACGTAGTTCTGCGAATAAAGTATAATCCTTCCTGGGATTTTTGGGGGTTAATTTTTTTATCAACCCCGTCATTTGAAATCCGGAGTAACCCCCCCCCCCCCCCCCCCGGAAGGGTTCCTTGACTTAGCAGGCGGCATACAAAATATCGGGGATGTAGATGTCCACGGCTTGCAACTGACAACTCACTTAATACGCCGCTCACCAATATACAGGTGCTAAGGACATCTGAAATGCCCTAATTACGTCATACCTTAGAAAGGTAGTTGCCATGCCAGCGCGTGTGTAGTGACCAGTTCTTTCGCTTGCCACCCAAACAGTCATAAGCAGCTGCCTTCAGCATGACCTCGTCATGATCTTCAGTTGGAATGCGTGACAACACCTTGAAGGCCCACCACCTGTGAGTCACGTAACACATTTATAGTTTTCTCTCAAATTGGTATAACAAATGTTCTTGTGGTCAGAGCACAATTTCGCGTTTCACCAGAACTTTACCATCTGGTTCTGCGGTGAATGACGGTGAATACAGCCCTGAAGACATGCGCCAACATTAGGGAGTTTAAGAAACGAGGACGGCGACGGTAACAAGAACGCCACAAAGATAAAATATGTTGATGTTCATAGGAAATTATCGAAACTAGTGTGATGCCGGAGAAATACAGGGGGAGCAGTTTGTTGATTTTATGGCTTTAGTTAGAATTCCTTTCAATAGACCTTTTTACCGATACGGCGGCCATCTTGAATTCTATTGTTTTGACCGAGAAATTATGGGCTGCCGGGGGGGCAATCGCTGCAAAATGTATCGTATACACAGCTTTCAGGATAAATTTTTACTGCTTGTCTCTCATATTCCAAAACATATATTACAAGCGTTACATCTTTCTGTTACGGTATTTGGCAGAGGTTTCTATGGTTAGCGAAAAATTATTGTTAAAAGTTATCACGCCACAGTATTCTTTATAATTATTTCTCATCTGCCCCCTGGGTATCCCATAATTTCCTCGGAATTCAAGATGGCCGCCGTATCGGTAAAAAGGTCTATTGGCCGTCGTAAGTAAACCTTGTGTGTTTGGTTTTGCGCAACTTTGCTTCAGTTTCTGATTGGTTAGGAAAACTCCCGGCACTTCACCAATGAGAATTAATAGCAAAACCAATCGTGATCTGCTCATGCGCGTTTTCCCATGTTTGGCACCAGGTATAGAGCGTTTTCACTCACGTGACTATCAGCCATATTGGTTTGCTGAAACAAAAGAAACTATTTGCAGAAAGATAGAATGCAATTTACAGAGGTTTAGTTTGGGACACCAACACGGCCGCCGTTTCTTTGTTTAGGAACACCTACATGATTCGCCAAAGTAACAGCTTTGGTTTCGGTTTTACGACACTCAACTGAAAATCGGTCTAAACGGGTATGTAACGGGGATTTACTTTGAGAACAAAGGGTGAAACAAGTAACTTCACCTGTCAAAAATGTTCTTGTAATGGGAGGAGAATTCCTTGCTTGCTAGGAGAGGGGTGGGCGGGGTGATCGATTTGCCAAAATCTCTGAGATCCTTGCAGTTTCTGGCAGGAAGAAAGCAAATACAACATTAATACCCAATCACTTTATCACGACTGTGGTCGCTAGTAGCTTTACAGTTAAAGAAAAACAGTGGAAATTGCCTAGACTACACACGTTGTAACGAAACTCGTAGTCACAATTGAGTTCAAAGTTGTTCGTGCAACAGCAGCACCACAATCGGATTTCAGGAGGATGGGTGTGGTTTCCCAGTCGTCTTTCCTTTATACGGATCCACCGTTAACTCAGCCCAAATCACAATACAAGCTAAATGTTATCGTGATTGTTGACTAACGCCTAGCCATAATCCTAGCCAACCTAACGTTTCGGTGGTGATTGGACAGCATGAACCTTATTCATCTCACCTGTAAGCAGCACACAGCTGGAGCACAAACTTTCTCCGGGAGTATTTTCTGTAGCAGTCCATAATCCGGTAGATCGCACGGAGCCTTCTGGCACGCATTCTAGCAAGCCCACCTCGCCAGTGCTGAGTGAACATAGCAAATGTTAAATGTTTGATAACATCTTTAATTAGAGACAAAGCATGGAGCAAGCTAGGGTGGGGCTGATTATATTATAGAAGGTACTTGTAACGTTTGACGCTATGGGTGAACTCGTGAGGAGTGATAATAAAGAATGAGCTGTGATTGGTCAATTTTGCGGGCCATATTCTACTGCACGGCCCGCTAAATTTAAAAGTTTCCTTTCCCGTGCGCCCGATTAAACCTTACAGATATAATAATTATCTTACTAACCTCGTTTTCTCGGTCCGTACTGTAAGTACGGATCCTCATTTTTCCCGTTGATTTATGGCAAGTGAACGGGAGAAAACTCGGTCCGTAACTTACAGTACGGAGCGAGAACTCGGTTAGTAAGGTCTTGAAATTGGGTCTCTGCATTCATTAAAATAAAAACCTCCGAGTAGAAACTTCCTGTATCGTTTATAAAATCTAACGAGGAACTCTCTTGGTGGTTTTAGGGAGCTTAAGCAACGACGACGACGACGGCAACGAGAACGTCATTTCAAAATATGACTTCTGGTTTTCGTAACTTAAAAAAGCAAAGAAAAAGAAAGAAAAACTTGCCGACATGCGCTCACGTTCTCGAGAAAACCTAAACTTTGGTCATTTCACGTTGTTGTTTTGCAGAGGACGGTAAAGAAATGTGACAAAATGCAAAACGCACATGCAGAGATTGTTTTTGCTCATTAAGCCCGTTGTTTTGTGGCGTTCTCGTTGCCGTTGCCGTCCTCGTTGCTTAAACTCTCTATTGTTTAATGTTGTGCCAGCCATACAAGGTGATTCAACTAACGAGCATTACTCTCCTGCGTCAGAGGCTTTTTAAAATGCCAAACAAGGTTGTTTTAATTTTATAGCCTGTTACTTCAACATTGGCATATTCTGCGAAAAGCCGTCTTACCTTTTGAAGGAACTTAACTAAGTTAGGCACCGTCTCCGCTCGTATTTTTTCCAACTCGAACACCGTCTTTGGAGTTCTGATGAAAAGTTTTGTACGGCCATACTTGACATCTGAGGAGAACCTAGTTTCATTGATAATCACAGTGACTCCTTCTTTGTCGATGCCATTGTAACTGGGCCAAGTTTTCTGCGCAATCATTTTATACCTGTGGTGTAGAAAATCTCCCCTTAGCGTTTCCTGAAACATGACGTTCAGCTGCAACATTATAGGTTTTGAAGTGCGTTTTCGCAACACTTATTCAAACTTCATCGTAATGATGATCGAAGACCTTTTAATTT
>OX419343.1:25455877-25463377 GCA_948470475.1 Galaxea fascicularis | reverse complement strand
AAAGATTCAATCAAGGGATACTGTCCAGTTGTAACACACTGTAATTACTTACATCACATCTCCAGCGTAATGTTTGATGCAGAAATCCCTGTGAAACTCCAATGATTTGTCGGTGGGATTGGTCTACGGTAACAAATGGTTTAATTTAAGTAGAGAATTATGCTAATTCAGGAAATGTACCGTGTGAGAATTTTATTATTGGATGAGGTTTTTGTGATATCCAGAATAATCAAAGTTGAGGTAAGAGTTATCAGCTGAAGCCGATTCTAGATATCCCAAAAACCGAATCTGATAATAATATTGTTTTTTTATAAGCATTGAAAGCAAAGAAAAAGTTGTCACGACAGTAAACATTCACTCGCAAAACTGGAAATAATTCGCTTCTTCACCAATGGCAAGCCACACAAAGTGTGCAAACTTGACATGATTATCCTTAGAAATCATGCATTGCAGTCATACAATGACTACCATGATTACCAGTGATTACCAGTGACCTTGACATTATTATTGTATAATCTGCAGCTACGTGCTGTCACAGGTGCTGATTTCGAAAATTCACTGTAGCCAATCAGAAAAGAGATAGCGAGTTCAATGTATAATGATTAAAATTAGCTGCATCGTCCAGGAAAACAATGAGGATCTTACCAGTCTACTCCTGTAGTGATCATGTTTCCCCAATTTCTGATCCATTGTCTGTAACAACATCTACAAAGAAACAAGAAGGAAAGCTTCAGACAAAAAAGAGCAAATTTTGGAAGAATTAAAAGAATTCAGTACATCCTCTGGTCTTTTTCTAAATATATGTATGTATATATGTTGTGCCGCGTAGCACTATAAACACAAGTGGTGAAACAGAGAATTAACTCTGCAGTGTAAATTAAAGTGCTAGAGAAACCCATGAAAAACCCACTGGGCGTTAGCCCTAGTAAAGGGTATCAGGGAACCACACGAGGCAAAGAAAAAATTCTTATGACCTCGGTGGGAATCGAACCCACGACCTCCGGATTAGATCTACCGTTGCTCTGCCGACTAAGCTAAGAGGTCGGACAGAGAAAGTCGGGGACGATTAAGGTGGTGAATCGCGGCGAAGAGAAAGTAACATATATATGTACCCTTACTTTCTCTTCGCCGCGATTCACCACCTTAATCGTCCCCGACTTTCTCTGTCCGACCTCGTAGCTTAGTCGGCAGAGCAACGGTAGATCTAATCCGGAGGTCGTGGGTTCGATTCCCACCGAGGTCATAAGAATTTTTTCTTTGCCTCGTGTGGTTCCCTGATACCCTTTACTAGGGCTAACGCCCAGTGGGTTTTTCATGGGTTTCTCAAGCACTTTAATTTACACTGCAGAGTTAATTCTCTGTTTCACCACTTCTTTTTCTAAATACCTCGTCAGACACTTTGCCGATATTCCTGCATCCTTCATCCATGATTGACAGGATTCCTTTGTGGTTCTGCTCAATCAGGTCACAGATGATTTTGTTGTTGAAGTAATCAATCTTAGAACAATAAAACAGGATACGAAACAGTAAGCTGTAGTAACCAAAATGCAGTTTGACTGATATGGGTGGTTTATGTAACTGCACATATCAAATACCTTAAGGAAAGCCCGATATTCTGACCGTTAGCTGGGACACCAAATATTTACACCTGAAGACCCAAAATGTATACACATCGGGGTGAGATAAAGCTTGCCTCGTTCTTGCAGTTTTTAAGTCCACCCGTACACCTCAAAAATGACCCTATCTTTGCATTTGTGATAAAAACAAAAATGACAAAACCATATCCTAAATGTAGACACTATCCCTATCATTTAGCATTACAGTATATTTTTGTGACCCTCAAATAATACTTTAAGGTTATTCCCCAGAAATAGAAGCCACCATAGATTTTACTTGAAACTTTGCAACATTTTACGCCAACTGCCAAAAAAGCAATTTAAAAAGAAAATTAGAGAAATTCTTTTTGCTATTTTTCATGCCAAGGACACTTATGTTGAAGCACCAACACTCCTCTTAAAGATGGCAAAATATGTAAAATAATAAATTAACTAACTTGTGACTTGTTGTAATATATTGTAATTATTTTATTGTAATTGTTCACTTATTTCTTTTCTATTTTCTTTTGTTTTCATTTTTACTGACTGATTATTTTATTGTAATTGTTCACTTATTTCTTTTCTATTTCTTTTGTTTCATTTTTACTGATAATGACGTTTGATTTAAAAGCGCAACCCGCCTCGATTAGCTCTGCTATCTGCGGGTTGCGCAGGATTGTCATTGTATTTTCTTTTTCAAATAATAAAATGAATGAATGAATGAATGAATGAATTTTGAACATGCACACACTCGTGCGCATGCAGCTGATGCAAGAAATTATGCTAAGTAAGGATGCGCAATGCAATTCAGAGGAACAGTCATCAGAGTCCACTTTCTCCCTACATTCACCATGTCTTGATGTCTAACCAAATTCTCCAAACTAATGCTATAATAAATATGAGAAGACCAGTTTAAGGAGAATGCACATACAGGGCTTAAAGGAATAAATATTTATTTCTCCCTGATATGAAACAGAGTTTTCCTTTTCGGCCGGCGACTGGCAATTTTCGCCGCCTGTGAACGGCTCTGTCGCCGTCGCTTACACATGTAACATTTGATTCAAGTCATGTTTGATTTATTTGTCAAGTATTGGTAGGAAAAAGTCATGTGATGTCATTGAAACACTGCACTCATTTCTTGGGTGTTAGAGTCCTGGCATTTGCCAAATTTAGATGCCCAGAATGCACCAGATTGCATCTCAGGGGACTTAAATTTTCAAAATTTCTCAGGAGAGGATGCCCTCGGACCCCCTACAAATTCGCACCTTTGGCGCTCAGTATGGGCGCCAAGCGCCCTTGTTCTCTCCACCTAGTACAGTGTACCATTCAATCAACTCCTACTCAAATTGAAAAGGAAAACCCTGATGAAATAAAATACCGGTATATACCTCTTCCCACTGAATTCCTTCCCGTTGATATTCCTCTTGCTCTTGCTTCAGCACCAGTTCAATGAACAGCTGTTGAAGTTTCTCGTTACAGTAGTTGATGCAGAGTTGCTCAAAACTGTTGCTGTCAAAAATCTCAAAGCCGTAAATATCCAGGACACCAATCACTGTACATTTACCATGAGACACTATATCACGCAGCTCAATTGTATCATTGATCCGGCCTACAATCCATGTAAATAGCCGATCATACATGGCCTGAAAAAAAAAAAAAAAAACCAGAATTATAATAAATAATTAAAAGCAAGTGGATTAATGAATGCTTAATACAACGAAGAGCACTCAAGCTTTTCATCTCAAAACTCAGAGAAACACATGACATGACTGTCGTGCAACAAGATATTCCCCTCTTCAAAGGTATGTTCCAATAAAAGAAGGCTTTAATAAACTGGTTGTCATTTTAAATTGATGTGTGATTCCAGAAAATTTCCATACCTTACCCTCACACACAGTTTTTTGGTTTGTACTCCCCTCCCCTCTGGAATTTCAAATCTAGCTCCATATGTTTCTCTAAAAACGTTTGCTTTTGCCAAACCCCTCCCCCTTGGAATTTCCATTGACCTTCCATGGAACTATACAATCTACCTTAGCTAAAGCATCTCGACCATGTGAGGCATCCTTAGCATGATGGCCTTTGTCCAAAACTTCTGATCCAGCAGCAGCAACCACACGGTAACACAATGCTTTTTGAACATGTCTTGGCTCAGTTCCAAGAAGATAAGCGAGAACATTTAGCTCTGAATCTCCATTAACAATTGAGGCTTGATCCTGGTCATCATCAACAAACTCCAAGTTACCCTGAAAGATAAAAGAACCTCTTGACTTAACTGACTATTCAGACTGGTTGGTTTAGATGTTCGAGCAGTCTGGACTCGTGTAGAAGGTCAGGGTTCAAACCCTAGACGGACCAACCCTCAGGATCTTTAAATAACAGACTGAGGAAAAGGTGCTGCCTTTGAAATGACATCTACAAATAGTTAAACTTTTCTAGTCTTCTTGGATAAGGCCAATAAACCAAAGGCCTTTTCTCACAACCCTTGTTAATGATAACTTTGTGGCCAAACACTGATTGCAAAGAGTAGGGGACATAGTTCCTGGTGTTGTGGCCTGACCTCATCAAACACTCATATCATGTCAGGCTTGGGAGACTGAGAAATCACCCCCTGTATGCTTAATTTACCTTATTTTTGACAGGGCTACATCAGTTGC
The DNA here is from genome assembly GCA_948470475.1 of Galaxea fascicularis. Classification (NCBI taxonomy): domain Eukaryota; kingdom Metazoa; phylum Cnidaria; class Anthozoa; order Scleractinia; family Euphylliidae; genus Galaxea; species Galaxea fascicularis. The sequence continues at coordinate 25,459,128 of OX419343.1, read as the reverse complement.
AGAATAAAAAATCTAGGCTGAAATGGATGATAGTTATACGCACTGTCTGTTTCAAACAAGCAAGAAGTTGTCATTACCAAGCGAAGAATTGCAGAGACGATTTTCCATATTGTCCCCTGTTCTTCAGCTGTAAATCCTACAGATGTCATGGCTTCACAGTTCTGCTTGAAATCCATTTTGTCATTGATGGTCTTCAGCTAGTAAAATTATCACAACGACAACCATTAATATACATGCATGTAGCTTTACTTGGCAGAAAACCTCAATAAATTGCTGTTAGTAATCAAATTTAATAATTCCTGATTGATTTGTCAGCTTACAAATTTCAGGGCTTATGATAAAAATACCAACTTCAGGTTTATACTAGTCTTACCTCATAACACCCTCCTTGATTAACAAAGTGATAATCTTTAGTTTTCTTGTCCAGATACAACTCTTTCAGTGTCACAGCTGGGGCTCCATTGAGTAACTGCAGGACACAAATTAGGGACCTTTAGATTTGAGTACGAGTACGAATTTTTAATTTCAAACCAGTCACCTCCCCTGAGCCCTCACTCTTCCTTGTTACTTACCAGTAGATCCTGGGATTGTAGAAATAAGATTGGTGTCACTAGTGATCATCTAAAGCACGCGAACAGGATTTGAAAAGTCGTACTCGTACTCGATCTCGTACTCATACTCAAATCTAAACGTCCCTATTGAAGCCAGATTGAATACAGATTATGTCATGAGCTTTTAGTCTTGGATCTTGGAGTCTCATGATATTACTCTCATCAGACTCCAAGAGTTTACTTGCCTGCGTAGCAAGCGTTCCCGTACGAGCCGAACGAAGATATAGGGCCGCGAGAAGGAGTTTTCGCATTCAGGACGCGTGGAAAATGGGGCGAGAGCAAAAAGCACGCGCGGAAAATGGGGTGAGAGCAAAAAAGAAGAGGGAGGGGAAAGAAGGGAACGCTTGCCCGCAAACCCCTCAATTCTGAAAAACGCCCACCAACTTTCACGATTGATTTCACTCACTGATTGACAGTTTGTCAATGCGTAAACCAATTATAAATTACTGCCATTTTGATCTTTTTGATCCCAAGTTTATTTAATGGTTTAGCGTAACAATAATATGACACCTCCATGTCCAACCTATCAATCAAATAAACCACGCCACACCAATCAGATGCCCTGTTCGTGGGCGAACGGGTTTTTCAGAATTGAGGGGTTCACGGGCAAGCGTTCCCTTCTTTCCCCTCCCCCACCCCCCTCCCTCGTCTTTTTTGCTCTCGCCCCATTTTCCACGCGTACTGAATGCGAAAACTCCTTCTCGTGGCCCTATATCTATGTTCGGCTCATACGGGAACGCTTGCTACGCAGGCAAAGAGTTTAGTAAACCCAAGATTCTAAAACTCGAGACTCAGTTAACATTTCACTGAGAAGCATCATTTAAAATAGACCAATTCCTTCACTCCCTTAATATTAAAGTATTAATCATTTGAATGGCTACGAACCTGGTAGAATGAATGGAAATTCCTCTCCCCTTCTTGTTGTTTAACTACTCTTGACTAATAAAGAAAAGTAAAGGAGTCAATTTACTCGCTCAAATTATATTAATTTCATTTCAAAATATATTAACAATGTTAGAATTAAACAACACAACACTTGACTGGATCTTTAGTGACACTAAAAAGAAGAAAGGTAACATGTAAACGGCGTGAAAACGTATGACAACTCACTGGTAAATAAGCAACATCATACGCCTACCTTTTCCAAAAGATAGTTGAATATATGTCCCCCGACAGGGTCTCCCTTGAAATCAAAGTCAATATCCATGTACTTTCCAAAGCGACTGGAGTTATCATTTCTGTTTGTTCGTGCATTGCCAAAACTTTCCAAAATTGCATTTGACTTCAGTAAAATGTCCTTTACTCTGTAAGAGAGGAATAATTATTATCATTTAACACGGAGCATCACATGATGATAAATTGTTTGGTAAAACAAAGTTCTACATCAACCAAATCAACAGATAACATAATTTGAGACCTGCAATAAAAATCCATGAAAAACTAAAAATTGCAAAATATCTCAGGATAGGACTCCATTGAAAATCACCGTGGCAACATGGCTGGCTTGTTGAGTAACATATGTAACAACATTTAAATATTATTATTATTCTTAAATTCATTCATATCTCACACCATTAGTTAAATTCATTTGGTTGTTAGTGTCATATTCCTAGAACATCAGGCTATTCCCTATCGCCTTTTTAAATAGGCACCTAGGGACCTTGTTGAAATCCTTGCTGTACCCAAAAAATTAATGGTTAAATGGTTAAATGCTCGGAAATTTTAGCTGCATAAGCTACTCTAAAATCCAAGGGTAAATAAAGTAATGTATGTTCTCAACAAGCAGGCTTTCTGGAGTAAAGATCCCAGGTGTTGCTATCTTGATAATCCACATCATCAAGTTTTGGGTCACTGCCCCTTAAAGCTTTAAGCTTAAAGTGCTCCAACTACAATTGGGATTACAGAATCTGATACGCTTCTACAGTTCCACAACTTTTGTATTTCCCCTTTTAAGACCTGATAGTGGTTGACTATTATTATTACTATTATTATTATTAGTATTATTATTATTTTTATTATCATTATTATACAAAAAATGAGAAAAACCTTTATTACAAAAAAATCAACTCTTAATTTATTATTCTTATTATTATTGTTAGGAATGGTGATTACCTCATTATCAGAAATGGACTTATAAAAGCATCATGTTGTCTTATTTAATTATATCATTTTTAACAGCAATATTGTTATATTAATAACATTAAATTAAAATAATGGTAGCATCTTACCGAGTGAGGTAGACAAATGGGGAAGGAGACTCACAAACACCCGGACTCACCTTTCAACGTCTGACTGTTTTAACACATTGGTTACAGCAGCGATATACTTCATAATAATTTTTGAAGCTTCTGTCTTTCCGGCACCACTTTCACCTGGTAAGAAATAATTACATTTATTTTTATATCTATAAATTATTTAGTAATTATTACTAATTAATTTAGATTTTTGAGAATAGATCCAAAATCCTATAATACATGTGTTTTGGAGGTTAAGTAATTAAAAATGCAGGGTAAAGCAATATATTGTACATCCCTGTCTTCTGTTGACTGAACAAAGACCATTAATCAATAATAATATATCAGAGTGCCTTTAATGAGGTCAACTGTAACGGTACAAATTTTTAAGACATCCAGCTGATGT